>QXEO01000137.1:1594220-1985685 GCA_007115705.1 Dactylis glomerata | reverse complement strand
AAAAAGAAAGAGATCAAGAGGCAAATGCAATTAGTGGCAGAAATTTGTCAAAACAGAACAGCTGGTAAAGATCAATTTTTTCGAAAATCTTCTGTTGCTCAAATAGAAAAGTGCAAAACCAATAAACGTTAGATAAAAACCTGGGGCATGTGCACAAGAAATCTCAGATCAAAATGACATCCTGGGAATTTTCAAGAATTTTAACGGTGAAGCGCAGAAATCTATTTCAGGACATCAACTTCCCCAAATCTTACCTTCTTCCAATTAGAGGTTCTTCTTGGCACAAAAATGAAATTAAAATGATAAGGAGATGTCATTACAGTAGTAAAAACTTCCAAGACTCAACAAAAAGAAAAATTAATAAAAATAAAACATTGGGTTATCTCCCAAGAGTGCTTTTCTTTAACGCCTTTGAGCTAGGTGTAGAAAGTAAGAATCAAGTATTTTCAAATAAATGAGCATCAAGATCAATAGTTTCCTCAAAAACGCAACTTGTCACAATAGGAACTTTTGATACCCCTGAAGAGGATTCAACATGTAAACCACTCTTACTTGTAATATAAGTTTTATCACTTTTAAACACATTTGGCTATCTGGGTTTAGAAACCTTGGGAACATACATAAATTTTTGCTCTTTTCCCACAAAAGCTTTCTCCTTAAATTTAAGAGAAGAGAAAATTGAACTTAAAGTTTCCATAGACTCCTCTAATTTACCAATCCTAAGGTTTTGACTATCATGGATAGTGCTAGCCTCTAAAATAGTGATTCTTTTAACAATACTTTCTATTGATTCATTAACCTGGCTAGCGTTATCAAGGAGATTTGGTAAACTTTTCTCTAAGGAGCTCAGTTTTTTTATAACTTCTTCCAAAGTGATCTAAGTTTTAACAACATTAATAGGTGGTACTCCTACTAAACTTTCAATTAAATTGCATGCTTCCAAAGCAGGAGAATCTAGAAAATTACCCCCTGTAAGAGTGTCAAGGACATACCTATTCCAACTAGATATACCAACATAAAAATTCCTAAGAAGGATCATGGTAAAGTACTTTTTTGTATATCTATGATGGGCATTACTTATTCTATACCAAGCATCTTTCAAACTTTCTCCACCTTGTTGCTTAAAGGAATGAACCTCAACTTCAGGAATACTCATTCTAACAAGACTAAAAGAGATAAACAAAAATAACAACTATAAAAGGAACTAATTTTTTTTGTATTTTTGATAAAAATGTGCAAATGAAAATAAAGTAAAGAATCTAAGCAAAACAATAACAAACTAAAAAGATTGGAAGTGAGAGACTCCCCTTGTAGAAATCCTCTTTCTCCCTAGCAACGGCGCCAGAAAACTTGTTGGTGCGTAGACCAGTTGGGAATCCCAAGAGTAAGGTGTGATGAGTACAACGGTAAGTTTTCTATCAGTTATAAAACCAAAGTTTAATCGGCTAGTAGGAAAAAGAAACCACTTCCAAAGGTTGCTGCTAGCTGACTTTGGCAACGACACTAGAAACTTGTTGATGGCGCCTAGAAAATGTCTGGTGTGTAGCTTCGGCGCCAGCAGCAACGTGGAACCTGCACACAACACAACCAAGATACTTTGCCCCAACTTGCAGTGAGGTTGTCAATCTTACTGGTTTGCTAAAAAGAAAAGGATTAAACGTAACGTGTGGAAAAGGATATTTGTTTGCAGTAAGTAAATAAATAATGCTTGCGGAAAGTAAATGGTGCTTGCAGTAGATGATAATATATGTAAAATAATGGACCTTGGTCCACAGTTCACTAGAGGTGTCTCTCCATAAAGAAATAACATGCTGGGTAAACAAATTACAGTTGGGCAATTGACAGAATAAAGAATGCATAGCAATGCATGTACATGTCATGAAGATCACCATGAGATTCACTTGGGCATTACAACATAATACATAGACCATAATCCAACTGTATCTATGACTAATAATCCACCCATAGGATATCATCCGAACAACCTTTGGGTATTAAGTTGCAAACAACAGATTATCGCCTTAAGCAAAGTGTGTAATGTAAACAATACAAATATCCTTGAACAAAAGATTGTTATTTTCTCCCTAGTAGCAATAGCATATCTACAACCTTAGAAGTTATTGTCACTCTCCCAGATTACTAGAGGCGTGAACCCACTATCGAGCATAAATACTCCCTCCTGAAGTCACTAGCATCTACTCGGCCAAGATATCTACTAGCAACGGAGAGCATGCAAGATCATAAATAACATAGATATGATAAATCAACAATCAACTTGACATAGTACTCAATATTCATCGGATCTCAACAAACACAACATGTAGAATTACATAACGATGATCTTGATCATGATAGGCAGCTCACAAGATCTAGACATGAAGCACATGGAGGAGAAGACAACCATCTAGCTACTGCTATATGGACCCATAGTGTCAGGGATATATCCCCGGGTATACCAAAGTACCCTTGTCTATATGACTAATATATGTTATATGGCTAAATTATATGTGTGGGATATTAAAAAGCAGTTAAACAGCAAGGTTGGGCCAGCCCAGGCCGGGATATCTCTAACCGGGTCAGAATAAAGAAGTCCAGGGCGACATATGGCTCTCCCGGCCTCGTCCACTTCAAGCTGGGCCGGCATAGGTGATCCCGACCTCGCCCATCACCCCATCCTGGCATCAAGTCCTGGCTGGGCCTCCTGGCCTCTAGCCCCGGCTGGACCGATGCCCCGGCTGGGCTCCTTGGCCATCCACGCCCCCAGCAGGCCGACTCATGCGCAGCGCCCGGCTGGGCCAGATTAGGAGGATCCGGCCTGGCTGGGATTTACTCCCCCGCGCCCCCCTGCGCAGCGCCCGGCTGGGCCGGATTAGGAGGATCCAGCCTGGCTGGGATTTACTCCTCTGGGCCGCCATCTACAAGTCTCGGCTGGGCTGAGATTCCCCTGGCCCAGGCCGGGTTACCTCTCCCTAGGTCAGATTAATCCTCTCCGGGCTGGGATTTACTCCCTCCAGGGCATTTCCATCATCAGGCATCGACTCCATCATCTTGTGCCAGTCTTGGACGCCTCTTGGCTCAGACTAGCACATCCTTCATCGTTATATGCTGGTCTTGGGATGCCCCTTGGCTTAGACCAGCATACTCCACATCTCCTAGTCATCCTTATCCTCTGGAGGAGGATAAGACTGATGACATGGAGATCCACAAGACAGACGCTAGAAGACGAAGCCAAGTACTCCAAGGACAGCCAAGATGGGACAAGCCCATGACCATGACACTAGCCACAGTACCAAGTACGGCACCATAGTGATGACAGCGCTACAGGGTGACAAGACCCCTGTAGTCAACTCAGTAGTAGTACATGTATAGTGTTTAGTGGGGCATCCCTTGTCCCCTGGGCACCCTATATAAGGGGCACCAGGGGGATCGATCACCCCAGCCTCCAGAGGAGGCTCACTTCTTTCTCGCTCCATGTGAGCTCTCCTTCCTCAGTAGCACTAGCTATTTAGCTCCTGCCTAGTGCAGCCTTAGATAGGCAAGATATACAGCTCATGGAGCACCATTGTAGCTCTCATGTGTAGCTCATATAGATCAGACATGCAGGAGTAGGGGTGTTACCTCCTCACGAGGGCCCCTAACCTGGGTAGCTCGGTGTGTTTGCAGTGTGTACTGTGTGCGGTCTTCACCGCGCCTTCCCTCCTCCGGATCCGCCAGTGTACAATCGGCCCCAACTTAAGCCACACTGTGGCATATGCTCGTTAACCACGATGACATTTGGCGCCCACCGTGGGGCTGATAAAGGCACTGGTAGGGTTACGTCTCAACGGGATCTTCATCGTCTGCTTGGGGGCTCGACATCAGCATTGCCTCCGAGCACTTCAGGTCTTCTTCACCTTCCTGGGCTAACATCAACTCCCCCGGGCCGGCATTCGGTTGTCCTGGATCTACTTCAACAATTCCGGGCTGGCATATTCTTCCCTAGGCCAGCACTCGGCTTCCCCGGGCTGGCATTGGTGGGTCCCGACCGGCATATTTATGTTCCTACCGACATATATGGGGCCGAGGTCGACTCTGACATTTTCCCGGCTGGCATATATGGTTTCTGGACGGGATTCACGCCTACAGGCCGGCATACAGCAAATTCGGCCTCTCCTGGCCGGCATACTAAGTTTTTGGGCTGATCCCGGCCAATCCCGGCCGGCAAAGGCAAGAGCTAGGCCAATCCCGGCCTGGGCCGACGCCCTGAATCCCGGCTTGGGCCGGCGGCCAGCAACCCCAGCTAGGCCGGAGCGCTGCAGAGCCCGGCTAGGCCAGCGCGCTGTGGATCCCGGCTGGGCCGGCCTTTCCTCCAGCCCCAACTGGGCCTCTGCCCCGGTGCTGCAGCGGCCCGTGTCATGTGGCCTCCCGTCAGCTGGGCCAGGCCACGAAAGGAAGAGCTGGCCTGTGCGCCCTAGGCTGGGCCGCGCGGAGGCAGGCCGCGCTGGCCGTGCGGCATTTCTATGGGCCGTGTCGGGGCGTGTCTGGCCGATCTTTGCTGTAGGAAGTCGCCTTCCCAGGTATGAAAAGTAATCCGGTTTATGCCAGCTAGTATCTCAATCAATCTCGCATGATAAAAACTAGCTAAGGGTCAATAGCTAATCCTTTAGTAATATTTGCTAGTAGATGGTCTTTAATAAGTATTTACCAGCTAGTACTCTAGTACGTGTTTAGTGTCTCCCCAGGATTGAGTGAGTCAACCTGGGGCTAGTCAGTTTAGTCAAGTTTGTTATCTCTTAAGTGCTAAAATTGACTCGGGGGCTAGGCATGAGCCTAGCCAGCCAACACTATACCACTGTTCCTATTTAAACTAGTATACATGCTTGTGTACCAGCTACTCAGTTTTCTCCTGTATGTCTGTTTTTATGCCAAGTGCTACATATGTGTGCTGCAACAGTTTTACCAGTATCTATTTATATGCCAAATGCTATGAGTACCACCTTGCATAGAGACTACTGTTGCTATTTCCTATGACAAGTCTAGTATCTATTTTGGCTATTTGCTATGTCTTATATGCTGGCTATTATATGCTAAGTATTATATGTTAGTTTCTATATGTCAAATACCATATGCTAGCTACTGTGAGTTTACAGTCATGTCAGCTTATATGCCAATCTCAGTACCAGTTGTTGTATGCTCTATGTCAAATCTTGTATGCCAGTTATATTATACTTGCATTTATATGCCAGCACTTGAGTGCCTGATGCGTGGCAAATAACCAGCCCGTTGGGAACCCCAAGAGGAAGGTGTGATGAATATAGCAACAGATTTTCCCTCAGTAAGAAACCAAGGTATGTCGATCAGGAGAGGAGCAGACAAACGACTGAAGGTGATGCTTGCTAGCTTGCGACAGCTCCAGACAATTTATAAGGCACCTCGTCCAAGCTTTGCTTTGCTAGCTGCAACGCGGAACCTGCACACAACACAACCAAATACTTTGCTCCCAACTTACGATGAGGTTATCAATCTCACCGGTTTGCTGTAAACAAAGGAATGAGCGTATCGAGTGGAAAATGATAATAGTATGTGAGTAAAGTAAACAGTGCGAGTAAAAGTAAACAGGTAATAGCAATATAAAGTAAATAGGAACAGGGTCCACAGTTCACTAGCGGTGTCTCTCCATAAGATAAATAATACAAGCTGGGCAAACGAATTATAGTTGGGCAATTGATAGAATAAAGATAACATGCATATGATGAGAGGATCACTATGAGATTTACTCTGGGCATTACAACAAGATACATAGACTGCCATCCAACTGCATCTATGACTAATAATCCACTCACGGGGATATTGTCCGAACACCCCACGAGTATTAAGTTGCAAACAACGGATAATTGCATTAAGCAAAGTGTGTATGTAAATAAAGCATATGCCCTCAAGCATATGAATGTTGTTTTCCCCCTAGTAGCAACAGCACATCTACAACCTTAGAGGTTTCTGTAACTCCCCCAGATTAAATAGAGGCATGAACCCACTATCGAGCATAAATTCCCCCTCTTGGAGTCACTAGCAACTACTTGGCCAAGATAGCTACTAACAATGGAGAGCATGCAAGATCATAAACAACATAGAGATAACAAAGGATAAATTTTAGTACTTCAACTCAAGCATAACACCAATATTCATCAGATCCCAACAAACCAAACATGTAGAATTACATAACGGTGATCTCAATCATGTAGAGCAGATCATGAGATCTAAACATGAAGCACATAGTGGAGAAGACAACCATCTAGCTACTGCTATGGACCAATAGTCCAAGGTAGACTACTCACTCATCGCTCCGGAGGCAAGCATGGCAATGAAGAAGACCTCCGGTGGCGATTCCCCTCTCCGGAAGGGTGCCGGGAAGAGCTTCTGGACCCTCCCGATCTTCGGGTCGACGGTGGTGGCGGATCGTGATGCGTTCTAGAAAACTGATCGGGTACTTAGGTTTTTCTCGCCGAGGGGTCTTTATAGGCGAAGGGGCATCATCAGAAGTGGACCGAGGCGGTCTCACACATAGGGGGCGTGGCCCAGACCCTAGCCGTGCCGCCCTAGTGTGAGGCCACCTTATGGCCCCACTGCGTCTCCTCTTCGGTTCTCTAAAAGCTTTAGTAAAATTCTGGGCGACTGGCTTTGGTTTCATCCAATTCCGAGAATATTTCCTGTGTAACTTTTCTGAAACACAAAAATAGCAGAAAACAGGGAACTGGCAATGTGGTGACTTGTTAATAGGTTAGTTCTGGAAAATGCACAAAAGTGCCACAAAGTGTAACGAAACACTAAGCAAATCGTGTAAAAACAAGCATGGAGCATCAAAAATTATGGATAAGTTAGAGACGTATCAACATCCCCAAGCTTAACTCCTGCTCGTCCTCGAGTAGGTAAGTGATAACAAAAGAAATAATTTTTGAGGTGACATGCACCTACACAATCTTGATCATCTATGTAAGCGTTGTGAGCTAGGATCAAAAGAACTTAAAACATGGGCATGAAAGACATAATCTTGATAGAAGAAACTTAGCAACCATGTTATAACATAAAAATGAACACAAACAAAAGATCATGAAAATGAAACAATGAAAGTCAAACATGTGTTCAAATCATAAGGAAAAACATACAAATGGTTTTCAGCATGTCGTTCATGGAGAGCAAACTTTGGGACAATGCACATTATACTAAGAATGACAACTATGCTCTCTTAATGGTGCATAAAGATAGAAGGTGGTGACTCAACAAAAAAGTAAAAAGAAAGGCCCTTCGCAGAGGGAAGCAGTGTTTGCAAGTTTTATAGACCTTCAAAAATTATGGTACTTACCGGCTTTGAGCTCTCGTTGCCCCCATCATAAGCATATTGAATGGTTAAAGTTAATGCGAGAACAATTATGATGCATATGCTTGACAAATCATAAGTTGAAAACCTCGTGTCACATGAATATGAGTACCCAAACCTCATGATACTTTACTTAGAGTCCCAAGCAAGGCTCTTGTCATTGTAAGTATATACGTATAATTGAGAACCACCAACGGGGTACCTCCGTGCCCGATGACATGGAACAAGCCCACATCAAAATGATAGGACAAGCAGACAATGAATACCTCGACATCTCTTCTATTTACTATTTGTTTAGCTTTTTATTTTGAGATGCATCGTCGAATGTCCACTATGGGTATGCTGCAAATTTCCACCATGAATTATGCATGGCTTAGATTGGCGGCCCAGGCATTTCCCTAACACATATATAAACTCCATGATCCTGCAAGATTCCCAATTCATTTCACACCGCGAGCATCCATAAATAAAAGATCACGATATCAACTCAAATAAGAAGTGCAATGTTGAAAGCTTGCCCCATGACAGCATGGTTGGGCTAGTCTCCAACTTACAACTTGCAAGCATAACAACTCAACATAAGAGACCACAATATCAAATTTTTAAGAACAAGAAAAATAAAGTGTTCCTTCCGGTTCGTGAGAGCTTTACTGACCAATTTTCGCATAACACTGGTAAGAGTTTAGTTTGAAGAGTAGATAAAAGCAAGTCAAATGTACTTTGGAATAGCAAATTGCTAATAGGTATGTATGGTGGACACTTTGGCAAACTTGGTTTTTAGGAGTTGGATGCATGAGTAGAGCTCATACTCAGTACAAGGCGAGGTCTAGCAAAAGACTGGGAGCGACCAACTAAGAGAGCAATAACGGCCATAATCATGCAGAGCGACAAAGCGACATTAAAAGAAGCATAAGATGGCATCAAAAGTCAAAAACTAAATGATCATAGAGGCTATTGGTGACTTTGGATGAGTCTAACATGTGTGAGCATGCGCCAAGTCAACCCAAATAAAGCATCAAGGAGAAAACCAAAATAATGCTCCCAAACGATAAAAACAACGCATGATTTTTTCAAAGGCTCATTAAGCAATCTCAGTTATTTGAGACAATTCATGCTACAGCAAAACCACTAAGCATACTATCAAAAAGACATCAAGCATGACATGCAAAAGCCTAAGCCGCAGTCTACACAAGCTCCTTCTTGTACCACTTTTTTGCATAAAGCTTTTTCTCTTTTCCAACACCATTCAATTTTTTTATAAACACCTCTTTTGATGAAAACCAATAAAGATCAGAGGCAAAAATACACCTTGATGAAAAGATATAGCAAGATCTGAACACATATCAAGACAAAAAACGAAAGCCAAATACAGTTCTAGAAAAAGAGAACACTCGTTGAAATTATAAGAATGAAAAACAGAGTGTTCTTGGCAAATGAAAAGCAAGGCAACTTCTCCAAAAGAAATTTGTTGGGGTCCAACCATTTATTGCATAAAATTAAACTAAACTAAACTAAAAACTAAAAACAACTGACGCTCCAAGAAAAACGCATAATGCATGAAGCAATAAAAATATAGTGTCTTGAAAGGTGACCTGATTTTTGCCGATGAAGAAGGGGTGTCTCGGGGGCATCCCCAAGCTTTGACGCTTGTACTTCTTGGATATTTCTTGGAGTGATGCATGCGCATCCCCAAGCTTGAGCTTTTGTCCATTCTTCAACTCATCTCATCACTCTCCGATCCCTACACCTGAAAACTTCCTTCATACAAAACTAAACACAAATTTATTAGCAACATTAGTGCAAGCATAACATATAATCAACCCTTTTTGCTTTAGGTTTCAACCTAAAACCACCACCTATTAAGCATATACTACTGTAGCAACTTCCCCAAAAGTTCCATGATCAAAAGAACTCAAAAAGAAAGCGATAAAGCGGCAAACACAAATATTGGCAGAAATCTGTCAAAATAGAACAGCTGACAAAGGTCAAATTTTTGAGGGGTTTTATGCTGCTCAAATCAAAAAGTGTTCAACTAATTAAAGTTTGGATATAACCTTGGGCATAGTCACAAGAAATGGCAGGTCCAAAAGATATACAGAGTATTGTCACGAATTTTTACGGTGCAGCATTGAAAACTGTTTCAGGACAGCAACATCCCCAAATCTTACCTCACTCAAATTAGAGGCTTCTCTTGGCACAAAAACAAAACAAAAAGGATAAGGAGAGGTCATTACAGTAGTAATAACTTCCAAGACTAAAATAAAAGAAAAAGAACTGAAAGTAAAAACATTGGGTTATCTCCCAAGAGTGCTTTTCTTTAACACCTTTGAGCTAGGCGCAGAAAATTGTGAATCAAGTAACATCAAGTGATGAAGCATCAAATTCATAATTTGCTCTAAGAATAGAGTCAAAAACTAATTTATTTCTCTTTTTAGGGAAGTGTTCCATACCTTTCTTGAGTGGAAATTGATATTTGATGGTACCTTCCCTCATATCAATAATGGCACCTTCATCTCTCTAGCCATCTCATCTTCTCTTTCCCACCTGGCATGCAATTCTGCTAGCATCCTAACATTTTCATCAATTCTAACTTGGATAGCATTAGCAGTAGCAAAAGGATCAGGCTTAGCGGACATTCTGTTAACCATAGAAGATTGCACATTAGACAAAGATGAAATATCGGTTTCAGCTTTGGAAACCTTAGCTTGCAACTCAGGAATAGCCATATTTAAATTTTCAAGTTGATGACTAATAGTCCTCAACAGAGCTGGTTGCCCCTCCATAGTCCTGGTGAAAGCCCTATTCTGCTCATATTGCGCCTGCATAAAATTCTTAGTAGCCTTTTCAAGTTCGAAAATTCTTTCTTCACTAGGCATTTTAGGTCTACCAAGATAGCTATTATCACCATTAGAAGGAAACGGCCTATAGTTGATATTAGCAAAATTGTTCCTATAAGCATTGTTATTAAAATTATTATTTCTGATGAAGTTCACATCAACATGCTCTTCTTGAGCAACCAAAGAGGCCAAAGGAACGTTATTAGGATCTTCATGAGTCCTATCATTTGAAAGCATAAGCATAATAGCATCAATCTTAGCATTTAAGGAAGAGGTTTCCTCAACAGAATTTACCTTCTTACCTTGTGGAGCTCTCTCGGTGTGCCATTCAGAGTAATTTACCATCATAGTATCGAGAAGCTTTGTTGCGGCGCCCAAAGTAAGGGACATAAAAGTGCCTCCAGCAGCTGAATCAAGTAGGTTCCTCGAAGAAAAATTTAGTCCTGCATAAAAAGTTTGGACAATCATCCAAGTAGTCAGTCCATGAGTGGGACAATTCTTTATCATAGCTTTCATTCTTTCCCAAGCTTGAGCAACATGTTCATTATCAAACTGACTAAACTTTATAATATTGTTACGCAAAGCTATAATCTTAGCAGGTGGATAGTATCTACCAATAAAAGAATCCTTACACTTAGCCCATGAATCAATATTATTCTTAGTCAAAGACAGCAACCAATCCTTAGCTTTTCCTCTCAAAGAAAAAGGAAACAACTTAAGCTTAATAATATCACCATCAACATTCTCATACTTTTGTATCCCACATAGCTCAACAAAATTGCTGAGATGAGCTGCAGCATCATTAGTGCTAGCACCAAAAAATTGCTCTTTCATAACAAGGTTCAACAAAGCAGGCTTAATCTCATAAAAATTTGTAGCAGAAGCAGGTGGTGCAATAGGAGTGTAGATAAAATTACTATTGTTCGTGCTAGTAAAGTCACACAACTTGGTGTTTTCAGGAGTAGCCATTCTAGCAAACTAAAAGCAGACAAGTAAACACAACTACCAAGGATTCTAATTTTTTTGGGTTTTTGATAAAACGATGCAAGTAAAAATAAATAAAGTAAAGAAAAACTTAAAACAAAGTAAAGGATGTGCGTGCAAAAACTCCCCTCACAGAAATCTTTTACTTCCTCCCCGGGAACGGCGCCAGAAAATATGCTTGATGCGTGGTAAATAACCAGCCCGTTGGGAATCCCAAGAGGAAGGTGTGATGAATATAGCAGCAGATTTTCCCTCAGTAAGAAACCAAGGTATGTCAATCAGGAGAGGAGCAGACAAATGACTGAAGGTGATGCTTGCTAGCTTGCGATAGCTCTGGACAATTTATAAGGCGCCTCGTCCAAGCTTTGCTTTGCTAGCTGCAATGCGGAACCTGTAGACAACACAACCAAATACTTTGCTCCCAACTTACGATGAGGTTGTCAATCTCACTGGTTTGCTGTAAACAAAGGAATGAGCATATCGAGTGGAAAATGATAATAGTATGCGAGTAAAGTTAATAGTGCGAGTAAAAGTAAATAGGTAATAGCAATATAAAGGAAATAGGACCAGGGTCCACAGTTCACTAGCGGTGTCTCTCCATAAGATAAATAATACAAGCTGGGTAAACGAATTACAGTTGGGCAATTGATAGAATAAAGATAACATGCATATGATGAGAGGATCACTATGAGATTTACTCTGGGCATTACAACAAGATACATAGACCGCCATCCAACTGTATCTATGACTAATAATCCACTCACGGGGATATCGTCCGAACACCCCATGAGTATTAAGTTGCAAACAACGGATAATTGCATTAAGCAAAGTGTGTAATGTAAACAAAGGATATGCCCTCGAGCATATGAATGTTCTTTTCCCCCTAGTAGCAACAGCACATCTACAACCTTAGAGGGTTCTGTCACTCCCCCAAATTAAATAGAGGCATGGACCCACTATCGAGCATAAATACCCCCTCTTGGAATCACAAGCAACTACTCGGCCAAGATAGCTACTAACAACGGAGAGCATGCAAGAACATAAACAACATAGAGATAACAAAGGATAAATTTCAGTACTTCAACTCAAGCATAACACCAATATTCATCGGATCCCAACAAACCAAACATGTAGAATTACATAACGGTGATGTCAATCATGTGGAGCAGCTCATGAGATCTAAACATGAAGCACATGGTGGAGAAGACAACCATCTAGCTACTGCTATGGACCCATAGTCCAAGGTAGACTACTCACTCATCGCTCCGGAGGCAAGCATGGTGATGAAGAAGCCCTCCGGTGGCGATTCCCCTCTCCGGCAGGGTGCTGGGAAGAGCTTCTGGACCATCCCGATCTTCGGGTCGACGGCGGCGGCAGATCGCGATGTGTTCTGGAAAACTGATCGGGTTCTTAGGTTTTTCTCATTGGGGGCATCTTTATAGGTGAAGGGGCATCGTCAGAAGTGCACCGAGGCGGTATCACACATAGGGGGCACGGCCCAGCCCCTGGCTGCGCTGCCCTGGTGTGAGGCCACCTCATGGCCCCACTCCATCTCCTCTTTGGTTCTTTGGAAGCTTCAGTAAAATTCTGGGCGACTGGCTTTGGTTTCATCCAATTCCGAGAATATTTCCTGTGTAACTTTTCTGAAACACAAAAACAGTAGAAAACATGGAACTGGCACTGTGGCGACTTGTTAATAGGTTAGTTCTAGAAAATGCACAAAAGTGCCACGAAGTGTAATGAAACACTAAGCAAATGGTGTAAAAACAAGCATGGAGCATCAAAAATTATGGATATGTTAGAGACGTATCAGTGCCAAATATTTCCTGTGAGTTGCCAAGTTAGCTTATATGTCAATCTTAGATGCTATATATCTAACTGCTATATCTGAGTCTATATGCCAAGTGCTTTACTTCATATGCTATATGTTGAATGCTATGTGCTATATGCCAAACTCCATGTGCTAGGTTGCAATATGCCAAATGCTATGACCATTGCTATGTCTTTTAGTATGACTACAGAACAGGTTGGATATCTCATTATATATATATATATATCTATTACCCGGCTATGGCTCTCCATATTGCTGTTATAGAGAAGAGATCACTATTATACCACTAGGGCTTCAATTTAAATCTCAGGTCACAGTTATTTCAGTTTATTAGCATATCAGGGTATCAAGTAATATCTTGAGTCACATGTATTTTAATATGCTGACATATCTTGGCATCAATCAAAATCTCAGTATGCCGAAATATCATGGCATCGACCAAAATCTCCAATCACCATTTATTTGGTTCGCTAGCATATCAAGGCATCAGTCAGTAACTCATATCACCGTTTATTTCGATATGCCAGCATATCACGGCATTATATAATCAGTTCAGTCATTGCCAATTCTGGCTCAGTAATATATCGATACATTGATCTCAAAGCTAACAAATATCATATCTCTTAACATATCCGGTCTCACAGAGTATCCCGGTTTGGCATATTAGCATAACTTATCATTTTGCATACTAACAAGTGTCCAGTGTTGGCACAGCCCAAGAGGCATATCAGTATTCTGGTATTGTCAAAGCAGACAATGTTGATGAGACATAGCCCAAGTGGCAACATGTTGAAACAGCCCAAGAGGCAAAGTAGCCCAAGAGGCAAGACCAAGAGGCAAAGTAGCCCAAGAGGCAAAGCAGCCCAAGAGGCAAAGTAGCCCAAGAGGTAAAGCAACCCAAGAGGCAAAGTATCGATATGGCCAAAGAAGGCAAAGCAGTATTCCGGCATTATCTAAGCAGACAATGTCGATGAGTCATAGCCCAAGAGGCAAAATGTTGATATATCCAAAGAAGGCACAATAGTATTCTAAGATAGCCCATGAAGGCTAATGATGAGGGTTAACTCGACAAATGTCCTAGATGAAGGACTTAGGATCAGGGAAGTAGGGCATCGGATGAACTCAAAGGTAAAATAAGTCAAACAAGGTGTGTATTGAAAGTAAACATGTTGGTGAACTTTGGCTTACTCTCAATCTATCCCTTAGCATCCTCTCCTGGCCCCTATATATAGGTGGCCAGGTCTCAAGGTACGAGAGGGTTCCGACATAGATTACAATATCGGTATACGATATGAACTCGTATCTCGACTAGGATTACACTTGGGCCTAGCTTAATGGGCCTCAGGGGTACTCAACTAACGGGCTCTATTATCTATACCCTTGTCAGTGGCCCCCGAGATTCTACCAGAATTGCAGATTCAGGTTGAATCTCAAATCTTCAAATCTATGACTTGATCAATCTTTCGACTTCTTCTTCTTCCTGTACTAAAAATAAACAACTTTCATCATATTATCTCGCAAGGGGTTTTGATGAACAAGCCTGATAACTCTGACAGATCAAGATGCCAGTTAACTGCCGGAACAGATACTTGTCACCTACTTCAAATTCAATCCCCTTGGACTTGAATCTGGGAAACTGGTCAAACCCATTCTTTTGCCGCATTTAGGACTTACAAAGAACAAGTCCCTGTGGTTCTCAGGGTACCCAGTGCGTCCACCAGGATTTTCTTCGCGTCATAGACATGGATAACTACTAGTAGAGCGCATCCATGTGCGTATACCAGGCCACACAGGACAGATCTTGGGGTCTTACCTTCACGATATTTTTCAATCATGGCATTCAAGTTTTGTTGCGATGATGCAACTCGAGAATAATATATCGTAGCCTTGTTTGACTGTTTTAGCTATGAAAATCTTTGGGTTGTCCAACCTTGACTAATATAAACTCCCTCCCGATGGTATTAATTGCGATATCCAAGTCCTCTTTCGCCTTCTCTACTGTCTTTATGCATTTAAGAATTTCATCGAGTGCACGGTCAGCACTCCCGATGGGAGTAGCCCCCGAGGCTATAGTCAAAAACGTGTTTCGAGTATAGGCTCAAATAAATTGTCCTTCCTTAACTCATCATATAATAGTTTATTTGATAATATCATCGAGTGCGCGCTCAGCGCTCCCGATGGTAGTAGCCCCCAAGGCTATAGTCGAATATTTGCAGGTATAGACTCAAAAGATGAGTTGTCTTCCCTGATACCTCTATTTCTTGTGTAACATAATTCGTTGGGTTCCTTCATGAGCATCAATATTCAAAATAGCATGCTAGACTTTGTGCTGAATTATCTATGAGTATCCATAACTTGTCGCATTGTATCTTGATGCTTTTATTTTTCCGTTACTCCAGCGCTTTATGACGTCATTAGTAGAATCATTATGTGCGTGATTTTGACTAGGCGCTGACTGATACGTCTCAAACGTATCTATAACTAGTTGATACCCCGCGCGTTGCGGCGGGCATTAGAGACGATTTTCTTGCCAAATATTTGATGGGACTTTCATAAGCATAATATAATTTTATTTGTTGTAATTAACATAGTATATAATTAGCTAAAAGTTTAGAATCAGATTTGGATTATGGGTTATATCTTATAATAACCTTAATTCGGAAGAGTGATAAGTCTAATTGAATATTACATGTTCTGAGAAATCAAGACATGAATACACTAATGTCGTTGAACAAAAGTGGTTCTATATGAATCAAAGATAGACAACCTGACACTATTATACGAAATAATTAAAGGAGAAATGTGGTGCTTCCATCCATGGATTTGAAATTTGGATAGTAAGGGAAATACTACAATTAATGTCATCGTACCGGGAACTGAACTTTGCAAGTGTCAGTAAAAAATGCCTGCTATTGTCTGGGAGCAGATCGAATATGTGTGTTGTACTCTGAAAACAAACATTTGCTTGTACCCTGAAATCGAACATTTGCTTGTACTCTCTGAAATCAAACATTTGCTAGCAGATTGAAGACAAAGAAGAAATCTTACATCTGTTGTTGGCAATATCTTGCAAGCATAATGCTCATCTCTTCTTTATCGAAATAAATAATGCCCATCTCGTCTTCTTTACAGTACACTGATGTAGCACAGACGCTGTAGTTTTTGTTAAACAACTCTAATAAACGAAACATGATGCAATCCTTCAATATTTGAGACGAAGGGGCGTGCATCTACTTGCATGCTTGACATGGAGGAGACGGCTTCATTGGCACACAATATCAGAACTGCGAAACACATAAAAGGCAAGAAGAGGGATCAGGCTAACGTACATTAGAAGGATACAGATCTAGCTGTACATGGATAAGTGGCTCGGAAAAGAATCTGCATAGACTTTTTGCATAATCTTTGGATACATAGGTGTACTATATTGCACAAATTAGAAATCAATCCCTTTGCGCAAACAAACATGAGGTTTTAAAAAGGAGAATGTGTAAGGCACTAAATGATTGTTGCTTACTGTCCCAGAAATCAGAATATCGTGCGCCTCATCCAGAATCCAACCATCGTCCTAGATGTTGTCTCCCGTGCACATGTAGGTGAGCTGGCTGTCCCACCTCCATGACACAAAGAATTCATCATCCGCCACTGCTCTAATGGTGGCTGGTTGCTCTTTAGCGCCTGCGAGGCTGAGCAGATGGGTAGGGGACTAATGCTTGAACTAATAGAGAATATAATCGGCGTGGAGAGACTTGTGAATGTGACCATAATCTTTGATAACCACACATCATCGACCCGAGAGAGGAATTTGTCGACAATATAGCCGCATTGCCTGCAGAAATCGCAAGGAGGATGAACTGATTTGGGATTAATTCTACTTATGCATGGAAGAGGAAGGAGAAACCGACACAGGAGTCAAATCGAAGAGTTGGAAGGAAATAAATGGAGGTAGAGCGATGACCGGAAGGCCAATAAATGAAGGAACCGCTCGTCTTCAGCGAGCTGTTTTTTCAGCATCAGAAGCTGCACGAACGAAACACGCGAAGGATCACATCAAGGGATGATTACGCACTAGGGGATCAGCGTGCAGGGGATTACCAGTTAGATCGATGATGACATGGATACTCTGCATGTTGAGCTTGCAAACATTAAAAGTACTTAGTGGAGATGAACTTTATAGATATTATAGATTTTTGATGCTCCATGCTTGTTTTTACACCATTTGCCTATTGTTTCGTTACACTTAGTGGCACTTTTATGCATTTTCCGGAACTAACCTATTAACGAAGTGCCACAGTGCTAGTTCCCTGTTTTATGCTGTTTTTGTGTTTTAGAGTGATACACAGGAAATATTCTCGGAATTGGACGAAACTACATCCTAAAGTCTTATTTTACCCGAAAGCTTCCAGAGATCCGAAGAGGAGTAGGAGGGGGGCCACCAGGGCCCCACACGTAGGGGTGGCGCGGCCAGCCCCTGGCCACGCCGGGCCCGCATGAGGGTGCCTAGCCCCTCCTCTGACAACGCCCCTTCGCCTATAAAGACCCCCCGACGAGAAAAACCTAAGGGTTCCGATCAATTTTCCAGAACACATCACGATCCGCCGCCGCCGTTGACCCGAAGATCGGGAGGCTCCAGAAGCTCTTCCCGGCACCCTGCCGGAGAGGGGAATCACCACCAGAGGTCTTCTTCATTGCCATGCTTGCCTCCGGAGCGATGAGTGAGTAGTCTACCTTGGACTATGGGTCCATAGCAGTAGCTAGATGGTTGTCTTCTCCACCATGTGCTTCATGTTTAGATCTCATGAGCTGCCGTACATGATTGAGATCACCGTTATGTAATTCTACATGTTTGGTTTGTTGGGATCCGATGAATATTGGTGTTTATGATTAAGCTGCTGTACTGAATATTATCTTTTGTTATCTCTATGTTGTTTATGATCTTGCATGCTCTCCGTTGTTAGTATCTATCTTGGCCGAGTAGTTGCTAGTGACTCCAAGAGGGGGTATTTATGCTCGATAGTGGGTTCATGCCTCTATTTCACCTGGGGGAGTGACAGAAACCTCTAAGGTGGTAGATGTGCTGTTGCTACTAGGGAGAAAACAACATTCATATGCTCAAGGGCATATGCTTTGTTTACATTACACACTTTGCTTAATGCAATTATCTGTTGTTCGCAACTTAATACTTCTAGGGTGTTCGGATTGATCTCCCCGGGAGTGGATTATTAGTCATAGATGCAGTTGGATGGTGGTCTATGTATTTTGTTGTAATGCCCAGAGTAAATCTCATAGTGATCTTCTTGACATATCACGTTATCTCTATTCTATCAATTGCCCAACTGTAATTTGTTTACCCAGCATGTGTTATTTTATCTATGGAGAGACACCACTAGTGAACTGTGGAACCCGGTCCTATTCCCATCATATTGCTATCACCTGTTTACTTTACTCGCACTGTTTACTTTACTCGCATACTATATTGTTTTCCACTCGATACACTCATAACCTTTGTTTCAAGCAAACCGGTGAGATTGACAACCTCATCGCAAGTTGGGGACAAAGTATTTGTTTGTGTGTGTGCAGGTTCCGCATCACCTTCAGTCGTCATTGTCTCTCCCTCCTGACCGATATTAAACCTTGGTTTCTTAACTGAGGGAAGACTAGCCGCTACACTCATCATACCTTCCTCTTAGGGTTCCCAACGAGCTGGTTATCCACCACGCACAAGGACAGTTTGCTCCCACATCAACTTGGAGTAGCACTGACCGTTGCTCGTGGGCAGTGCAGTAATTTTACAATTTTTCCTTCCCGTTAGTGGGTTACCGCTTCCGCTTCTTGCGCCACGTCGCATCCCACTTTCCTTCGTTAGGAAGCTTTATAAGGGGAATAGTGGGGCTATTACTATTTACCAATTCATTGTCTTTCCGCCGCCACCATTGTTGCATCTCCTTTGCACTTCTGAGCTCCTTCGTAGCCCCCTTGTCACAGCAGTTGTAGATGCGCATAAAAAGCCTTGCCCACAAGAATCAGATGGGGAAGAAGAAGATCACCAGTGCGTCGACCAGCTGGGTGCCCTCGGAGTTTGGGCAAACCGATCTCACCAAGGCCCAAAAGGATGGGTTCATCGCCAAAGGGGACTAGGTCATCTTCCCTAGCACCGAATGCATCCCCAAGCCCCCGAGCGGCTATCGGGTGATGTTTCTTGCTTTCCTCTTGCGCGGACTCTCTCTTCCTGCCCATGAATTTCTCCGCGGGCTTCTTTTTGTTTACGGTGTGCAGCTTCATCAGCTCACACCTAACTCAATCTTGCACATTGCCTACTTTGTCACCCTTTGTGAATCTTTCCTTGGGGTCGATCCCCACTGGACTCTATGGATATTCCTTTTCCGCCTCCGCCCTAGTGTATCTTTGTTGAAGAACCCGGAACTGGGCAGGGTTGTTATTTCTGTGTGCACCGAAGCACATTATTTGGAGTTTAGCATGGCTGCAGCAGTCCAAGGTTGGCAAAAAAGTGGTTCTATATCAAGGATCAAAATATTGCCTCTTCTGATTAATTTGGGGTTGCTTCTTTTGATGCCAATCAGAGGCTGCAGAAGCTAGCATCGTGGGATTCGCCTCCCATGGAAGCTGAGATGGACGAGATCAAGCCTTTGTTGGCTCGCATCCAAAGTCTGAAGGATGCAAGTGGAGGTGCGCTGTCAGGTACGCAGCTCATGGCGTTCTTCCTGCAACGGCAAATTCAGCCTCTTCAGCATCGTATTTCCAAACTTTGGTCATATTTTGGATTGGAGGATTCTTCTCGAGTGTCCGCAGAGGACATAAACAAGAAAGATCTCGAAAAATGAGTGAGAGTGTTGACTACTCTCACAAAGGATGACGAGATTCCATTGTTAGCTGCTGATTTCTTTGACTCCGAGCATCCCTTGCCTATGGTACGCACTCTTTTCATTCACCAACTTCTTACTTTTTCGCCTTCTTGTATTTTGTCGCTGCTTTGCTTACAGCTTTTCTACTTACTCTTGCGCAGGGTCACCAATCCTTTGTTTCTTGGCCTTCTCTTCCAGAGGGAGGACCTATTCAGGCTGATCCTATTTCTGCTGCGTCTGAAGCCCCTGAGGCTGAGGAAAGCCAGGACGGAGATGATGCCGAAGATTCGCTGGAGGGAACTAGTTCAACTATGTTGCCTCCTCCTGCACACTCAGAAGAGCCTAGTCTTGATAAGAAGAGGAAGCGCGTCGATGAGCTATTTTCTTTGAGTACCTCTGCTCCCAAGAATGTGGCCGGGGAGGCCTCCGCTCTTGATGAGGATGTTGAGATTTTCGACCACCTGGACTCGTGAGTTTTTGCTGACTTGAGTACTTATGTTATTCATTTTCTTTCTTTCGACTCATGCAAAGTGTCTGCTTTTTGTTCCCTATTAGCGACAATGAGAACCCAAAAAGGAACGCTGCCACTGCTCCCCTCATCGATGCTCCTGCTATCGATGAGACGCCCTCTCAAGAGGCTGCTGTGGTAGTGAAGTCGCCAGACGCCCCTGTTAAAAAGGTACCTCTTCTCGTGCCTCCAAACGTCTGAAGAAGGCACCGATGGCGAGCACTTCCCTCGACACCCATCAATCCGTGAGCTCTTCTGATGATGTAAGTACTGCTTTTTTGGGGCCTCCTCTTTTTACTGCTTGAACTGCTCTTCTCATATCTTCCTTTTGACAGACTTTGATGAAAAAATTCGTCTCTTTGGGCACTGAGTGTGTTGAGTTTTTGGAAGCTGCTCGGGCTTCTCAGGGTAAGTTCTTTGCTATGTTGTGTCTTCTACCTGTCTCATTTGTCTTTCCATGGTTCTTTATTTGGCTTTCTTTTCCCTTTTTTTGTGCTGCAGATGCTTTGTCGATGGCCAATGCCTGCATATCGTCCCTAGAAGCCGAACTTGAAGCTTCCAGAAAGGCCTGTGACATTGCCACTGCCACCAAGACCGCTCCTGAGAAGTCTGCTAAGTCAGCAGTAGCTAAGGCAAAGAAAACGGAGAAGGCACTTGCTGATGCTGATTGGGCATGTGCTCAAAGAGAACAAGCCATAACCAACCGCCTTAATCAGATTTCGGCTCTTGCTGGTGCTAAGTACCGTGATTTTCTCTTTTGGGCTTACTTGCTCATTCTTCTACTTGCTGGTGTTTGCTCATTTATCTCTTGTCTCTGTCTTTTTATTTCCGTAGAAAATACTGGGGTATCTTTGGCGCCTTTGCAGCCAAATGCCGAAGATCCTCTGATGTCTGCGGTGAATTTGCTGGAGTCAAACTAGATATCTGTCCAGGAAATCCTCGAGTTGACTCACCGCGTGCTAACGTGGATTTTTGTCGGGTTGTGGCCAAAGAAAAAGGTGGATGTGCCAACTGCTGACCTAAAGAAACTTGCCACGGCTTTCGACACCGTCAAAGATCCTTTCCTGCTGATGAAGAGCCGCTCGGTGAAGTGAGGCGCCGAAGGAACCATTGCACTTGCTTATTCACATGGCGAGGAGGTTGACTAGGAGAAGGTTAGCTCTTCCCATGGTTGACCTCTTTCAGAGCTACTAGGTTTCTTCGAGAAGGCGAAGCAGTATGTGCCAGGCATCGTGTCGATTATCACTCCTTCGGTGGCTTCTTCAACTTCCACTTTGGCCTCTTTGACTCGTGCGACAAGTGTGTCGATGCCTCCGCCAAGCGCTGGTGCTACCTCTCCCGCACCTTCTTCTGCCGCGGAGCCTGCTACTAAGGTGGCGTAGACTTAGACTTCCCCTGTAGTCTTTTTTCCTTTTTATGTAGTGAACTCGTTCATATTTTGCCAGAAGACCAGCTAGGGAACTTGTACTCTTTGTAAATACTTTGCCTTTATGAAATGTCACGCTTGATTGGGCTTCTGAGTTGTTTGCTTTTGTCTTTCTTTTCCTTCCAGCATGAGTGTACTGGTGGATCGATGGATCGTGGTCGTGGGTCACGTCCTGTCGATGCGCTTCGTACTGCGACTCCTTCAGCTCCTCGTTCTTCTTGCCAATGCACTGAGTACTTGTTGAGGATTGCGGACCTTGAAGGTCATTTATCTTTGATGAAGCGTCAGGCGAGGACTGTTATGGGCCAGACCAGTAAATCTTATGGCCTGATGAAGCAGGGGTCGTTCTTGAAGATAAATTGTCAAGTTTGGTTGCCCAAGTTATGCATCTAAAGGAGTGTGACTCTTTCCTTGGTTATTTCATCGAATCAGCTTGTGAACAGTTGAAGTGTAAGTTTCTTGTAGACCTTCTCGAAATTCTGTTGATGCTCTTGTCATTGTATTTTGATGAGTTTGCACCTTCCAGGTACTTGCTTACATCCTGCCGATGAAAATCGTCGAGTTGCCGAGCGAATCGCAGCTTTGGAGAAGGTATCAAAAGATGCGTCTTCTTTGTGGGCCGACCCGAGGTGCCGCAGTGCTGTTGTTCTCCTGTAGGATCACACTCAACACATTGGTGAGGCTGTGGATGGTTGTTGAAAATCCTTGACGACCATGTACTCCGTCATGTTTCCCCGCAATCCTCTGCTAGGAAGCTTTACGCAGCCACTCGACGTTTTCAGATCTAGTCAGCGAATTCATCGGCTGATAGAGCTCAACCTGGTGGCTGGTGCCAATTTTGCTCTTGGATGGATACGTAAGTGGCATCTAAGGCTCAATTATAGTTCCATGTCACTAGGTTTTCCTCAAGGGGGAGTTAGGCTACAAGTTCATATGGATGCTACACTTCAACCAGCAAGGAGGATCATAGCTAGATTGCTTCGAGAGGATGTCGCATTTTTCTGCGAGCACCATTACTTAAATCCCCTAGGAGTAAATGATTCTGATCAGTCAATGTTTTAGTGCTTGTATTGTATATATGCTTTGTATGTAGAATGCGGGAGTTTCCGTTTCTGAGTTCCTTTGCCAGAAATTTTGTTTTGTTCTCAAGGCGTTTATGTTCTGCGTTTGGTGCGTTTGCCGCAATTTTGTTTGAGACAAGTAAACTCAAATAAGAGGAACTTTGTCGTTATTTATGCTTGTAATGTAAGATACATGGTGTTGTCCCAAGAGATCCGGCCAATGACCCGTGTTCTGGATCTAGAGGGCATTGCCCTAGGATAGCTTGTGGCTTTTAATAGCCTTGTTTTTCTACTCTACTTTTGTGTACTTGCCGCCTATGTTGCCAAAGTCTTTTCCTTGTCTTCTATTGCTTCTCCTAGATCTGACGGCTGCACCTGCAGTTTCTTCACTTCTGGCTCTGTTGGATGTCCATCAAGTTGTTGTGCGGCTCCTGTAGTCGCGCTTTTTGCCTTGTCTTTGGGTTCTCCGTATTTGGCCATCATGCCAAAATTTTGGGCCATCTTGTGGAATTCCTTGTTGCACAGATCCGATAATTCGAAGCTTCCTTTCACTGTGATGATTCCGTTGGGTCCTGGCATTTTGAGTACCAGGTATGTGTAGTGAGGAACTACCATGAATCGCAAAAACGCGGGTCACCCGAGGATCGTGTGATATTGTGATGGCCAGTCCATGACTTCAAAGTCGAGCTTTTCTCTTCTATAGTTTTGGCGATTCCCAAAGCAAACATTGAGTGCTATTCGACCTAGTGGATAGTTAGCACTCCCTGGGACGATTCCGTGGAAGGAACAATCTGTTGGTTTCAGGAACTCTAATGATATGTGCATTTCTCAGAGTGTTTTTGCGTATATAAGATTTATTCCACTTCATGCATCCATGAATACTCTATCAACGTCGTATGTCCCAATTTGAGCTTTGAGTACCAGAGGCGCATTTCCCGGCCGTGGCACTGTTATGGGGTGATCGTCCCTATTGAATTCTATGGGTTGTTCTGACCAGTGCAGATATTTCGTTGTTGCTAGAGGCGATGTTACTGCTAAGTTAACTTTGCGAGTTATGCACTTTTCCTCTTTGTTCAACTTTGGTACTGGTTGTATCATTGCTGTGATGTGCCCTTTGGATGGGACATATCCTCCATCAGTGTCGTGCCCTTGATTTGGCTGTTCCTGACCTTGAGAGGCTCCATTGTTTACTTGTTGATCTTTTGTAGGCACCTTGTTGGTGTTCCCATCGTATCCTTGTCTCTTTGCTTTGGCTTGTTTGCTTATGGCTGCCTCATGGAGTATCAAGAATGTTGTGCAATCTTTCATTGCGTGTCTGGAGACTCGTTTTCCATCGACGAACACAAAGTGTATATGACATGGTCCGTTTAGCATATCCTCCGGTGATGGGTTGTATTTTCTAGGTTCTCTTGTCTAAAACCTTTTGCTATAATCTTCTCTCCCACTGCTGCGGTATCCTGAATTTTTGCGGTCACTTCCTTGATAAGTACTATCTTTGTATCCCGCAGCTACTTGACTGTGGGAGCCGTGGTTGTCGTAATTTTGGGATCTCCTCCTTTGTCCGCTGTATCTGTTTCCTCTGTCGTCTTTTGGTGACCACGTTTGTTTGTTGCTGCACACATCTTTGCCATCTGCAAATCTATTCACTATGTCCATTAGATCGGATACTGTCTTTGGTTTGATTCTGCCCATTTCTTCGACTAGGTCTCCTCGCCGCAGCCCAAGTGTGAAAGTGTCTATTGCTCTTTCGTCTGAAACTTCAACTACGGAGTTTTTGATAATGCTCCACCTTTGGATATACGACCGTAGTGTCTCGTTACGCTGTTGTACATAGGCTTTGACTTCTTCTATCGATGCTGGCCATTTGTATGTCAACTTGAAGTTACTTGTGAATTGTTTTGTGAGTTCCTCCCAGTTTCCAATTGTTGCTTTTTCTAACTTGCTCAACCATGACCTTGCTGCGCCGGTGAGATGTAGTTGCAAGCTTTGTATTGCTGTTTCCTTTGTTCCTCCTAATATTTTCACTGCTTGTAAGTAATCCGAGAGCCATGATTGGGGTTCCTGAGATCCATCGTACTTCTGTTGATTATGAGGTAATTTGAAACCCTTAGGTACTGGCGTGGTGCGAACCCTATGAGTAAAGCGCGACGCCCCCATCTCTTTTTCGTTGTCTTCATAGTCATATGCTTTGGTGGGGGTCCTAGATCTTTGGGTTCCTCCATGCTTCGAGCTTTTTTGTCGCCTTGGTGATGGTGTCCTAGATCGTCGATTGCCACTTCTGTGCCGAGGACTGTTGTGATGGCGTGGTGACCTTGATTTATGCGTTCCTTTGTTGCGATGTTTCTCCTCTTCTTTTGCTGTCAATTTATTGCCTACCATCCTTAGGCCTTGCAGTGCAGCTTGGTGCATATGCTCTCTTGGGTCCCCTGGACTTGGCCGCATTGTGTATAGATATGTTTGTGCTGCCACGGGCGCTGCTTCTGGCATCTTTTGTATGATGTTGCCTTGCTCATCGACCGATAGGAAGGACGAGTTGAGATTTTTGGAAAGGCTTTGCCTTTCGGAGTGTTTGAGGTTTTCAAACCTTGATCCATGTCGACGATGCCTTTTGCTATTTGTATATGATGCGTCACTGGGTGCTTTATGGTAAGCTATGCTTGCTGCGATGGCTGAATCTTTCCTCTTCTGTATTTCAATTCTCTCCTTTGCTAATTGCTTTGACTGCTGTCTTAAGGCATAGTGATACCCTAACAGCATATTTTTGCTTGCATCTACTGGTATTGGCGTGCCATGTTACACGACTGTTTTGATTATCCCCCACTGACAAGGGTATAGATAATAGAGCCCATTAGTTGAGTACCCCTGAGGCCCGTTAAGCTAGGCCCAAGTGTAATACTAGTCAAGATACGAGTTCATGTCGTATATCGGTATTGTAATCTGTGTCGGACCCCTCCCGTACCTTGAGACCTGGCCACCTATATATAGGGGCCAGGAGAGGATGGTGAGGGACAGATTGAGAGTAAGCCAAAGTTCACCCTACGTTTACTTTCATCACGCACATTGTTTGACTGAGTTTACCTTTGAGTTCATCCGACGCCCTATTCCCCCGATCCTAAGTCCTTCATATTGGACATTTGTCGAGTCAACCCTCGTCAATTGGCGCTGACCGTGGGGACTCTGGGCATTGAAATCATGAATTCAACGGCTTTTTCGCTTTTAGCCAATAGCAATTCAGAAGTCGATGAAAACCAGATATCGTTCAGAACCATCGATTTTCAGCCTCCCCTGCCAAATTTCACTCCAATATTTGAGAGCATGGATCAAGACATGGACTTTACAATCGGAAGCCTAAACTTTCGCGTCGGATCTTTAGGCTCGATTCGCCTTGCAGATGCGGTCTCGTCCCATCCGTCGGCAAGCGAAGTCAAGAGTGTTGCAATGTCAGAATCATCAGTGGGCTCTTCCAGTGAAGCAAATTCGCCGGTCAGCTTCGTAGCAACAGAAGTCTCAGAAGGAAAAATCGCAGAAGTCGATGAAAACATGGAAAATTTTGACTGAGGAGATCAACTCGATGATCTCATGATCTGCCATGATGATACTTCAGGCAAGTCAACAAACACCTGGGAAACAGGACTAGAGCTTCATGAGGACGATGATTCAATCTTCTCAAGCTTCAACAGCAAGTTCGGCAATCGATATCAAGAACTTGCCATTGTAGGAGATAACTCAGAAGAACTCAACGAAAACAACAACCCAGTGCTCAACCCAGCAAATATAAATAGAGGAGCAAATACTTTAGCAGAAGGAGAAATGGCAGATTCCCTAGCAAGCAGAGAGAAAATTCGACTATCAGTCCAAGAGTGGGGGATAATCAAAACAGCCGTGGAACACGGCACACCAATACCAGGAGATGCAAGCAAAAACATGCTGTTAGGGTATCATTATGCCTTAAGACAGCAGTCAAAGCAATTAGCGAAGGAGAAAATTGAAATACAGAACAGGAAAGAGTCAGCCATCATAGCAAGCATAGCTTACCATAAAGCGTGCAGTGATGCATCATATACAAATAGCAAAAAGCATCGTCGACATGGATCAAGGTTTGAAAACCTCGAACACTCCGAAAGGCAAAGCCTCTCCAAAAATCTCGACTCGTCCTTCCTATCGGTTGACGAGCAAGGCAACATCATACAAAGACACCAGAAGCAGCGCTCATGGCAGCACAAACCTATCTATACACAATGCTGCCAAGTCCAGGAGACCCAAGAGAGCATATGCATCGAGCCGCACTGCAAAGCCTAAGGATGGTAGGCAATAAACTGATAGCAAAAGAAGAGGAAGCACATTGCAACAAAGGAGCGCATAAATCAAGATCACCACGCTGTCATAATAGTCCTCGCACAAAAATGGCAACCGACGATCCAGGACACCATCACCTAGGCGACACAAAAGCCCGAAGCATGGAGGAACCCGAAGATCCAGGACCCCCACTAAAGCGTATGACTACGAAGACGACGAAAAAGAGATGGGGGCATCGTGCTTTACTCACAGGGTTTGCACCATGCCAGTACCCAAGGGTTTCAAGTTACCTCATGATCAACAAAAGTACGATGGATCTCTAGAACCCCAATCGTGGCTCTCAGATTACTTACAAGCAGTAAAAATATTGGGAGGAACAAAGGAAACAGCAATGCAAAGTTTGCAGCTGCACCTCACCGGTGCAGCAAGGTCATGGTTGAGCAAATTAGAAAAAGGAACAATTGAAAGCTGGGAGGAACTTACAAAATAGTTCATGAGCAACTTCAAGTCGACATACAAGCGGTCAGCATCGATAGAAGAAGTCAAGGCCTGCGTACAGCAGTGTAATGAGACACTAAGGTCATATATCCAAAGGTGGAGTATTATCAAAAATTCCACAGTCGAAGTTTTGGACGAAAGAGCCATAGACGCTTTCATGCTCAGGTTGCAACGAGGAGACTTAGTCGAAGAAATAGGAAGAATCAAGTCAAAGACAGTATCCGATCTAATGGACATAGCGAATAGATTTGTAGATGGCGAAGATGCATGCAACAACAAATGAAAACAATCACCAGAAGACGATAGAAGAAACAGATACGATGGCCAAAGGAGGAGATCCCGCAGTTACAACAACTACGGCTCCCATAGCCAAGTAGCCGTGGGGTACAAAGACAATGGTTATCAAGGAAACGACCGCAGAAGCTCGGGATACCACAGTTATGGAAAAGAAGACTACGGGAGCAGCAAAAAATTCTTGACAAAAGAACCCAGAGAGTACAAGCCATCACCAAAGGATATGCTAAACGGACCATGCCACATACACTCCGCGTTCGTTGATGGAAAACAGGTGTCCAGGCACGCGATGAAAGATTGCACGACATTCTTGAAACTCCAAGAGGTAGCAATGAGTAAACAAGCCAAAGCGAAGAGACAAGGATATGAAGGGAACACAAACAACGCGCCTACAAGTCAACAAGGAAATAGTGGAGCTCCTCAGGATCAAGAACAGCCAAACCAGGGACGCGATAACGACGGAGGATATGTTCCATCCAAAGGGCACATCACAGCAATGATACAGCCAGTGCCAAAGTCGAACAAAGAAGAAAAGAGCATGACTCGACAAGTCAACCTAGCAGTAACATCATCTCCGCCAACAACGGAGTATCTGCACTGGTTGGAACAACCCATAGAATTCAATAGGGACGATCACCCCATAACAGTACCTCGGCCGGGAAACGCGCCTCTGGTACTCAAAGCCCAAATTGGGACATATGACGTCGACAGAGTATTTATGGATGCAGGAAGTGGAATAAATCTCATATATGCAAAAACCCTCCGAGCAATGCACATATCACTAGAGTTCCTCAAACCAACAGACTGTTCCTTCCACGGAATCGTCCCAGGAAGTGCTAACTATCCACTAGGTCGAATAGCACTCAACGTTTGCTTTGGGAATTGCCAAAACTACAGAAGAGAAAAGCTCGACTTCAAAGTCATGGACTAGCCATCACAATACCACGCAATCCTTGGGCGACCCACATTTTTGCGATTCATGGCAGTTCCTCACTACACATATCTGGTACTCAAAATGCCAAGACCCAACGGAATCATCACGGTGAAAGGAAGCTTTGAATTATCGGATCTATGCGATAAGGAATTCCACAAGATGGCCCAAAATTTTGGCATGATGGCCAACTATGGAGAACCCAAAGACAAGGTAAAAAGCGCGACTACAGGAACCGCACAACAACTCGAAGGACATTCAACAGAGCCAGAAGTGAAGAAACTGCGAGTGCAGCCGTCAGATCCAGGAGAAGCAGCAGAAGACGAGGAAAAAACTTTAGGAACATAGGCGGCAAGTGCACAAAATTAGAGTAGAAAAATAAGGCTATTAAAAGCCACAAGCTATCCCAGGGCAATGCCCTCTAGATCCAGAACACGGGTCACTGGTCAGATCTCATGGGACACCCCATTTATCTTACATTACAAGCATAAATAAAGACAAAGTTCCTCCTATTTGAGTTTACATGTCTTCAAACAAAATTGCGGTAAACGCACCAAACACAGAACGTAAACGCTTTGAGAATGAAACAAAATTTCTGATAAAAGAATTCCGAAACAGAAACTCTCGCGTTCTACATCGTATCCATCCAAGAGCAAAATTTGCACCAGCCACCAGATTGAGCTCTATCAGCCGATGAATTCACTGACTAGATCTAAAAACATCGAGTAGCTACGTAAAGCTTCCCGGCAATGGATTGCGGGGAAGCATGATAGAGTACATGGTCGTCAAGGATTTTTGACAACCATCCACAGTCTCACCAATATGTTGGGCACGATCCTGCAGGAGTACAATAGCACTATGGCACCTTGGTTCAGCCCACAAAGAAGACGCATCTTTTGATACCTTCTCCAAAGCTGCGATTCACTCGGCAATCCGACGATTTTCGTCAGCAGGATGTAAGAAGGTACTTGGAAGGTACAAATTCATCCAAATATAATGACAAGAGTGGCGACAAGAATTTCAAGAAAGTCTACAGGAAACTTACACTTCAAATGTTCACAAGCTGATTCGATGAAGTCAACAAGGAAAGAGTCGCACTCCTTCAGATGGATAACCTCGGCAACCGAACCTGACAATTTATCTTCAAGAACAGAAACCTACTTCATTAGGCTATAAGATTTACTGGCCTGGGCCATAGCAGTACTCGCCTGACGCTTCATCAAAGATAAACAACCTTCAAGCTCTACAATCCTCGACAAGTACTCAGCGCATTGGCAACAAGAACGAGAAGCAGAAGGAGTCAAAGTATGAAGCGCATCAACAAGAGGCAACTTACGATCAACATCCATCGATCTTCCAGTACATTCAGGCTGGAAGGAGAGAAAAGACAAAAGGAAACAACTCAGAAACACAATCAAGTATGACATTTCATAAAGACAAAGTATTTACAAAGAGCACAAGTTCCCTGATTGTTCTTCGGGGAAATATGAATGAGTTCATTACAAAAGAAGAAAAAGGACTACAGGGGAAGTCTAAGTCTATGCCACCTCAGCAGCAGGCTCCATAGCGGAAGAAGGTGCAGGAGAAGTAGCACCAGTGCTTGGCAGGGGCATCATCGCACTTGTCATAGGAGTCGAAGAAACCGTAGTGGAAGTCAAAGAAGCTGTCGAAGGAGTGATAACCGACATGATGCCTGGCACATACTTCTTCGCCTTCTCGAAGAAACCTCGTAGCTCTAAAAGAGGTCGACCACGGAAAGAGCTAACCTTCTCCCAGTCAACCTCCTCGCCATGCGCATAAGTAAGCGCAATGGGCCCCTCAACGCCTCGCTTTACCAAACGGCTCTTCATCAGAAGGATCAGATCTTTGGCAGTGTCAAAAGCTGTGGCAAGTTTCTTCAGATCGGCAGTTGGCACATCCGCCTTTTTCTTGGGCCACAACCCGACGAAAATCCGTGTTAGCACGCGACTAGCCAGCTCAATGATTTCCTAGATAGATATCCAATTCGACTCCAGCAAGTTCACAGCTGCCATCAGAGGATCATCGTCTGGCTGCAAAGGCGCCAAAGACACCCCAGTATTTTCTACAGAAACAAAAAGATAGAGATAGAAGATAAGTGAGCACACATCAGTAAGTAGAAGAATGAGCAAGTCAGCCAAGAAGGGAAAAGCATGGTACTTACCTCTAGCAAGAGCTGAAATTTTATTAAGGCATTTAGTTATGGCTTGCTCCCTTTGAACACGCTCCCAGTCAGCATCGGCAAGCGTCTTTTCCGCTTTCTTTGCCTTAGCCACTACTGATTTAGTAGACTTCTCAGCAGCGGTCTTGGCAGCGGCGACAACATCCCAGGCTTTTCTGGAAGCTTTGAGTTCAGCTTCCAGGGACGATATGCGAGCATTGGCCGCCGACAAAGCATCTGCAGCACAAAAAGGGGAAAGAAAGCTAGATAAAGAACCATGGAGACGCAAATTAGACAGATAAAAGACACAGCATAGCAAAAAGCTTACCCTGAGAAGCCCGGGAAGCTTTCAAAAACTCGACACACTCAGTGCCCAAAGAGATGAACTTTTTCATCAAAGTTTGTCAAAAGTAAGACATAAGAAGAACCGTTCAAAAAGAGTAAGCCACAAAAAGAAAAGTAGTACTTACATCATCAGTGGAGCTCATTGGTCGATGGGCGTCGAGGGAAGTACTCGCCACTGACGCTTTCTTCAGGCGTTTGGAAGCATGAGAAGCAACCTTTTTGATAGTGACCTCTGGTGACTTAGGTACCACAGCTGCCTCTTGAGAGGGCAGCTCATCGATAGCAGGAGCATCGACAAGAGGAGCAGCGGCAGCATCCTTTTTGGGTTCTCATTATCACTAAAAAAGGAACAAAAGAGTAGACACCTTGCATAAGTCGAAAGAAAGAAAAGTAGATAAGTACTCAAGTCAGCAAAGACTCACGAGTCCAAGAGGTCAAAAAGTTCCTGTTCATCTTCAACAGCAGAGGCCTCCCCGGCCACATTCTTGGGAGCAGAGGTACTCGAAGAAAGCAGCTCCTTGACACGCTTTCTCTTCCTATCGAGACCAAGATCTTCTGAATGCGCAGGAGAAGGCGACGTAGTCGAGCTAGTTCCCTCTAGTGAATCTTCGGCATCATCTCCGTCTTGGCTGTCCTCAGTCTTGGGGGCTTCGAACGCAGTAGAAACAGGAATAGCCTGAATAGGTCCTCCCTTGTAACATCCCATATCAAATTTTGGGAGAAAATTTTTGCTTTTGTTTTGCTTGAAATGTTTGGAAATTCACAGGGATTTAAAACTTTTTGAGTCTATTTGAAAGCTTTATTAGAAAACTATTTTAAACTTTCTATATTTTTTTCTTCAAGATTTTCCTTGAGAAAATAAAGTATCAAAATATTACTTTCCCTTCTTTTATCCAAAACCTATGCAAGGCATTAGCATAGAGAGTGTTTGCCAAAAGGATTTATATTCTTATTTATTAAAGATTTTATATTTAAAACTAAGTTGAATTTTAAATTTCAAACCTTGTCTTATGAAAGTATTTTCAACCAATCCAAGAAGGGTTTATTTCTTAAACCCTAGTTTATATTTAATGTGAACAAGCGAGTCCTTCTTGCTATGTTGATGAAGCTTATTTGAAAACTTATTCTATTAAGAAAACATGTATCTTATTGGTTTAAAACGTTGCCTCGAAGTTTTGAGAAATATGAAATTTTGTTTTATTTGATTTGAAGCACTTATGCAAAATATATGAAGCAAATAAGTAAAACAGAAAATAGAAAAGAGGAAATTGCAGAACAAAAAATATATGAAAAGAGGCCGAGGCAACCCCTTCGGCCCAGTATGGAGAAGCAGCCCGCAGCCCAGGAAGGATACCGAAACGGTATCTCTAATTTTCTCTCTTATCTCGCTGATGTGTGGGCCCCACTCGTCAGGCCACATCAGCATCTTCTTCCTCGGACCGAATTTCACGCCGGCGACCGTTTCTCCTCTGTAATTTCTCCTCTTTAATTCCCTTTACTTCCTGCTTAATTAGGCTCCCCTCTGCGCTTATATAATCCCCTCATCCTCCTCTCCATTTCCCCTCTGCTCCCTCGACGAATAGCGCCGCCAGGCTGGCAAAATATCTCGCCGGAGAGCCACACTGCTGCCACTGTGCGAACTCAATTCCGACGACTACAAGGTACCCCGACGCCTGATTTCTGCACCTCCCTACTCCCCATGTCCTAGCGCATCTCCCTGACCACCTTTCCCCTTTTATTCCGAAGCAAATCGACAACCTCAAGGTGGCTAGGAGGATACCGCCGCCTGGAGCCCTCCATTCAGGCCCTGCAAACTCTCGGGGACGCAATCGAGCTCGTGGAGGACACCATCAGCTTCCCCGCGTCCAGACGCACATCGTCTCGGTCTCCATCGCCTCTGGGAACTCCTATAACGTCGCCGCCGACCGTCTACAGTGCACACTCGCTGGAATTTCTCGCCGGCGACTGTAACCCTAACCCTAGCCGAACCGGTAAGCCTCCTCCTTCTTTCTCAACCGTCGGATCAAGATCCAAAGGACCCAGTTAGATCACTTACTAAACTGGTACGACCAGATCTGGGCTATCCAAAGTTCATAAGATCCAACGGCCCATATTTGTAATCCAAACGAACTGGTATCCTCCAGTAGAAAAGAGCCACATGGCCAGCCTCGGATCAAAACAGATTTCAATTAGGTTTTCAAACCAGAATTTAGTCCAATCTTACAAAAATCATATCTCTTGATCCTTGCATCCAAAAATAGCAAATGATATACCGTTGGAATCCTTAGAACATCTAGAATCCATTAGTATCATAAAATCTTATATTTTATGGGTTCAATTTGAAACTATTATCAAATTGGAATCAAACCTTCTGTTAGCTTGATTAATTCATATCTTTAGTTCTGTTAATCCAAAAATTACAAATTTGTAGTCTCTAGAATCCTCTCAACTTGTAGAACATCATAGGATCAAGAAAATCCAAATTTGATATGTGCACACACTTTGTGCATTCAAATTTGTCCAAATCACTATTTCGGTGATAATTCAATTTCTATAAGCTATTTTTGAGTGGTTCCAATTGCAGTGACTTTGTATTACTGCAAGCTATCCAGTAGCATCACTCCCATAATTTCTTGAACCACTTCACAATTATTCAAATTCTAATATGAGAATTTGAGTAGTTCCTATATAGATTAATTCTATTCATATTTCAATCAATGATTCCTTCTACTTTAGCAAATCCTATGATCATACCTAGTCATCAATGTTATCTAAATAACATCTTGATCAAGATCATATTCACTTAGACCTATCTTGTATAGTACCCACTTATTCAAATTACAAATGTGTCATTTGAGTAAAGTGTGATACTTTCAATCTTAGTTTCTACCTTTGCTACTATGGTATTGATCAAATCAACATCATAGTACTTAACCCAATCCCATTTACCCAATGGAAACCTTGAACCATAATCTCAAATGTTATCTACCCTACTCTATCCTCTATCCAATCGATCCCAATTTCATGTGTAGAACTATTCAATTAACAAATGAGTTAATTGAGTAACTCAATGCTTCACGAATCCTAGCCCATTTCTTAAGTGTAATATATACTATTTAAGAATAATTGTTGTTACACTTATTCAATAGTATTGCTATTGCACTATTTTGTCTCTTATGTGATTTACCCACATGAGATATTCCAAGATTCAATATGCCTTGATAAAGCATAAAGGTCTCATTCATTATACTTTGTCTAATTCATATATGTACTCAAATTGCAATTGAGCTACTTGAGTAGAATGTGAATTCATCTCAAACTCAGGTTCTATTAATGTGGAGTTGTTATAACCTGTACCATGGTATGTGTTATACACCATGTTGATCAATGAACCATTTGAGCCATGTCCTCAAATATCAATCATTCATACCCAATCTAATGCCTACTTAGTTTGGTTCACGTGTATTGAACTATTCAACTAGCAAATATGCTAATTGAGTTGTTCAAAGCATTCTTAAAACATAGCCTAGTTCCTAAGTGCAATATATACTATTTAAGAGTAATTGTTATCACATTTACTCAATAGTGTCATAGTTGCACAAATTGACTCTTGTGTAATTTATTTCACATGAGCATTTCCTAAAACTCTTATATGCTTTGATAAAGCATAAAAACTTCATCAATTATATTTGCCTAGCCCAATTCTCTCTCAAATCATATTGATCTTTCCCAACTAAGCTCTCAAATCCATATCTCACGAATCATGATCCTTTGCCATATCTTTCTTGACTTAACTTCTCAATAAATCTAAATTGTTAAACAAATACTTTTCAATTGTTTGATTTGTTTGAATTGTGTTTGTATGGTGTGTTTATGGTATGCTATTTCTTGTGCTATAGTTTTTGCGAAGAGCTACGTGCTTAGTTGAGAAAAGTGGAAAGATCGTATTCTTCAAAAAGGCAAGTGACACACATGTTCCCTACCCATTTTACTTATGCATTAGTGTAATCACCTCTTGTAGTATGCATGATAGGTGTTTTATTCAACTATTTTATCAAATGCTTAGATCCTAGTAGTGTGTAGCTATCCCTCAAACCCCACCTGTTAGGATGCTAAATACTTTGAAAAATATTGATGCCATGCTAAGATCACTTGAAAAAGTGTTTTATGAACAAGTTAAGAACTTCAACTAAAATGAAACACCTGGGTGGATTGGTTTGATAAGAGGAGGCGAGGTAGGTGGGTTCTGGGACGCATGCCTTGTTAAGAGGATGTGGGAACAGAATACCGCTCGGGATGGCCACCCAGGAACAAAGAGATGGCTATGTCTTCCATGCTTAGTGTACTTCCAGTGCAGCCTTATGACATTATGGGCTCTGTCTTGACTGATTAGATGTGGGGGTACAACTTGTCGGCAAGAAGTGGTGGTAGTTGAATTGTAGGTTGGGGACGGAGCTTGCCAAGTTAGTTATCCTCTCCTTCTAAAAGGTCTCGTTTCATTTTATGTATGGGCATAAAATGAATCGTAAGGTGAAAGTGCACAACCCCTGCAGGGTGTTTAAACTAATCGATTAGCCGTGTCCTCGGTTATGGACAATTGAGTCTCTAGACATGGAATGTACGGAAGAATCTCATCGCCGATTCTGAATGACTAAAATCTGTCTAGAAACCCCTAGGTAGGAACTAAGGACCACACACTCCGAGGGGTGGTGGTACCTGAGGTTCCAAACTTTATTGAGTTGTGCCCAGAACTACATACCAGCCAGTATGTAGTGTATGGGGGTTGTCTTGACCCTTGAAAATAAAATTTGTTGAAAGAAAGTATTAAAATGGAATTGTTAGGACAAAATTGGCTTTATGCAAATCAGCCTTTGAGATCCACCAGCCAAATGTCATGTAGTATAGTCTTTTCACAAAATGCCACCAAATATGTGTCATTTGCCAGTACATCAATGTACTGACCCCTCTGGGGCTGCATATTCAAACGTGCAGGTTTTATTTCGAGTAAGGAACCTGGAGTACGATCTCGAGCTTACATTCCAACACGTCTGCCTGTGGCACTTGATGAAGATGGAAGCTCACTACAATCTATGATTTATGCTGTGTACTCGTAAGGTTGAATACCTTTATAACTGGATTTACATTGTAATATTGATGCTAATGCAATGATTTCTCATTTTGTACTGTGGTGCTATCTACTGATCTAGGAAATGGCACAGATACACAGGAGTTCTGCCTTTAGCGAAAGGCAGGGCGCTACAGAATGGTATCAGAGCATAGTGTTGCCTGTAGGATCGAGACCCTAGGTTTGGAATAGACTAGGAAGCCCTAGGAATTCTTTCTCACCTTAAAAAGAAAATCAAATTCAGTTTTCTAAATGAGATCAACCTATATACTTTTAGTTTGAAATCTTCTTGTAAGACCTTACCCCATTCATTTGTTTTACACTATTCTTCTTTCTAATTTAGATGACCAGCCTCATTGAATCACTGAAAAAAGGACCAGTGATGACCATGACCCTGAAGAGTGAGACTGAGTTTCCCAAAGCCTTGAAGAACCTCATGTTAACTATGGGAATGCAAGGAGAAGCTGTTTACAAAGGATTTCCCGTGATATATGACGGTGAAGAATATTGGTGGGTGCAGCTTCATTTATATAAGAACAAAGAAGATGACCACAAGAAGATGGGACTTTGGATGTTCACCAACTCCGAGATGTATCCATCATTTCTTGACTCAGCAAGATGTGCTACTTGGTCATCAATAAAGGAACTTGGAGAAAGACTCAAGTGGAGACTTCATAATACTCAGCAAGACCTCAAAGAAGAAAAGGAAGACACCACTACATTGAAGGAAACCATAAACCAACTTCAAGGTGACATGGAAAAGTTGGTATCTGGACTTAGTGTTCAAGGAAACCTCATCAAAACCAAGGATAAGCAAATTACCAATCTACTGAAGCAGCTGGACCAGAACAATGGATCTGCTTAGAAGAGTACCAAGAAGCGTTAGTTGGACCTCCATTTAGGAAATTTTAATAAGCAATGACGTGTAATAAACGTTATGGTCATACCGACTTGTGGATGATTGTACATTCCCTTTTGTTTGAAAACTAGTTTGCTTGTTATGGTGAATGTTTGTTAGATATTGCTTGTGGGATAAATTGTTTTGATCTGTTTTGTTTTGGGTAAGATTTTCTTCTTTAGATCTCTTCTATCTATTTCTCATCTATGCTAAGACCTAAACTTGTCCCAAAACCCAAACTGAAGTTTTCTCAATGACCGAACAACTACAATAACCCTCAGTTGGAGATAAGGATACAGAGTACAACAACAAGAGGTAGTGTTTCAAGTACAAGAGACTGGAACATTACGCAAGAGAGTGCACAAAGGATGATACCCCAAGACTCCAGTAAGCTAGGATAGCTGAAGGATACCACGCAAACAATAAGAAGACACCCCAAGGTGTAACTATTCTGGAAGTAATACTATTCAACCACCTCATGCAAGAAAGGTGGAAAGGACAAATAGAGCAATGGAAAGAGCAAACAGAGCAATGGAAAGAGCAAACAGAGCAATGGAAAGGATCTTATTTCCTCTTAAATGGCAAACCAAAGGATCTACAACTTAAGGATTATTGCCATGAGCTTTGTTGAAAACCTCTAGCTAGGAACGATAGATTTTGTTTCAAAAAAAATTAAAGTAGAATTTAGGAACTTAGTTCCAATTTCAACAAAACCTTGTTTAAAAGCTAGTGAGGTTGACCAAGAGTTAGGATGCGAGATGCACCAAACCAAATACAAGGTAATGATTGGGTGCGACATGGATTTGCGCCCCGTGATGACTACTCATATTGTTCGCTCTTGTATGAGGAATGGTAAATCTAGAGAGACATACCTACATGAGAGACGACGATGTTAAACCTTAACCTTAGGAGGATAATATGTTACATCCCTTTATAGTGAGCCAGTGTGGCCAAAACGTAGGACTACGGTGAGAACTTGGATTTTTGAACGGCTACACGAATCAAAAACGTTTTGCTCAGTGAGCTTTGAATACGAGACTGTTCAGCTTCAGCTACTGCCTGTTCGACTACTCCCTGAGCCTATAAAAGAGAAGTCACTCCTCTCTAGAGAGACACAACAGAGACAACCACCACTACCTATGAGAATTGCCCCTGATTTCAAAGCTTTACGCCACCAAAGTCTACCCCATCCCGATCTACGATGTTATGAAGCAACTCTCCAAATCCAAGGAACTATTTTCCTGCCCATGAGAGTTTCATTAGATCCCTTTTTCTTGCAAAGGAATTCACCTTCGAGATATGATCAAGTTGTTCAGCGCCTTTCAACAACTATGAAGACGGTTGCTAAAGGAATTCTTAAGGACCATCTGGTACCTGTAGCAAGTGGCACGACTTGCTCCGGTGACTTGAATGGGTTCAACAATGCTGGTTATAAGGTGACCTTCCGTCCCTTAAAGGTGCAAGTACCCCTTACAGAGTCCACCTTGTTTACCCCTATGAAATGCATGAGAAGACTGCAGAGAGATGCCATCCTAATTCATTGGGATGTGTGGTCTCATCATGTTCATGGGGCAAGCATGCAGTACTTGACACTGAGTTATCTTTTGAGATTCTATAACAAAAATCAGCTAAAAAGCAACAAGGAGTATGGCGATAGCCTGTATGCAATCTTGGCCTTGGTGAGGACATACCAAGAAAAGGGCTAGATACACATTCTTGGAAGATGTACAACAACCAGGAAGGTTACTAGAACCAAATGGTATCGTGGAAAATAGAAGAGCAAAATGATATAAGGAAGCAAACATAAGATGGAGAACCTCTAAGGATGATGATAAGGAAGTTGAGGAGATGAGAGGATACCCTCTCAGCTTGGTCTTCTGAATGACCCAAAGAGGAGACGACTCATCTTGGTCCTCCGATTAAACCAAAGAGTGACTCCTCAGTGTCCAAAGTAGTTCAACAACTACCCCATTGGATAGAAAGATCTACAATAGAGTAAGGTTACCTCAAGCAACCCCATAAGGAAGGTTGGTGCCGAATTTGTGAATAGACGCCCACCTATTGTAAATGAAGATGTGGACTACCTTGATGATGACAACGCGATGGATAATATCTGCTTATCACCAGAATTGGATGAAACCCTTGGTGTGCCCACTTTTGAACATAGTTGTGGACATCAAAACTTCTGAGAAGAGCGAATTCAAGGAAAATGGCACAACAATGAATGCAAGCTAGGAACAAAATGCAAGTGCCTAAGGAAGCATCAAGATACCACCAAGAGGAATTTTCTTTTAAGGGTGGTAGCCACCCAGATACCTAAACCCAGATAACTTAATACCTACTTTCCTTCTAGCTCCTTCCAATCTCGGGGACGAGATTTCTTTTAAGGGTGGTAGTCTGTAACATCCCAAGATTTTATCAAATTTTGGGAGAAAATTTTCGCTTTTGTTTTGCTTGAAATGTTTGGAAATTCACAGGGATTTAAAACTTTTTGAGTCTATTTGAAAGCTTTATTAGAAAACTATTTTAAACTTTCTATATTTTTTTCTTGAAGATTTTCCTTGAGAAAATAAAGTATCAAAATATTACTTTCCCTTCTTTTATCCAAAACCTATGCAAGGCATTAGCATAGAGAGTGTTTGCCAAAAGGATTCATATTCTTATTTATTAAAGATTTTATTTTTAAAACTAAGTTGAATTTTAAATTTCAAACCTTGTCTTATGAAAGTATTTTCAACCAATCCAAAAAGGGTTTATTTCTTAAACCCTAGTTTATATTTTATGTGAACAAGCGAGTCCTTCTTGCTATGTTGATGAAGCTTATTTGAAAACTTATTCTATTAAGAAAACATGTATATTATTGGTTTAAAACGTTGCCTCAAAGTTTTGAGAAATATGAATTTTTTTATTTGATTTGAAGCACTTATGCAAAATATATGAAGCAAATAAGTAAAACAGAAAATAGAAAAGAGGAAATTGCAGAACAAAAAAAATATGAAAAGAGGCCGAGGCAACCCCTTCGGCCCAGTATGGAGAAGCAGCCCGCAGCCCAGGAAGGATACCGAAACGGTATCTCTAATTTTCTCTCTTATCTCGCTGACGTGTGGGCCCCACTCATCAGGCCACATCAGCATCTTCTTCCTCGGACCGAATTTCACGCTGGCGACCGTTTCTCCTCTGTAATTTCTCCTCTTTAATTCCCTTTACTTCCTGCTTAATTAGGCTCCCCTCTGCGCTTATATAATCCCCTCATCCTCCTCTCCATTTCCCCTCTGCTCCCTCGACGAATAGCGCCGCCAGGCTGGCAAAATCTCTCGCCGGAGAGCCACACTGCTGCCACCGTGCGAACTCAATTCCGACGACTACAAGGTACCCCGACGCCTGATTTCAGCACCTCCCTACTCCCCATGTCCTAGCGCATCTCCCTGACCACCTTTCCCCTTTTATTCCGAAGCAAATCGATGACCTCAAGGTGGCTAGGAGGATACCGCCACCTGGAGCCCTCCGTTCAGGCCCTGCAAACTCTCGGGGATGCAATCGAGCTCGTGGAGGACACCATCAGCTTCCCCGCATCCAGACGCACATCGTCTCGGTCTCCATCACCTCTGGGAACTCCTATAACGTCGCCGCCGACCGTCTACAGTGCACACTCGCCGGAATTTCTCGCTGGCGACAGTAACCCTAACCCTAGCCGAATCGGTAAGCCTCCTACTTCTTTCTCAACCGTCGGATCAAGATCCAAAGGACCCTGTTAGATCACTTACTAAACCGGTACGACCAGATCTGGGCTGTCCAAAGTTCATAAGATCCAACGGCCCATATTTTTAATCCAAACGAACCGGTATCCTCCAGTAGAAAAGAGCCACGTGGCCAGCCTCGAATCAAAACAGATTTCAATTAGGTTTTCAAACCAAAATTTAGTCCAATCTTACAAAAATCATATCTCTTGATCCCTGCATCCAAAAATAGCAAATGATATACCATTGGAATCCTTAGAACATCTAGAATCCATTAGTACAATAAAATCTTATATTTTATGGGTTCAATTTGAAACTATTTTCAAATTGGAATCAAACCTTCTGTTAGCTTGATTAATTCATATCTTTAGTTCTGTTAATCCAAAAATTACAAATTTGTAGTCTCTAGAATCCTCTCAACTTGTAGAACATCATAGGATCAAGAAAATCCAAATTTGATATGTGGACACACTTTGTGCATTCAAATTTGTCCAAATCACTATTTTGGTGATAATTCAATTTCTATAAGCTATTTTTGAGTGGTTCCAATTGCAGTGACTTTGTATTACTGCAAGCTATCTAGTAGCATCACTCCCATAATTTCTTGAACCACTTCACAATCCAGTAGTTCCTATATAGATTAATTCTATTCATATTTCAATCAATGATTCCTTCTACTTTAGCAAATCCTATGATCATACCTAGTCATCAATGTTATCTAAATAACATCTTGATCAAGATCATATTCACTTAGACCTATCTTGTATAGTACCCACTTATTCAAATTACAAATGTGTCATTTGAGTAAAGTGTGATACTTTCAATCTTAGTTTCTACCTTTGCTACTATGGTATTGATTAAATCAACATCATAGTACTTAACCCAATCCCATTTACCCAATGGAAACCTTGAACCATAATCTCAAATGTTATCTACCCTACTCTATCCTCTATCCAATCGATCCCAATTTCATGTGTAGAACTATTCAATTAACAAATGAGTTAATTGAGTAACTCAATGCTTCACGAATCCTAGCCCATTGCTTAAGTGTAATATATACTATTTAAGAATAATTGTTGTTACACTTATTCAATAGTATTGCTATTTCACTATTTTGTCTCTTATGTGATTTACCCACATGAGATATTCCAAGATTCAATATGCCTTGATAAAGCATAAAGCTCTCATTCATTATACTTTGTCTAATTCATATATGTACTCAAATTGCAATTGAGCTACTTGAGTAGAATGTGAATTCATCTCAAACTCAGGTTCTATTAATGTGGAGTTGTTATAACCTGTACCATGGTATGTGTTATACACCATGTTGATCAATGAACCATTTGAGCCATGTCCTCAAATATCAATCAATCATACCCAATCTAATGCCTACTTAGTTTGGTTCACGTGTATTGAACTATTCAACTAGCAAATGTGCTAATTGAGTTGTTCAAAGCATTCTTAAAACATAGCCTAGTTCCTAAGTGCAATATATACTATTTAAGAGTAATTGTTATCACATTTACTCAATAGTGTCATAGTTGCACAAATTGACTCTTGTGTAATTTATTTCACATGAGCATTTCCTAAAACTCTTATATGCTTTGATAAAGCATAAAAACTTCATCAATTATATTTGCCTAGCCCAATTCTCTCTCAAATCATATTGATCTTTCCCAACTAAGCTCTCAAATCCATATCTCACGAATCATGATCCTTTGCCATATCTTTCTTGACTTAACTTCTCAATAAATCTAAATTGTTAAACAAATACTTTTCAATTGTTTGATTTGTTTGAATTGTGTTTGTATGGTGTGTTTATGGTATGCTATTTCTTGTGCTATAGTTTTTGCGAAGAGCTACGTGCTTAGTTGAGAAAAGTGGAAAGATCGTATTCTTCAAAAAGGCAAGTGACACACATGTTCCCTACCCATTTTACTTATGCATTAGTGTAATCACCTCTTGTAGTATGCATGATAGGTGTTTTATTCAACTGTTTTATCAAATGCTTAGATCCTAGTAGTGTGTAGCTATCCCTCAAACCCCACCTGTTAGGATGCTAAATACTTTGAAAAATATTGATGCCATTCTAAGATCACTTGAAAAAGTGTTTTATGAACAAGTTAAGAACTTCAACTAAAATGAAACACCTGGGTGGATTGGTTTGATAAGAGGAGGCAAGGTAGGTGGGTTCTGGGACGCATGCCTTGTTAAGAGGATGTGGGAACAGAATACCGCTCGGGATGGCCACCCGGGAACAAAGAGATGGCTATGTCTTCCATGCTTAGTGTACTTCCAATGCAGCCTTATGACATTATGGGCTCTGTCTTGACTGATTAGATGTGGAAGTACAACTTGTCGACAAGAAGTGGTGGTAGTTGAATTGTAGGTTGGGGACGGAGCTTGCCAAGTTAGTTGTCCTCTCCTTCTAGAAGGTCTCGTTTCATTTTATGTATGGGCATAAAATGAATCGTAAGGTGAAAGTGCACAACCCCTGCAGGGTGTTTAAACTAATCAATTAGCCGTGTCCTCGGTTATGGACAATTGAGTCTCTAGACATGGAATGTACGGAAGAATCTCATCACCGATTCTGAATGACTAAAATCTGTCTAGAAACCCCTAGGTAGGAACTAAGGACCACACACTCCGAGGGGTGGTGGTACCTGAGGTTCCAAACTTTGTTGAGTTGCGCCCAGAACTACATACCGGCCAGTATGTAGTGTATGGGGGTTGTCTTGACCCTTGAAAATAAAATTTGTTGAAAGAAAATATTAAAATGGAATTGTTAGGACAAAATTGGCTTCATGCAAATCAGCCTTTGAGATCCACCAGCCAAATGTCATGTAGTATAGTCTTTTCACAAAATGCCACTAAATATGTGTCATTTGCCAGTACATCAATGTACTGACCCCTCTGGGGCTGCATATTCAAACGTGCAGGTTTTATTTCGAGTAAGGAACCAGGAGTAGGATCTCGAGCTTACATTCCAACACGTCTGCCTGTGGCACTTGATGAAGATGGAAGCTCACTACAATCTATGATTTATGCTGTGTACTCGTAAGGTTGAGTACCTTTATAACTGGATTTACATTGTAATATTGATGCCAATGCAATGATTTCTCATTTTGTACTGTGGTGCTATCTACTAATCCAGGGAATAGCACAGATACACAGGAGTTCTGCCTTTAGCGAAAGGCAGGGTGCTACATCCCTCTGGAAGAGGAGGATGAGAAACAATGGATTGGTGATCCTGCGGAAGAGTAAGTCGAAAAACTATAAGCAAAATAGTGATAAAATACAATAAGGTGAATAAATGAGAAGGTGGTGCATGAAAAAGCACATACCGCAAGCAAGGGATGCTCGAAGTCGAAGAAATCAGTGGCTAAACGGGAATTTCATGATCCTTTGTAAGAGTAGTTAGAGCTCTTACTCGTTTGTCGAGATCCTTCTTATCTATGTCTTCTTTAGACACTCGAGAAGAATCTTCCAAGCCAGAGTATGACCAAAGTTTGGAAATACGATGCTGAAGAGGCTAAATTCGCCGTTGCAGAAAGAATGACATAAGCTGAGTCCCTGACAGCGCACCTCCGCTAGCACTCTTCAGAGCCTGGATGTAGGTTAGCAGTGGCTTGATATTTTCCATCTCAGCTTTTGTTGGAGGCGAATCCCACTATGATAACTTCTTAAGATCTTTATTGGCATCAAAAGGGGCAATGCCATATTGGTCAGAGGAAGAGTTTTTCTGGTCTTTGATGTAAAACCACTTCTTCTTCCAACCTTGCACTGAGGCAGCCATGGTAAATTCTAAGTAATGAACCTCTGCGCGAACAGAAACAACAGCCCCGCCCAGCTCAGGCTTCTTTGACAAAGCAACACTAGGGCGGAGGCGGAAGATAAATTTCTAGAGAATCCAATGGGGTTCGATCCCCAGAAAAGACTCGAAAAGAGTGATAAAGCAAGCAATGTGTAAAATCGAGTTTGGCGTGAGCTGGTGAAGCTGCACGCCGTAAGCAAAGAGAAGTCCGCGGAGAAATTCATGGGCAGGAAAGGATAAGCCGCGCAAGAGGAAGGCGAGAAACATCACCCGATAGCCGCTCGGGGGCTTAGGGATGCGCTCGATGCTGGGGAAGACAACCTGATCCCCTTCGGTGATGAGACCCTCCTTCTGGGCCTTGGTGAGATTGGTTTGCCCAAACTCGGAGGGCACCCAGCTGGTCGATGCATTGGTGTTCTTGATTTTCCCCGTATGGTTATTATGGGCAAGGCTCTTTACGCGCATCTGTAGCAGCGGCGGCAAGGGGGCTGTGAAGAAGCTCAGAAGTGCAAAGGGGATGTAGAAATGGTGGCGGTGGAAGGGCAATGAACTGGTAAATAGTAACAGCCCCACTATCCCCCTTATAAAGCGTCCTGGTGAATTAACGTGGGTTGCGATGTGGCGTGAGAAGCGGAAGTGGTAGCCCACTAACGGGCAGGAAAAATTGTGAAATTACCACGCTGCCCACAAGTAATGGTCAGTGTTAAGTCAAATCACATACAGAGTGATTCTACTAATGACGTCATGAGCGATCGAGTAACGGGAAATAACAACATCATAGTACAGTATGACAGTTACGAATACTCGGCAAAGATTCAGCAAAACATCTAGCATTATGATATGTGTATTGGTGCTGATCAAGGAACCCGACGAAATCTGCTATGGGAGATGCAGAGGAGTCAGTGAAGAAAACTCATTTTTTGAGTCTATACCCAAAAATATTTGACTATAGCCTCGGGGGCTGCTACCATCGGGAGCGCTGGGCGCGCACCCGATGATATTATCAAAAAAAGCTATTATCTAATGATTAAAGGAGCGACAATTTATTTGAGCCTATACTTGAAAACATGTTTTTCGACTATAGTCTCAGGGGCTACTCCCATCGGGAGCGCTGGTCGCACACCCGACGAAATTTCTAAACACATGAAAGAGTAAAGAAGGCAAAAGAAGACTTGGAAAGTGCGATTACTCCCATCGGGAGGGAATATATATTAAATCAAGGTGGAACAACCCAAAGATTTTCAGAACTGAAACAGTCAAACAAGGCGGTGACATATGATTCTTGAGTTGTGTCATCGCGACAAAATTTGAATGCCATGATTGAAACATATCGTGAAGGTAAAAACCCAGGATCCGTCCTGTGTGGCCTGGTATACACACATGGATGCGCTCTGCTAGTAATTATCCGTGTCTATGACGCGAAGAAAATCCTGGTGGATGCACTGGGTACCCTGAGAACCACTGGGACTCGTTCTTTGTGAGTCCTAAATGCGGCAAAAGAATGGGTTTGACCGGTTTCCCGGATTCAAGTCCAAGGGGATTGAATTTGAAGTAGGTGACAAGTATATGTTCCGGAAGTTAACTGACCTCTTGATCCGTCAGAGTTGTCAGGCTTGTTCATCAAGACCCCTTGCGAGATAGTATAATGAAAGTTTTTTATTTTTTAGTACAGGAAGAATAAGAAGTCAAAAAGATTGATCAAGTCGAAGATTTGAAGATTTGAGATTCAACCTGACTCTACAATTCTGGTAGAATCTTGGGGGCTACTGACAAGGGTATAGATAATAGAGCCCGTTAGTTGAGTACCCCTGAGGCCCGTTAAGCTAGGCCCAAGTGTAATACTAGTCAAGATACGAGTTCATGTCATATATCGGTATTTTAATCTATGTCGGACCCCTCCCGTACCTTGAGACCTGGCCACCTATATATAGGGGCCAAGAGAGGACGGTGAGGGACAGATTACGTTTACTTTCGTCACGCACCTTGTTTGACTGAGTTTACCTTCGAGTTCATCCTATGCCCTATTCCTCTGATCCTAAGTCCTTCATATTGGACATTTGTCGAGTCAACCCTCGTCACCCACTCTTCGGCTGAAAGTCGAACTTTCTCTTTGCTTGCCAGGGAGTCTAAAGTTTATCCTTCTGCTAAGTGATTTGCTCCTCTATTTATATTTGCTAGGTTGAGCACTGGATTATTGTTTTCATTGAGTTCTTCTGAGTTATCTCCTACAAAGGCGAGTACTTGATACCGATTGTCAAACTTGCTGTTGAAGCTTGAGAAGATTGAATCGTCATCCTCATAAAGCTCTAGTCCTGTTTCCCTATTCTCAGGAATCGGCGTATCTTCACGGGCAAGAGGCTTAACTCCATCAAGGTCGCTGCCATTGCCAAGGAGGATATCCTTCAGAGAGAACATGTGTTTAACACCTACGTGCCAGCTATCCCAGCCAAGCCAGACTAGTTTTTTTGATTTTTTATTTTTCTATGTGGTTTTGGCATGTGTTTCCACATTAATCTAAAACATGCCATTCTATGTACCCCGTGTGGTTTTTCCTCTTCTTAATAAAAAGGCCTGCTCCAAAAAAAATCTAAGGTAATACAAGATTCTCTTACACGTATAAATAAAAAAAATATAAAAATCAAGGCTCGACACCCAAGACACCAAACGAGTTTGAGGAGAATCAGAGCTCTGCCATCGTTGAGACCGCGACGGACAAGTTTTTCATCCAAGTCCTAACACTATTGTTGAAAATATAAGCAATTTACCATAAGATTTAATCCAAAATAACCAATAATAAAGCATGATTATAATTGCAAGAATTAACCTAATCATGCATACTAGCAGTATAGACGAACAAATCATATCTAACAGAGATAAACAGATCACATCTATTCCAAACACTAGTATAAGAAATTGTAACAGAAACTGAAATAGATGGGTATAGATTGCATACGATGCTACAGAAGGATTTGGCGTTGGCGTTGAGGTTCATGTTGGCACCAGCGTCGTCAGCCCTATCATCGATGTAGAGGCCGCTGATGTCCGGGAAGAAGTTCTCATCGGGGAAGGAGTCATCGGTCGACGTGATGCCATTAGTAGTCGCGCAGAAGCGCTCCCCAAAAACCTGATCGCCCCTCACCCATACAGGTTCACGTGAGGCGGGGTTCCAGAGGCCTACTGTCCTGTCGTCTGGTGCACGCCAAAAGAGGGGATGGAGAAGGTGTAGCAGCGGCGCAAGGCTCTGGAGGCGAGAGACGGGATGAGCCTCTTATATATAGCCGGTCGGGTAAGACGTGGGGCGCATCCCACATCCGAGTTAGTAACAGCCCACGATCCGAAAAGACTAGAAACCGCTGATAGAAAATAAGGCACACAATAATTTTCCCGAACAACAAAAAGATAAGATAAGCTCGGCACCGAGGTACAATTCCGCAAATCGTGCGCGCATGTCGTGGCGAGGCGGGCGGTGGAGGAAGAGGAGCGCACGTGTAAGCCACTCTTCTTCTCTCACTTTAGAAAGTAGTAGAACACCCCACTATATATATTGGTGTAACTCCCCTCAAATTAACAAGATGAGACTAAACTTTAGTGCCACCCCTTGCTAGACATGAATGGGCCCTGAAAATTTCAGAATTTATATTGGGCCATGGACTAAAGTCCATAGCCAAATTCCAACAACTATGAGGTAGCCAAAATTTGGCCATACCCACAGGCATCGCAGCCAAAGCACCGTTAACTCCAAAATCTTCTATCGTCTGCTCATGTCATTAAAATGACCGAAGAACAAGCCACCACCATGGCCACGTCGCTCGTGGTAGATACGCGGGGCAGTCCACCTTTTAGAGCCACCGCATCGACACCAGAATCAGATAAGAAAGGTCGACTATGGCTCCAAGTCCTCCTAAACTCGGACCCAGGTATCAAGTGGTCGTTAGAGGTGCAAAAGAATCTCGCAGCCATCGACGGCCAACACGTTGAAACCTGGAAAGAGGGCCAGCACAAATAATCGGGACATAGAGATAGGCACACAAGGAAGTCTCTGGATGCTAGTGCGATATCTATAGTTGTGCTATCAACTCAAGATATGCTCTTCTCTCAAAAAATAAAAAACTCAAGATATGCTCGTAGTCGTCTCCCAAGATTGTAGTGTTGAACCTTGCTTAAATATCCTTGTTCTGTTGTCATCTTGATGTAACATTGCTTGTCATAGGTAGATTATCAATCACATCTGGCTTTAGTGATATCACATATACAAATCTTAGGGCTCCTTTGATTCATAGGATAAGAAAACTACGGGGGGAATAGGGAAAACATAAGATTGAAATTTCATGACTACTTAAATTCTATAGAAAGATGAAGTGTCTTTGATTGTAGCGAAGGAATTTAACATGAGGTACGTAATGTTTTTTTCCTATAGGATTTACACTACTAGATTTCTATAGGATTATTTCCTATAGAATATGTTCATATGAATCAAACGTGTGTGTAGAAAATATTCTCATAGGATCCAAATCCTACAAAATTCCTACGCAAATCCTTTAAATCAAAAGAGGCCATGAGCTTGGCGTTTACAGCTCATATATAATCTACATGAAGTGTGAATCAACTATCAAGTCTTGACTACATGTGATTTGACAAATACTTTCGGCCAAGTTGTTACAGAAACACTGTGAATCAAATTTGACTACACATCGTATGCCTTGTCAGTGCCCATCACCTCCCGGGCTACAATTCCGGTAGGATTTCGGCTGAGAGCAGTGTAGCTATTTAGGGCTAGGCTAGCACTTGTGAAGAGGTGGAGGTTTGGCGGGTAGCCGTTTTCCTTCTTTTTTGGCCGTCTTCATAATAGCGTGAAGTGGATGTTCTCGGTGTCTTTGCCTACCATGCGTGTTGTAATTAGGTCAACAATCAACTTAACATAGTACTCAATATTCATCGGATCCCAACAAACACAACATGAAGAATTACATAACGATGATCTTGATCATGATAGGCAGCTCACAAGATCTAGACATGAAGCACATGGAGGAGAAGACAACCATCTAGCTACTGCTATGGACCCATAGTCCAAGGTAGACTACTCAAGCATCACTCTGGAGGCTGGCATGGTGATAAAGAAAAGAAGGCCTCTGGTAATGATTCCCCACTCTGGCAGGGTGATGGGAAGAGCTTCTGGACCCTCTCGATCTCGAGACGATGATGGCTGCGGCTTGCAGTATGTTTCATGGAAAAGTGTTCATCTCCTTAGGGTTTTCCCATCGAAGGGAATTTATGGACGGAAGGGCGATGTCAGGGGGTGGACCAGGGGCCCACACCACCTGGTGGCGCGACTAGAGGGTGGCCCGCGCCACCCTATGGTGCGGCTGCCCTCTGGCCCCTCTCCGTCTCTCATTTGGACTCTGTCTTCGTGTCAGGTAAATAGGAACTTCAGCTTTTGTTTCGTCCAATTCCGATAATATTTCCTGTGTAACTTTTCTGAAAAACAAAAACAGCAGAAAGCGGGAACTGACACTATGGTATCTCGTTAATAGGTTAGTTCCGGAAAATGCATAAAAAGCCATGAAATGTAAACAAAACACAAAGCAATTGGTGTAAAACAAGCATGGAGCATAAAAAATTACAGATACGTTTACGACATATCAAGCATCCCCAAGCTTAACTCCTGCTCATCCTCAAGTAGGTAAGTGATAACAAAACAATAATTTTTTAGGTGATATGCACCAACACAATCATAATCAACTTAAAGTAAAGCATTGCTGCTGAGATCAAAGTACTCTAAACATGGGCATAAGATATATAATTATAACCATAGAACTTAGCAACCATGTTACAACATGAAAAGTAACACAAATAAAAGATCATGAGTAATAATGCATTAAAAGTCAATTGTTTGTTTCAAGCATATAGAAAACATAGCAAAGTGGTATTCAACTTGTCCCTCATGGAGTAGCAAAACATAAATGCATAGGACACCTTCAAAGTTCAAGAGCGTGACTAGATACAAATAATTTGAGAATAAGCAATACCATAATCATGAATCAAACAATAATAAATTTCGGGACTATGCACATTATACTCAGAATGACAACTATGCTCTCTTAATCGGTGTATAAAGTTAGAAGATAAAGACTTAACATAAAAGTAAAAGAAAGGCTCTTCATAGAGGGAAGCAGTGATTTAACATGTGCTAGAGCTTTTCATTTGTAAAATAGAGATAAAAATTGTTTTGAGAGGTGGCTGTTCTTGTCAACGAATGGCAATAGGGTTCTTGATATCTTCCATACTAAACAAGTTGATAGCGGTTTTGAGTTCTTGAAAAATTGACATATACATGCTCTTTTATAAATTTTGGCACTCCTTCCCACTTTTTCTTTCATAAACCATGGCTAACCGAATCCTTTGGGTGCCCACCAACTTTCACATAACATGGCGGAGTGCCTTTTTTCTTTTTTTTTTTTAGAGGTTACAATGGTCTGACCAGCTCTCTTGCAAAATTTATGACCAGCAGATGAAGCATCCAAGTCGAGGTGTACTTAATTCAATATGGAAGATAGCAAGCCCGACCACTACGTCCTCATGAGCTAAAAATAGTGTCACAAAATGAGAAGTATTTGAAGGTTTTGAAAGGTAGCACATGAAAATTTACTTGGAATGGTTTGAAATACCATGCATAGGAATTTGTAGTGGACTCTTTGAAATAACTTTTTGTTTTTGGGAGTTGGATGCACAAGAAGTATTCCCTCTCAGTACAGGTGAAGGCTAGCAAAAGACTGGGAGCGACCAACTAAGAGAGCAATAACAGACATAATGATGCATAGCAATAAAACATTATTAACTAAAGCATAAAGTGATATCACAAGTCAAAAACCAAATAATCATAGAGGCTTGAGGCAACTGGTTTAAAGTCAAACATGGTGTAAGCATGCGCCAAGTCAACCCAAATAAAGTATCAAAGGAGAATACCACAATATTATGCTTCTATAAGATAAAAACAACTGCATGATTCTTTCAAAGGCACATTAAGCACTCTTAGTTATTTGAGACAAGTCATGCTATAGCAATAACTACTAAGCATATAATCAAAATAATATCAAGCATGACATGAAAAAGTCTAAGCAACAGTCTAAACAAGCTCCCTTTTGCACACTATAAGCATGAAACATTTTACTCTTTTCCAACACCAATCAACCTACTTGAAACAACTCTCAAAGATGAAAAGCAAAAAAGACCAGAGGTCTAAACACACCTAGCTACAAAGAACTAACAAGTTTTGAACAAGAAAAAAGGCGAAAAACAAAAGCTAAATGCAGTACTAGAAAAAGAGAACACTCGTTGAACGATAAGAGTGAAAACTAGAGTATTCTAGGCAATGAAAACGGAGTGTGTCTTCTCCAAAAGAAATATGTTGGGGCCCAACCATTTATTTCAGCAAACAAAACAAAACTAAAAGCAAAATAAAGATGCTCCAAAAAAAATGCATAGCATATGAAGCAATAAAAATATAGTGTCTTGAAAGATGACCTGATATTTTTGTTGATGAAGAAGGGATGCCATGGGGCATCCCAAGCTTTGGCGCTTGTACTTCTTGGATATTTCTTAGGGTGTTATGGGCATCCCCAAGCTCGAGCATTTGTCCATTATTCATCTCATCTCATCATTCTCCTTTCCCTACACTTGAAAACTTCCTTCATACAAAACTTCAAACAATTCTCATTAGCAACATTAGTTGATGCAAGATAGTAGATCCACTTTGGTTTAGTTTCAACTCAAGTACAACACATATTAACATATAATCTACTATAGAAACTTCTCTCGAAAGTTCCATGATCAAAAGAACTAAAAAAGAATGAGATCAAGAGGCAAATGCAATTAGTGGCAGAAATTTGTCAAAACAGAACAGCTGGTAAAGATCAATTTTTTCGAAAATCTTCTGTTGCTCAAATAGAAAAGTGCAAAACCAATAAACGTTAGATAAAAACCTGGGGCATGTGCACAAGAAATCTCAGATCAAAATGACATCCTGGGAATTTTCAAGAATTTTAACGGTGAAGCGCAAAAATCTAGTTTCAGGACATCAACTTCCCCAAATCTTACCTTCTTCCAATTAGAGGTTCTTCTTGGCACAAAAATGAAATAAAATGATAAGGAGATGTCATTACAGTAGTAAAAACTTCCAAGACTCAACAAAAAGAAAAATTAATAAAAATAAAACATTGGGTTATCTCCCAAGAGTGCTTTTCTTTAACGCCTTTGAGCTAGGCGTAGAAAGTAAGAATCAAGTATTTTCAAATAAATGAGCATCAAGATCAATAGTTTCCTCAAAAACGCAACTTGTCACAATAGGAACTTTTGATACCCCTGAAGAGGATTCAACATGTAAACCACTCTTACTTGTAATATAAGTTTTATCACTTTTAAACACATTTGGCTATCTGGGTTTAGAAACCTTGGGAACATACATAAATTTTTGCTCTTTTCCCACAAAAGCTTTCTCCTTAAATTTAAGAGAAGAGAAAATTGAACTTAAAGTTTCCATAGACTCCTCTAATTTACCAATCCTAAGGTTTTGACTATCATGGATAGTGCTAGCCTCTAAAATAGTGATTCTTTTAACAATACTTTCTATTGATTCATTAACCTGGCTAGCGTTATCAAGGAGATTTGGTAAACTTTTCTCTAAGGAGCTCAGTTTTTTTATAACTTCTTCCAAAGTGATCTAAGTTTTAACAACATTAATAGGTGGTACTCCTACTAAACTTTCAATTAAATTGCATGCTTCCAAAGCAGGAGAATCTAGAAAATTACCCCCTGTAAGAGTGTCAAGGACATACCTATTCCAACTAGATATACCAACATAAAAATTCCTAAGAAGGATCATGGTAAAGTACTTTTTTGTATATCTATGATGGGCATTACTTATTCTATACCAAGCATCTTTCAAACTTTCTCCACCTTGTTGCTTAAAGGAATGAACCTCAACTTCAGGAATACTCATTCTAACAAGACTAAAAGAGATAAACAAAAATAACAACTATAAAAGGAACTAATTTTTTTTGTATTTTTGATAAAAATGTGCAAATGAAAATAAAGTAAAGAATCTAAGCAAAACAATAACAAACTAAAAAGATTGGAAGTGAGAGACTCCCCTTGTAGAAATCCTCTTTCTCCCTAGCAACGGCGCCAGAAAACTTGTTGGTGCGTAGACCAGTTGGGAATCCCAAGAGTAAGGTGTGATGAGTACAACGGTAAGTTTTCTATCAGTTATAAAACCAAAGTTTAATCGGCTAGTAGGAAAAAGAAACCACTTCCAAAGGTTGCTGCTAGCTGACTTTGGCAACGACACTAGAAACTTGTTGATGGCGCCTAGAAAATGTCTGGTGTGTAGCTTCGGCGCCAGCAGCAACGTGGAACCTGCACACAACACAACCAAGATACTTTGCCCCAACTTGCAGTGAGGTTGTCAATCTTACTGGTTTGCTAAAAAGAAAAGGATTAAACGTAACGTGTGGAAAAGGATATTTGTTTGCAGTAAGTAAATAAATAATGCTTGCGGAAAGTAAATGGTGCTTGCAGTAGATGATAATATATGTAAAATAATGGACCTTGGTCCACAGTTCACTAGAGGTGTCTCTCCATAAAGAAATAACATGCTGGGTAAACAAATTACAGTTGGGCAATTGACAGAATAAAGAATGCATAGCAATGCATGTACATGTCATGAAGATCACCATGAGATTCACTTGGGCATTACAACATAATACATAGACCATAATCCAACTGTATCTATGACTAATAATCCACCCATAGGATATCATCCGAACAACCTTTGGGTATTAAGTTGCAAACAACAGATTATCGCCTTAAGCAAAGTGTGTAATGTAAACAATACAAATATCCTTGAACAAAAGATTGTTATTTTCTCCCTAGTAGCAACAGCATATCTACAACCTTAGAAGTTATTGTCACTCTCCCAGATTACTAGAGGCGTGAACCCACTATCGAGCATAAATACTCCCTCCTGAAGTCACTAGCATCTACTCGGCCAAGATATCTACTAGCAACGGAGAGCATGCAAGATCATAAATAACATAGATATGATAGATCAACAATCAACTTGACATAGTACTCAATATTCATCGGATCTCAACAAACACAACATGTAGAATTACATAACGATGATCTTGATCATGATAGGCAGCTCACAAGATCTAGACATGAAGCACATGGAGGAGAAGACAACCATCTAGCTACTGCTATGGACCCATAGTGTCAGGGATATATCCCTGGGTATACCAAAGTACCCTTCTCTATATGACTAATATATGTTATATGGCTAAATTATATGTGCGGGATATAAAAAAGTGGTTAAACAGCAAGGTTGGGCCAGCCCAGGCCGGTATATCTCTAACCGGGTCGGAATAAAGAAGTCCAGGGCGACATATGGCTCTCCCGGCCTCGTCCACTTCAAGCTGGGCCGGCATAGGTGATCCCGTCCTCGCCCATCACCCCATCCTGGCATCAAGTCCCGGCTGGGCCTCCTGGCCTCCAGCCCCGGCTAGGCTGACGCCCCGGCTGGGCTCCTTGGCCATCCGCGCCCCCAGCAGGCCGACTCATGTGCAGCGCCCGGCTGGGCCAGATCAGGAGGATTCGGCCTGGCTAGGATTTACTCCCCCGTGCCCCCCTGCGCAGCGCCTGGCTGGGCCAGATTAGGAGGATCCAGCCTGGCCGGGATTTACTCCTCCGGGCCGCCATCCGCAAGTCTCAGCTGGGCCGAGATTCCCCTGGCCCAGGCCGGGTTACCTCTCCCTAGGTCGGATTAATCCTCTCCGGGCCGGGATTTACTCCCTCCGGGGCATTTCCATCATCAGGCATCGACTCCATCATCTTGTGCCAGTCTTGGACGCCTCTTGGCTCAGACTAGCACATCCTTCATCGTTATATGCTGGTCTTGGGATGCCCCTTGGCTTAGACCAGCATACTCCACATCTCCTAGTCATCCTTATCCTCTGGAGGAGGATAAGACTGATGACATGGAGATCCACAAGACAGACGCTAGAAGACGAAGCCAAGTACTCCAAGGACAGCCAAGATGGGACAAGCCCATGACCATGACACTAGCCACAGTACCAAGTACGGTACCGTAGTGATGACAGCACTACAGGGTGACAAGACCCCAGTAGTCAACTCAGCAGTAGTACATGTATAGTGTTTAGTGGGGCATCCCTTGTCCCCTGGGCACCCTATATAAGGGGCACCAGGGGGATCGATCACCCCAGCCTCTAGAGGAGGCTCACTTCTTTCTCGCTCCATGGGAGCTCTCCTTCCTCAGTAGCACTAGCTGTTTAGCTCCTGCCTAGTGCAGCCTTAGATAGGCAAGATATATAGCTCATGGAGCACCATTGTAGCTTTCATGTGTAGCTCATATAGATCAGACATGGAGGAGTAGGGGTGTTACCTCCTCACAAGGGCCCCTAACCTAGGTAGCTCGGTGTGTTTGCAGTGTGTACTGTGTGCGGTCTTCACCGCGCCTTCCCTCCTCCGGATCCGCCAGTGTACAATCGGCCCCAACTTAAGCCACACTGTGGCATATGCTCGTTAACCACGATGACATTTGGCGCCCACCGTGGGGCTGATAAAGGCACTGGTAGGGTTACGTCTCAACGGGATCTTCATCATCTGCTCGAGGGCTCGACATCAGCATCGCCTCCGAGCACTTCAGGTCTTCTTCAGCTTCCTGGGCTAACATCAACTCCCCCAGGCCAGCATTCGGTTGTCCTGGATCTACTTCAACAATTCCGGGCCGGCATATTCTTCCCTAGGCCAGCACTCAGCTTCCCCGGGCTGGCATTGGCGGGTCCCGACCGGCATATTTATGTTCCTGCCGACATATGTGGGCCCCGAGGTCGACTCTGACATTTTCCCGGCTGGCATATATGGTTTCTGGACGGGATTCACGCCTACAGGCCGGCATACAGCAAATTCGGCCTCTCCTGGCCGGCATACTAAGTTTTTGGGCTGATCCCGGCCAATCCCGGCCGGCAAAGGCAAGAGCTGGGCCAATCCCGGCCTGGGCCGACGCCCTGAATCCCGGCTTGGGCTGGCGGCCAGCAACCCCAGCTAGGCTGGAGCGCTGCAGAGCCCGGCTAGGCCAGCGCGCTGCGGATCCCGGCTGGGCCGGCCTTTCCTCTAGCCCCAGCTGGGCCTCTGCGCCGGTGCTGCAGTGCCCCCGTGTCATGTGGCCTCCCATCAGCTGGGCCAGGCCATGAAAGGAAGAGCTGGCCTGTGCGCCCTAGGCTGGGCCGCGCGGAGGCAGGCCGCGCTGGCCGTGCGGCATTTCTATGGGCCATGTCGGGGCGTGTCTGGCCGATCTTTGCTGTAGGAAGTCGCCTTCCCAGGTACGAAAAGTAATCCGGTTTATGCCAGCTAGTATCTCAATCAATCTCACATGATAAAAACTAGCTAAGGGTCAATAGCTAATCCTTTAGTAATATTTGCTAGTAGATGGTCTTTAATAAGTATTTACCAGCTAGTACTTTAGTATGTGTTTAGTGTCTCCCCGGGATTGAGTGAGTCAACCTGGGGCTAGTCAGTTTAGTCAAGTTTGTTATCTCTTAAGTGCTAAAATTGACTCGGGGGCTAGGCATGAGCCTAGCCAGCCAACACTATACCACTGTTCCTGTTTAAACTAGTATACATGCTTGCGTACCAGCTACTCAGTTTTCTCCTGTATGTCTGTTTTTATGCCAAGTGCTACATATGTGTGCTGCAACAGTTTTACCAGTATCTATTTATATGCCAAATGCTATGAGTACCACCTTGCATAGAGACTACTGTTGCTATTTGCTATGACAAGTCTAGTATCTATTTTGGCTATTTGCTATGTCTTATATGCCGGCTGTTATATGCTAAGTATTATATGTTAGTTTCTATATGTCAAATACCATATGCTAGCTACTGTGAGTTTACAGTCATGTCAGCTTATATGCCAATCTCAGTACCAGTTGCTGTACGCGCTATGTCAAATCTCGTATGCCAGTTATATTATACTTGCATTTATATGCCAGCACTTGAGTGCCTGATGCGTGGTAAATAACCAGCCCATTGGGAACCCCAAGAGGAAGGTGTGATGAATATAGCAACAGTTTTTCCCTCAGTAAGAAACCAAGGTATGTCAATCAGGAGAGGAGCAGACAAACGATTGAAGGTGATGCTTGCTAGCTTGCGACAGCTCTAGACAATTTATAAGGCGCCTCGTCCAAGCTTTGCTTTGCTAGCTGCAACGCGGAACCTGCACACAACACAACCAAATACTTTGCTCCCAACTTACGATGAGGTTATCAATCTCACCGGTTTGCTGTAAACAAAGGAATGAGCGTATCGAGTGGAAAATGATAATAGTATGTGAGTAAAGTAAACAGTGCGAGTAAAAGTAAACAGGTAATAGCAATATAAAGGAAATAGGAACGGGGTCCACAGTACAAGCTGGGCAAACGAATTACAGTTGGGCAATTGATAGAATAAAGATAACATGCATATGATGAGAGGATCACTATGAGATTTACTCTGGGCATTACAACAAGATACATAGACCGCCATCCAACTGCATCTATGACTAATAATCCACTCACGGGGATATCATCCGAACACCCCATGAGTATTAAGTTGCGAACAACGGATAATTGCATTAAGCAAAGTGTGTAATGTAAATAAAGCATATGCCCTCGAGCATATGAATGTTGTTTTCCCCCTAGTAGCAACAGCACATCTACAACCTTAGAGGTTTCTGTCACTCCCCCAGATTAAATAGAGGCATGAACCCACTATCGAGCATAAATACGCCCTCTTGGAGTCACTAGCAACTACTCGGCCAAGATAGCTACTAACAACGGAGAGCATGCAAGATCATAAACAACATAGAGATAACAAAGGATAAATTTCAGTACTTCAACTCAAGCATAATACCAATATTCATCGGATCCCAACAAACCAAACATGTAGAATTATATAACGGTGATCTCAATCATGTAGAGCAGCTCATGAGATCTAAACATGAAGCACATGGTGGAGAAGACAACCATCTAGCTACTGCTATGGACCAATAGTCCAAGGTAGACTACTCACTCATCACTTCGGAGGCAAGCATGGCAATGAAGAAGACCTCCGGTGGCGATTCCCCTCTCCGGCAGGGTGCCGGGAAGAGCTTCTTGACCCTCCCGATCTTCGAGTCAATGGTGGCGGCGGATCGCAATGCGTTCTGGAAATCTAATCGGGTACTTAGGTTTTTCTCGCCGAGGGGTCTTTATAGGCGAAGGGGCATCGTCAGAAGTGGACCGAGGCGGTCTCACACATAGGGGGCGCGGCCCAGACCCTGGCCACGCCGCCCTAGTGTGAGGCCACCTTGTGGCCCCACTGCGTCTCCTCTTCGGTTCTCTGGAAGCTTCGGTAAAATTCTGGGCGACTGGCTTTGGTTTCATCCAATTCTGAGAATATTTCCTATGTAACTTTTCTGAAACACAAAAATAGCAGAAAATAGGGAACTGGCAATGTGGTGACTTGTTAATAGGTTAGTTCCGGAAAATGCACAAAAGTGCCACAAAGTGTAACGAAACACTAAGCAAATGGTGTAAAAACAAGCATGGAGCATCAGAAATTATGGATAAGTTAGAGACGTATCAGCATCCCCAAGCTTAACTCCTGCTCGTCCTCAAGTAGGTAAGTGATAACAAAAGAAATAATTTTTGAGGTGACATGCACCTACACAATCTTGATCATCTATGTAAGCGTTGTGAGCTGGGATCAAAAGAACTTAAAACATGGGCATGAAAGACATAATCTTGATAGAAGAAACTTAGCAACCATGTTATAAAATGAAAATAAACACAAACAAAAGATCATGAAAATGAAACAATGAAAGTCAAACGTGTGTTCAAATTATAAGGAAAAATGTACAAATGGTTTTCAGCATGTCGTTCATGGAGAGCAAACTTTGGGACAATGCACATTATACTAAGAATGACAACTATGCTCTCTTAATGGTGCATAAAGATTGAAGGTGGTGACTCAACATAAAAGTAAAAAGAAAGGCCCTTCGCAGAGGGAAGTAGTGTTTGCAAGTTTTATAGACCTTCAAAAATTATGGTACTTACCGGCTTTGAGCTCTCATTGCCCCCATCATAAGCATCTTGAATGGTTAAAGTTAATGCGAGAACAATTATGATGCATATGCTTGACAAATCATAAGTTGAAAACCTCATGTCACGTGAATATGAGTACCCAAACCTCATGATACTTTACTTAGAGTCCCAAGCAACGCTCTTGTCATTGTAAGTATATACGTATAATTGAGAACCGCCAACGGGGTACCTCCATGCCCGATGACATGGAACAAGCCCACATCAAAATGATAGGACAAGCAGACAATGAATACCTCAACATCTCTTTTATTTACCATTTGTTTAGCTTTTTATTTTGAGATGCGTCATCGAATGTCCACTATGGGTATGCTGCAAATTTCCACCATGAATTATGCATGGCTTAGATTGGCGGCCCAGGCATTTCCCTAACACATATATAAACTCCATGATCCTGCAAGATTCCCAATTCATTTCACACCGCGAGCATCCATAAATAAAAGATCACGATATCAACTCAAATAAGAAGTGCAATGTTGAAAGCTTGCCCCATGGAAGCATGGTTGGGGTAGTCTCCATGATCCTGCAAGCATAACAACTCAACATAAGAGACCACAATGTCAAATTTTTAAGAACAAGAAAAATAAAGTGTGCCTTCCGGTTCGTGAGAGCTTTACTGACCAATTTTCGCATAACACTGGTGATACGTCTCAAACGTATCTATAATTTTTGATGCTCCATGCTTGTTTTTACACCATTTGCCTATTGTTTCGTTACACTTCGTGACACTTTTATGCATTTTCTGGAACTAACCTATTAACAAGTGCCACAGTGCCAGTTTCCTGTTTTCTGCTGTTTTTGTGTTTCAGAAGTGATACACAGGAAATATTCTCGGAATTGGACGAAACAAAAGCCAGAAGTCTTATTTTACCCGGAAGCTTCCAGAGGTCCAAAGAGGAGTAGGAGGTGGGCCACAGGGGCCCCACACACACAGGTGGCGTGACCAGGCCCCTGGCCACGCCAGCCATGTGTGAGGAGGCCCTGGCCCTCCTCTGACATCGCCCCTTCGCCTATAAGAAGCCTCAGGACGGAAAACCCTAAGGGATTTGGCAATTTTCCAGAAAGAGTTCCGTAGCTCCACCGCCACCGTCGACGAATTTCGGGGGACAGAAGTCTCTGTTCCGGCACCCTGCCGGGACAGGGAAGTGCCCCCGGAGCCATCTCCATCGATCTCCATCGCCGTCTCCGCCATCTCGATCGACCTCACCGCCATCTCCATCAACCTTGCTGTCTCCTATGATGAGGAGGGAGTAGTTCATCCCCGGGGCTGAGGGCTCTACCGGTAGCTATGTGGTTCACCTCTCTCTCCCATGATGTGATCTTTATGTGATCGTGAGCTTTGTATCATGTTGAACAAGTACATGTTATTATTCAGATATTTTGTGTACTCTAGTGATGTTATTAAAGTAATCTATTCCTCCTGCCTTGGTGTAACGGTGATAGTGTGTGCATCATGGTGGTACTTGGTTTAGGCTATGATTGTAATCTCTTGTGGATTATGAGAATAATTACTGCTATGATAGTTTGAGTGATCTATTCCTCCTTTCATGGTGTAATGTTGACAGTGTGTGCACCGTGTTAGTACTTGGTCTAAGTTGCAATGATTTCTATCTTGAGTTGTGATCTGATTTGGGTATCTCTATGAGTGGTGTTTGTCAAGTACTTGATGGACTTTAAGGGGTGCTTCTGTAGCCACTACACAATGATTAGTGTTATTCAACAGGAGAGTAATTCAGAGTGCCTTAGCAAAGAGAAGTTACTTGTTCATTCATGTTATATTGTTGGGAGTGTGTCCACTAGTGAAAGTATGATCCCTAGGCCTTGTTTCTAAGCTTTGCACATCGTTTACTTGCTATTTTGTTATTGTTTGCTCGCCGCGATATTTACTTTACATCACATTTGCTACTTATAATCATCTATACCACTTGTATTTCACTATCTCTTCGCCGAACTAGTGCACCTATACATCTGACAAGTGTATTGGGTGTGTTGGGGACACAAGAGACTTTCTGTATCATAATTGCAGGGTTGTTTGAGAGGGATAGCTTTGACCTCTAACCTCCCTGAGTTCGATAAACCTTGGGTGATCCACTTAAGGGAAACTTGCTGCTGTTCTACAAACCTCTGCACTTGGAGGCCCAACAAGTGTCTACAAGAATAGAAGTGCATAGACATCAAGCTCTTTTCTGGCACCGTTGGCGGGGAGGTAAGGTAAAAGGTACTCGCATCCTCCTGTGTGAGTGCTCAGAGTTATTTCCTTTAGATTCTGCAATTATATCTTTTTATTTCTTGTTTTTATTTTCACTAGTTAGGCTTAATGGAAAACAAAGAGTTCTTTAGTCTTTTTCCTGATTTTAGATTTGAAGAGAAAATTGAAAATCCTTTGGAGCTTATTTCGCATAGCAATGTTATTAGTACGAATGCTTTGAATACTGTTAATGCTAATGCTATAGAAAAGTCTAAGCTTGGGGAAGCTAGTTTTGTTAAGTATGATATTTTTAGTCCCCCAGCTTTAGTGGAGAAAGTTTGCTCTGATGATATTTTATCTCCCATATGTGATGTTCCTTCTTATGATGATATGTTTGAAGAATATGCTTTGCGTAATAGTTGCTCTCTAGCTTGTGATGATACTAAACCTCTAGTTTATGATGGCTATGATGATGAGTATAATATTTTCAGTTCACCTACTATTGAGGAGAAAATTAGTTATGATTACAATATGCCTCCTATTTTTGATGATTATGGTGATGAGAATAATTATTCTGTTGATTCTGCTCCTACTACTATTGTTCATGTGGGGAGTATTAATCCTTTTATGCATGTGGCTCATGATAGGGATGCTTTATGTGATAGTTATATTGGTAGTTCTATTCATGATGCTACTAAAAGTTACTATGAGAGAGGGAAACATGGTTTGATGGATCTCAACAATATTGAGTTTCCCCTCTTTATGTTGCAATTCTTGAAGTTGTACTTGTTTTGCCTTCCTATGCTTTTTGCTTTGCGCTTTCATGACTTGTCTCTTTACAAGACTATTTTTCATAGGAAGTGGTTTAGATTTAAATGTGTTCCATACTTTCTTTTTGATGCTCTCTATTGCTTTAAGTTCCTATATGGCGCATTTGCTTCAAGCTCTTATATAGCGCCCACATGAGCATCTTTGCAAATTACTGCGCCTAGCTCAAAGGCGTTAAAGAAAAGCACTCTTGGGAGATAACCCAATGTTTTATTTTCAGTACTTTTTCTTTTATTAGAGTCTTGGAAGTTATTACTACTGTAATAACCGCTCCTTATCCTTTTTATTTCGTTGTTGTGCCAAGAGAAGCCTCTAATTTGAGTGAGGTAAGATTTGGGGATGTTGCTGTCCTGAAATAGTTTTCGGTGCTGCACCGTACAAATTCGTATAAATTCTCTGTAAACCTTTTGGACCTGAGATTTCTTGTGCATATGCCCCAGGTTATATCCAAACTTTTGTTAGTTGAACACTTTTTGATTTGAGCAATAGAAAATCCCTAAAAAATTCGACCTTTGTCAGCTGTTCAGTTTTGACAGATTTCTGCCAATATTTGTGTTTGCCACTTTATCGCTTTCTTTTTAAGTTCTTTTGATCTTGGAACTTTTGGGGAAGTTGCTACAGTAGTATATACTATATATGTGGTGGTTTTGTGTTGAAATCTGAACTGAAAAGGGTTGAATATATTTTATGCTTACACTAATGTTGCTAATAGAATTGTGTTTAGTTTTGTATGAAGGAAGTTTTCAAGTGTAGCGATTGGAGAATGATGAGATGAGATGAAGAATGGACAAAAGCTCAAGCTTGGGGATGCCCATGCATCACCCCAAGAAATATCCAAGAAGTACAAGCGTCAAAGCTTGGGGATGCCCCCGAGGCACCCCTTCTTCATCGGCAAAAATTAGGTCACCTTTCAAAACACTATATTTTTATTGCTTCATGCACTATGTGTTTTTCTTGGAGCGTCAGTTGTTTTAGTTTTCTTAGTTGGTTTAGTTTTGTTTTGTTTTCTGCAATAAATGGTTTGATCACATCATGTTGTTTTGGAGGGAGATGAACTCGCTTTTCATTTGCTAAGAACACTCAGTTTTTCACTCTTATCGTTCACCGAGTGTTCTTCTTTTTCTGCTACTGCTTTTGGTTTTCGTTTTCGCCTTGATTTGCATTCAGATCTTGTCATATCTTTTCATCAAGGTGTATTTTTGCCTCTGATCTTTATTGTTTTTCAACAAAAGAGGTGTCTTTAAAAATTTCAAATGGTGTTGGAAAAAAGAAAAAGCTTTGTGCAAAATAGTGGTACAAGAAGGAGCTTGTGTAGACTGCGGCTTAGGCTTTTTCATGTCATGCTTGATGTCTTTTTGATAGTATGCTTAGTTGTTTTGCTGTAGCATGACTTGTCTCAAATAACTGAGATTGCTTAATGAGCCTTTGAAAAAATCATGCGTTGTTTTTATTGTATGGAAGCATTATTTTGGTTTTCTCCTTGATGCTTTATTTGGGTTGACTTGGCGCATGCTCACACATGTTAGACTCTTACAAAGTCGCCATTAGCCTTCATGATCATTTAGTTTTTGACTTTTGATGCCATCGTATGCTTCTTTTAATGTTGCTTTGTCGCTTTGCATGATTATGGCCATTATTGCTCTCTTAGTTGGTCGCTCCCAGTCTTTTGCTAGCCCTCGAATTGTACTGAGTATGAGCTCTACTCGTGCATCCAACTCCTAAAAGCCAAAGTTTGCCATTGTGTCCACTATAAATTCCTATGCATGGTATTTGTAAGCCATTCCAAAGTAAAATTTTCATGTGCTACCTTTCAAAAACCTTCAAAACACTTCTCGTTTTGTGACACTATTTTCAGCTCATGGGGACGTAGTGGTCGGATTTGCTATCTTCCATATTGTTTATTCCAAAAAGAAAAAAAAAGAGAAAAAAAGAGGCACTCCTCCATGGTATGTGAATGTTGGTGGGCACCTGATGGAATCGGTTAGCCATGGTTTGTGAAAGGAAAAAGGTGGGGAGGAGTGCCAAGTTTTATAAAAAGAGCACAAGAGTGCCAATCTCTCTCTCAAAAACTTGCTTTATTTTTGTATGGAAGATAGTAAGAACCCCATTGCCAGTCGTTGACAAAGACAACCACCTCTCAAAATCAAGTTTTATCTCTCTGTTTTACAAATGAAAAGCTCTAGCACATTTTTAAATCACTGCTTCCCTCTGCGAAGGGCCTTTCTTTTACTTTTATGTTGAGTCACCACCTTCTTTCTTTATGCACCATTAAGAGAGCATAGTTGTCATTCTTAGTGTGATATGCATTGTCCCAAAGTTCATTGATTGACTCATATTGTTGGTTTCACTTGTTCTTAAATTATTTGTATCTAGTTGCCCTCTTAAACTTTGAGGTGTCCTATGCATTTATGTTTTGCTCTCTTTGAAGGACAAGCTGAAAACCATTTGTATGTTTTTCCTTATGATTTGAACACATGTTTGACTTTCATTGTTTCATTTTCATGATCTTTTGTTTGTGTTCATTTGCATGTCTACAACATGGTTGCTAAGTTTCTATTATCAAGATTATATCTTTCATGCCCATGTTTTAAGTTCTTATGATCCCAGCTCACAAATGCTTACATAGATGATCAAGATTGTGTAGGTGCATGTCACCTCAAAAATTATTTCTTTTGTTATCACTTACCTACTCGAGGACGAGCAGGAGTTAAGCTTGGGGATGCTTGATACGTCTCAAACGTATCTATAATTTTTGATGCTCCATGCTTGTTTTTACACCATTTGCCTATTGTTTCGTTACACTTCGTGACACTTTTATGCATTTTCCGGAACTAACCTATTAACAAGTGCCACAGTGCCAGTTTCCTGTTTTCTGCTGTTTTTGTGTTTCAGAAGTGATACACAGGAAATATTCTCAGAATTGGACGAAACAAAAGCCAAAAGTCTTATTTTACCCGAAAGCTTCCAGAGGTCCAAAGAGGAGTAGGAGGTGGGCCACAGGGGCCCCACACACACAGGTGGCGCGGCCAGGCCCCTGGCTGCGCCAGCCATGTGTGAGGAGGCCCTAGCCCTCCTCTGACATCGCCCCTTCGCCTATAAGAAGCTTCGGGACGGAAAACCCTAAGGGATTCGGCAATTTTCCAGAAAGAGTTCTGTAGCTCCACCGCCACCATCGATGAATTTCGGGGGACAGAAGTCTCTGTTCTGGCACCCTGCTGGGACGGGGAAGTGCCCCCGGAGCCATCTCCATCGATCTCCATTGCCGTCTCAGCCATCTCCATCGACCTCACCGCCATCTCCATCAACCTTGCTGTCTCCTATGATGAGGAGGGAGTAGTTCATCCCCGGGGCTGAGGGCTCTACCGGTAGCTATGTGGTTCACCTCTCTCTCCCATGATGTGATCTTTATGTGATCGTGAGCTTTGTATCATGTTGAACAAGTACATGTTATTATTCAGATATTTTGTGTACTCTAGTGATGTTATTAAAGTAATCTATTCCTCTTGCCTTGGTGTAACGGTGACAGTGCGTGCATCATGGTGGTACTTGGTTTAGGCTATGATTGTGATCTCTTGTGGATTATGAGAATAATTATTGCTATGATAGTTTGAGTGATCTATTCCTCCTTTCATGGTGTAATGTTGACAGTGTGTGCACCGTGTTAGTACTTGGTCTAAGTTGCAATGATTTCTATCTTGAGTTGTGATCTGATTTGGGTATCTCTATGAGTGGTGTTTGTCAAGTACTTGATGGACTTTAAGGGGTGCTTCTGTAGCCACTACACAATGATTATTGTTATTCAATAGGAGAGTAATTCAGAGTGCCTTAGCAAAGAGAAGTTACTTGTTCATTCATGTTATATTGTTGGGAGTGTGTCCACTAGTGAAAGTATGATCCCTAGGCCTTGTTTCCAAGCTTTGCACATCGTTTACTTGCTATTTTGTTATTGTTTGCTCGTAGCGATATTTACTTTACATCACGTTTGCTACTTATAATCATCTATACCACTTGTATTTCACTATCTCTTCGCCGAACTAGTGCACCTATACATCTGACAAGTGTATTGGGTGTGTTGGGGACACAAGAGACTTTCTGTATCGTAATTGCAGGGTTGTTTGTGTCATGGGGATGACTTGGGGGGCGTACCACGGGCCAGGCAGTATGCCGGCTGGCGTCCCAGGGAGTCCCACGGCCTCAGCGCAAGAAGACCGGCTCCAGCCGGAAGGGCCGGCTGCGCCAGCGGCCGGCTGACGACTCCACCGAGGAGGGCTGGAGCTGGGCGATGGAGACGAAACCCCTCAATGGTTGTCTGGCCGAAAGCAGGACGGTCCCGACTAGAGCGGCAGAGGCGCAGGACAGGAGTGACGAATGCCACGACCACGACCGACCAATGAGGGGACGAAGACTCTTCCCCACGGCGGGATCCGAGGCAAAGGAGAGGGGATATGCTCTCCAGATGCCGGCCCAGGGAAAAGGCACTTTATAAAGTGCCTTTGCCAGAGCATCGCCGAGGAGATCACGCCAAGGACGCCGCCGCCGAGGAGCCGGTAGCCGGCCGAAGCGTGACCGAAACCTGTAACCAGGCCCCCGTATATATAAGGGGGCCTGGACCCTGAGCATAGGGAGATCCGATCTTCTTCTTCCTCCTCTAGCCGAACAGCTCGAGGAGCACTGTAATCGCTACTATCCAATCAATACGAAGCAGGCAGGAAGTAGGGGTTTACCTCCAGCCGGGAGGGCCCTGAACCTGGGTAAACCGAGGTGTCTCTGTTGGCACAATCCCGAGCCGGACCCATCGTCACCAACGTCGAGCCCCTCCGATAAGCCTCCCCATGGCTACTGTCTCCAAATTCCCACGACAGTTGGCGCCCACCGTGGGGCAAAGCGCGGTGGCGAGCGGAGTCAAGTTCCGGCCGGGACCCTCCGCTGAGAAGGTCGCCTCCGGCCTCGTTTGGAGGTTCGGCACCTTCGACTGCGTCGACGACAACTTGGCCCACTTCAGGAACGGCTTTGGCAATGGCAGCTCCTTCCTTGACGTCGGCAGCCACCGCTTCTACATCGCCAAGCCCTTCCCGGAAGAGGTAACCGATGTGCTTGATCCACTCTGTGACACAGACTTCGACGACGGCGAAAGCAGCGACTTTTGCAACATGGTCGAGGTGCGAGCCCTGGAGGAGGACGGTGGCGGCGGCCTACCACGCTCCGCGCGCCCGCCGCTCGAACGCCCACCTCCACCGGAACAAGGTCTTCCACCTCCAGAGCGGGACGTGCTGGATGCAGCCATCACGGACCCGCGCGCTCCGCTCGACATCTCTGCGGATCCGGTCAAGGCCTCCGAGGATTTGGAGCGGACGCGCCTCAACCTCCTCAAGGAAGCGGTCGACGTCGATGACACCCGCCGGCGCGTCCTCTCCACGATCAACGAGTACAACGTCGCCCATGGCTTCACCCCAGCCGGAGATGGCCCAAGCCGGGCGGGACAAGTTCGTCAGCGAGGCCGCGAGCTGGGTGCGGAGCTAAACCAGGCGGCGCCCTCGGCGAAGCTACCTCCGATCATCAACAAGCCCACCTACAGCACGCCCACAAAGAACCTCCGCGCCGCGCGCTACATCACCTCAGAGCTGGATGGGCTGCAAGGCGAGGACTTGCGGGAGAAGCAAGCCCGGATCCAGGAACTCCTGGACGCCGCCGACCTACAGCAGCAGGCGATGGAACCACGCGGAGAGGCGAGCGGCACTCGAGGCGAGAACCGTATCGTCGTGGCCAGCCAGAACAAGTCGCATGGAGAAGCCTCGTCGCCAAACCATGGCCCGGCGGAGCACAGCCGAAGCAATCGAGCTCCAGGCAAAAGCGGTGGAAACCACCGCACCCAGCACTCCGGCCACCACAGCCGACAGCCTCGAGATCCCGCCGCGGTCACCAGCAAGCCGCGCTACCCTCCTCGGGTGGACGTGGTGGACCCGGCGCACGGCAAGTCTGTGGCGCCAGCCCAGCCGGCTCGGGGAGCTGGCCAGGGCGCTCAGGGTCATCACCCGGCTCGCTCGCATGTGAGCCAGAGGATCGGGGAACGCGTTGATCCGCCGAAGGATGACGCGCGCCATCGGCTCAACCTGCTGGCAGATTCCAAGTTCGACGAGGAGGAATCCTCGGCAGGACCGGTCTGTTTCGGCCCTCGCATCCGCAACGAGCCTTTCCCGGCCAAGTTCGCGCTCCCGCGGGACATGCCCAAATACACTGGGGCGGTGAAGCCGGAGGACTGGCTGTCGGACTACGTCACCGCCGTCGACATTGCGGGCGGCAACAAGAGGATAGCGGTGCGCTACGCACCACTCATGCTGACGGGATCTGCTCGGACGTGGCTCAACAGCCTGCCGGCTCTGCAGATCAACTCCTGGCATGACTTCCAAGAGGCATTCATCAAGAACTTCACGGGAACTTACAAGCGACCGCCCCGCCCACGACAGCTGGCCCTCTGCAAGCAAGGCCCCGACGAGCCAGACCATGACTACCTCACGAGGTGGTCCGAGCTGCGCAACTAATGCGAAGGAGTGGGCGAGGAGCAAGCCATTGGCTACTTCACGGACGGATGCAGAGAAGGGACCCTGTTGAAGCATAAGCTCCACAGAGCCGAGCCAAAGTCGATGGCGGACTTCATGGCAATAGCGGACAAGTACGCTTCCGCCGATTCTGCAGCAAGAGTGCAATGTGTTGAGCCAGCGCCAACCGGAAACCAATCTCAGCCGGCAGCCGGCTCAGGAGGACATCACAACCGTGATCGACATGGCAAGAGGAAAGACGAACGCCGTGACAACAAGTACGGCTCCCAGCAAGTGGCCGCTGTTCAAGGAAGCCCGGGGGCTACAGGTGGAAGCCAGAAGCGCAAAGGGGACAAATTCAGCAAGGACAAGTACACCATCGAGGTGATGCTAGACCAACCCTGCAAGTTCCATAGCGTTTTAGGCAAGCCAGCAGCGCATACCACCCGCCAATGCAGCTTCACCAGGGATCTCGAGCAGGGAAATCACCAACTGCCCGGGCCACCGCCGGGCCCGCCGGCTGAAGCACATGGAAACAAGAATCGGCAGCCGGCCAAAGCAGCAGGGGACTACCCCGAGGAAGCGAATGTGGAGCAATACGATGTGTTCACTTCCCAGGTGGAGGAGCCAAAGGATGAACCGTGGTTTGGTGTCGAGGTGAATGCAATCATGCAAGTTGGACCTCAGTACATGCATTGGTCTGACGCGTCAATCACCTGGGGGCGTGAAGATCACCCGCCGCTCATGCCGAGGCCCGGGGGCTACGCGCTAGTCTTGAATCCAATCGTGTTCTCTGAGACGCGCACCTGCCGATTCTCGCGCATACTCATTGATGGAGGCAGCAGCATCAACCTTCTCTATCGCACTTCGATGGAGAAGCTCGGAATCCCAGAGATCCAACTGAAGCCTACCAAGCTCACCTTCCATGGGATCGTGCCTGGGCATTCGTGTATGCCGATGGGAAGGATTGAGTTGGAGGTGCTGTTTGGCGAGAAGGACAATCATCGCCGCGAGCCAATCTGGTTCGAGGTGGTAGACCTCAACAGCCCCTACCACGCGTTGCTTGGACGACCAGCCCTGGCCAAGTTCATGGCAGTCCCGCATTACGCTTACTTGAAGATGAAGCTCCCAGGCCCTCGCGGGGTAATCACCATCACCGGGTGCTACAAGAAATCGATAGAGTGCGCAAGAGCCAGCTCCAAAATGGCGGAGGCCTTGGTCATTGCTGAAGAGAAGCGACAACTGCTACAAAGGGTGGCGGCAGTCCAGCCGGGCAGTCTGGCGACGGGATTGCCGGCTCCGCTCCTCAAGCCAGCGAGCATGTCCAAGGAAGTCCCGCCCGAAGCGGGCAAGAAGTCAGAGGCTCTTGTCTCGGGGGCTGGCTCCTCCTCGAGGTAGGGGGAAGCGTTTCGCAGCTTCGCCTGAGACAAGTCCAAAACCGCTTAAGACCTTCGGCTAAGCCAAGGCAAAAATCTTGTATCTCGAGCAAGTGTCGTTGAATAAAAGAAAGTTGGGCGGCATACGGCTGATCCCTGGAAAAAGTGCTCCGAAGTACCTTTTTACCTTTCTAAGCATTATTCACGGGGGCTGGAAGCCGCCTCCAGTCGGGAGCCGGCAGCCCCAACCTAACGAAACGATCCTCTCGTCAGCCGGATGAGTACTGTGTGCGGACCGGACCCCGAGCCTAACCTCCGCCCTGCACCGCGTGGGGTGGAGCTGGCAGGTCACCCACCTAGGAAAATCGCTTTGAGGAAATGCCCGCGACCCGACGAATCGAGTACCTTGTCAGACGAACGAGTACCGTGTGCGAACCAGACCCCGAGCCTAACCTCCAGCCTAAGTCGAGGGCGACGGAGCCGGCAGGTCATTCACACTAGAAAATCGCTAAGAGGACAGAACGAGCGCTCACCCCTAACCCATGCGCATTGGTTAAAAGTTATGCGTAAACTGGACCAAGCCAGATCCCTTATACGCCGAAGTACTACTTCCCATCCCGCGGCGCGCTCCCACCCTAGACCGGCATTCGGCTGTCGGTCCAAGGGAGACCAGCCGGCACCAGGCTGTCGGCTGGGGGTAGAAGGGCCGAAGGATGGGGGGATAAAGGAAAAAGCTGAAAGGGGTCAGGTCAAGTCCGGTTCACAAACAACTAGAGATCAATGCATAAGAAATTCAGGGTGAAGCGTCACTAGTACATACGAACGAAATGTTGCTAGGCATGACACGAGTTCAGTGTACATAAAAACAAATAAGAAAACCCTGACATGCTCAGGGGGCGCTTGGCGAGCCAGCCGGCTCCAGTGAAGTAATGTCGCCAGCTCGAGACGCTAGGACGAAGTCATCGCCACTGGGGGATGGCGGAATGGAGTGGCCAACGGGATCCTCGGGGGCCTTCCGAGGTCTCTCCGCCGAGTCGAGCTCCTCGAAATCCACACCGTCCAAAGATTTGTCACTATCCCCAGCATCGAAAAGCGCGTCGGTCTCGGCACACTCAGCAATGGCGCAGGCGCGCTGGCGGAGCTTGGCTTTGTCGAGGCCTGCCAGTCCGCCTTCACGAAGGTTCCCCAGCTGGTCCAGGTTGACGCCTGGATACCAGGAGAGCACGAACTCCAGAGCCTGCTGAGCACCGGCCCGAGCCGTGGACTCCTTCCAGATGTCAAGCCGGTTGGACGCGTGAAGGACCCACTGGAGGAGCGCCCGGATCCCGCCAGGCGCCGCCCTTCTCAGCCACAAGGTTTCAAAGACGGAAACAAGGGCTTCGCGCAGATCCTTGCCCAGCTTGGCAGCCGGGTGGAGCCGGCCTTTGGCTAACGCAACCAACTCCCCTGAGGAAAGCTCGGCCTTAGGGTCACTGCGAGGAACGATCCCCTGTTCCACCCTAAATTCCTTCAGCGCCGCCGCGGCAGACTCGTCGGAGTCAGGGAAGGCTCCTGCAAGGGCAGTTAGAGGGTAAGAGGACAGCAGGAAAGGGCAAAAGCCGAGAAAGAGGACAGGAAGTATACCACGAAGAGCTTCCTCCAGTCCCAGCAGGCCGGATTGAACCTTGCGGTCACGGGCGCGCCAAACACCGATCTCCTTGTCAAAACGCTCGCTGTCGAGCCCCCAGAGAGTCTGCAGCTCAGCGATCCGGGCGTCGTGGTTCTCGACCTCGCTCCCCAAGGTTGCGTGAAGCTCTTTCACCTTGCTGTCAAACTCTGCGGAAAGGATTTTCTTCTCTTCGGCCAGCCAACGATCAAACTCCAGCTGCAGTGATGACTCCGCCTCCCGAGCTTTCGCCAGATCAGCCTCCAGCCCCTGAGTCCGGGCGGCCTGGGCTTGCAGACCCTGAAGCTCCTCGGCATGCTTTCGCTTGAGCGACTCAACAGTGGCGGCTGACACCGAGTCGGCCAACTGAGACTCGAGCGAGGCTATGAGCGAAGCAGAGTCTGAAAGCGGAGGAATAAGAACAGGAAGGACAGCAGCAATGCTTTCGAAATAAGGGGACCTGACCTCACCTGATAGTTTCTCCAGTTCCTTCTTCAAGTCCTGGTACTGGACCTTGCTGGCACGATACTTCGCCACCAGCTTCTGAAAGACACTGGCGCGAAGCGCGTTCAGTTCCTGCAAAAAACGGAAAGGCAACGACTTTTAGCAAAATCCATTTTCAAGCCAGCTGTCTCTACAGCTACCTTGAAACTCGGGGGCTAGGAGGTATAGCAGGAAGAACCAGGGGCTAAAGGCGCAGCGCTCACGTTGGTTGCCTGTATAGCGTCAAGGAGTTGGAAGCTGGCGTTCTGAAGCGATCCCCTGGCAGCTGTAAACTGCTTATCCAACTCCGCCAGAGTTGGCTTGCTGCCCTGCACCTTGAGCTTCTCTCCGACACCTGCACTCGAGGTGGTGTCCGCCCACTCCTGCTGAAGGCGACTGGCGGAGCTCAGACTGCCTATGCTGGACTCAGCCGCAGTGACAAGAGCCTTCCCGCTAGAAGCGCTTTTGGTCACCACCTCAGGGGCTGGCGAGCCGTCACCACGTTCGCTCCTTGCCACCCGAGTGGCGAGGAGCCCTGGCGAAGCCTCGCCAGAGCTGAAGGCCAGCCCAAGGAGCGGGGAATCAGCAATCGCGCCAACCCTCGACCCGGCCGCAGGCGCCATAGCTCGCACGCTCGGTACGAGCTCAAGACTGGAAAGAGCCTCGACAGCCGGCACCGGGGCCCTTTCCGTTTCCCCCGCCGCGGCCTCACGCGCGTTTCCCTGGCTGGGCGAGTCGGGGGAGAGGCAGATGGCGGCGGCGTTCCCCGCCGCGGCGTCGTCGGTGGCGGGAGGTGGGGACAGGTCAGCCCCAACCCATGCAGCTTCCTTGGCGGACGTGAGGCCAGTCTCAGGCAAGGCGACCGGGTGAGGAACAGCGTCCACGAGCACCTCCGGACGCGTAGAGTCCTCTGCCCCAGTGTCGCCCGCCACAAGCTTCAACCGCGGGGAGCGACGAACGTCCTCAGCACGACCTGAGTCACCGCCCATTTCTTCCCCGCGCGTTCTCTTGCGGCAGGAAGGCTCGGGAGCCGGAGTCACGATTTCCTCGGAAGCAACGGCGGGAGGAGGTCGGGCGGCCGGATCGACAGAAAGAGGCGACCTGCAAGGAGAGCATCCCACGACCGAGTCAATCGGGACCGTGACGGCAAATTGAGGATGAGAAGCAAGGAAGCAGGAAGCTCACCCGGCTACGGCAATAGCCCGACGCTTGGCCACCTTCTTCACCTTGGGACGGCGCAGGTCCCGCGCAGCCGGCTCCGGTTTCTTGCGCTTGTCAGCTGGCTCGGAGAGGGCCGGCTGGGATTTTCTCTTGATGCCGACCAGGTCATCTCCAGCCTCTTCAAGGTCTGCCGGCTCCGGAGCGGCAGAGCATCGCCCGGGGGACTCTGGCATATCCACGATGGGAGGAGCCTGGGTCCCAGCAGCGGCAGCGGCGGCTACGTGGAGAGCTACGCCCCCGAGGGTGGTAGCCGACCCTGCGTCGCCATCGTCATCGTCGGACCAATCCCTTAGGAGAGAGGGGCTGGGGAACTTACTGGAGTGGTCGAGGAGTTCGCCCGAGTCTTCGATCTTGTCATTTCCTTCATCACCTTGGGTGGTACTGGAGCTCTCGACGGCGGCTTGAGAACTAGCATCCTCCACCTCCTCGGCTTTGTCCCAGACAACTTTATCATCCGATTCGGCTCTATCAGCGGCAAAGCCGGCTTGACGCTGAGTCAAATTCTCTGCCGCCTGCAGAGCGAACAAGTTCTGCCCGAACCAAGCGACCAGAGGTCAGTAGACCAGAGTTGCAAAAGAGGAGGAGGCTTAAAACTAGGACCGACAAGCTCACCTCAGCAATTGGGTTGTCCCGGTCGTGAGGTTCCAGTCCCCACGTCCACGAGGCTTGAAGCTTCACGTCGGCGATGCGGTTCGCCTTCCGAGCCACCTCCAGTGCTGACAGTGCCTTGGAAGAATGGCGAGTAGGATCTCTGGCAGATCCCAGGAAGCACATCTTGTGCGGGCGGCACTGAAGCGGAGACACGCGGGCGACCAGGAAGGCGAGGAGAAGGTCAGTCGACTCCAGGCCGCCCTCCGTTTGCAGCGTGGCAACCCGCTGAAGGATCTTCTCCATGTCCGGTGACGGGCGAGGAGGAGCGGCGCTCCAGTTCTCCCGCTCAGGCCCGCCAGCCTCAAAGGGCGGCAAGTTGACATGGTCCTCGCCTCCCTTCAAATTCTTCACATAGAAGAAGGAGCGCTACCATTTCTTGCAGGACTCTTTCCCCTTTATGCCGGGGAAGCTTGCGGACTTGCGGGCGTAGAAGGAGGCTGTGCCGCATATCACCGGAACGGTGTCTGCCGTCTGGGTCTTGAAGAAGATCAGCCGGCGGAACAGCTCGATGTTGGGCCAGATGCCCAAGTACGCCTCGCAAAGGGTTGCGAACGCGGACAACACCATCATCGCATTCGCTCCGATGTGATGCGGTTGCAAGTGGAAATAGTCCAGGAATTAGCGCATGAAGCTGCTCACGGGCAGCGCGAAACCCCAGGGGAAATGGTCATAGAAGACCACCGTCTCCCCAGGCGCAGGAGCAGGGACCAGTTCGTCGCCGGCAGAGCGGCAGCTCACGAGATCCGCGGGAGGGAGCACTCGGCCCCGGCGCAGCAGCTCGATCTCTTTGTCTTTCACCCAAGAGCCTTCCCAGGATCCCTTTGGCAAGGTAGGTGGAGCAGCGCCCTTACCCGCCGCCGAGCCCTTCCCCTTTTGCCAGGAAGTTTTGGGAGCCATCCGGGTGCGGATCTGGATGAGCGGAATGGCGGCGGAACAAGCGAGGAACCCTAATCCCTTGAGGGCGAAGCTCGGGAGCCGAGGACTCTAAGTGGAGCGAATGCGGAAGGAAGAAGAGAAGCGGGCAACCGATGCTCTATTTCCGGAACGGTCCCTGGTTTAAAAGTAAGGGGACGGGTCAGTTGCTTATTTCAGCCACGATGGGTCGGCAACTGACTCCTCCCGTCACGACCCACGATCGCGCAAAGATCGGGCAACCGCCGTGGTAGCTGCAAAGGATCATGGGCCGGGGCCGATTGGACATGATGCGATAACGGGCGGACAAGTGGAGCCTTGGTTCAGCCCTCGAGGGAGCAAGTTCCCAAGAAACGGTGTGCCGGCCTACAGCCGCCAGCCGGGCCCTCGCCGGAGCTGGTGCGTCCCGAGACGGCCGGGAAAACTCCACAGGGCCCAGCCTCGACGACTAGAATGACCAAGTCGAACCAGAGGCCTCGGGACTTCAATGAAGATGAGCAAGACTTCGGCGAAAAGAAGAACCCGCCGAAGCCCCATGCTAGCCCATGAGACTTTGCCAGTTTCGGGGGCTAGTGTCGTGGGGATGACTTGGGGGGCGTACCACGGGCTAGGCAGTATGCTGGCTGGCGTCCCTGGGAGTCCCACGGCCTCAGTGCAAGAAGACCGGCTCCAGCCGGAAGGGCCGGCTGTGCCAGCGGCCGGCTGACGACTCCACCGAGGAGGGCTGGAGCCGGGCGATGGAGACGAAACCCCTCAACGGTTGTCTGGCCGAAAGCAGGACGGTCCCGACAAGAGCGGCAGAGGCGCAGGACAGGAGTGACGAATGCCACGACCACGACCGACCAATGAGGGGACGAAGACTCTTCCCCACGGCGGGATCCAAGGCAAAGGAGAGGGGATATGCTCTCCAGATGCCGGCCCAGGGAAAAGGCACTTTATAAAGTGCCTTTGCCAGAGCATCGCCGAGGAGATCACGCCAAGGACGCCGCCGCCGAGGAGCCGGCAGCCGGCCGAAGCGTGACCGAAACCTGTAACCAGGCCCCTGTCTATATAAGGGGGCCTGGACCCTTAGCATAGGAAGATCCGATCTTCTTCTTCCTCCTCTAGCCGAACAGCTCGAGGAGCACTGTAATCGCTACTATCCAATCAATACGAAGCAGGCAGGAAGTAGGGGTTTACCTCCAGCCGGGAGGGCCCTGAACCTGGGTAAACTGAGGTGTCTCTGTTGGCACAATCCCGAGCCGGACCCATCGTCACCAACATTGAGCCCCTCCGATAAGCCTCCCCATGGCTACTGTCTCCAAATTCCCACGACAGTTTGAGAGGGATAGCTTTGACCTCTAACCTCCTTGAGTTCGATAAACCTTGGGTGATCCACTTAAGGGAAACTTGCTGCTGTTCTACAAACCTCTGCACTTGGAGGCCCAACAAGTGTCTACAAGAATAGAAGTGCGTAGACATCAACTGGTAAGAGTTTAATTTGAAGAGTAGATAAAAGCAAGTCAAATGTACTTTGGAATAGCAAATTGCTAATAGGTATGTATGGTGGACACTTTGGCAAACTTGGTTTTTAGGAGTTGGATGCATGAGTAGAGCTCATACTCAGTACAAGGTGAGGTCTAGCAAAAGACTGGGAGCGACCAACTAAGAGAGCAATAACGGCCATAATCATGCAGAGCGACAAAGCGACATTAAAAGAAGCATAAGATGGCATCAAAAGTCAAAAACTAAATGATCATAGAGGCTATTGGTGACTTTGGATGAGTCTAACATGTGTGAGCATGCGCCAAGTCAACCCAAATAAAGCATCAAGGAGAAAACCAAAATAATGCTTCCAAACGATAAAAACAACGCATGATTTTTTCAAAGGCTCATTAAGCAATCTCAGTTATTTGAGACAATTCATGCTACAGAAAAACCACTAAGCATACTATCAAAAAGACATCAAGCATGACATGCAAAAGCCTAAGCCGCAGTCTACACAAGCTCCTTCTTGTACCACTTTTTTGCATAAAGCTTTTTCTCTTTTCCAACACCATTCAAAATTTTTATAAACACCTCTTTTGATGAAAACCAATAAAGATAAGAGGCAAAAATACACCTTGATGAAAAGATATAGCAAGATCTGAATGCATATCAAGGCGAAAAACAAAAGCCAAATGCAGTTCTAGAAAAAGAGAACACTCATTGAAATTATAAGAATGAAAAACAGAGTGTTCTTGGCAAATGAAAAGCAAGGCAACTTCTCCAAAAGAAATTTGTTGGGGTCCAACCATTTATTGCATCAAACTAAACTAAACTAAACTAAAAACTAAAAACAACTGACGCTCCAAGAAAAATACATAATGCATGAAGCAATAAAAATATAGTGTCTTGAAAGGTGACATGATTTTTGCCGATGAAGAAGGGGTGCCTCGGGGGCATCCCCAAGCTTTGACACTTGTACTTCTTGGATATTTCTTGGAGTGATGCATGGGCATCCCCAAGCTTGAGCTTTTGTCCATTCTTCAACTCATCTCATCACTCTCCGATCCCTACACTTGAAAACTTCCTTCATACAAAACTAAACATAAATTTATTAGCAACATTAGTGCAAGCATAACATATAATCAACCCTTTTTGCTTTAGGTTTCAACCTAAAACCACCACCTATTAAGCATATACTACTGTAGCAACTTCCCCAAAAGTTCCGTGATCAAAAGAACTCAAAAATAAAGCGATAAAGTGGCAAACACAAATATTGGCAGAAATCTGTCAAAACAGAACAGCTGACAAAGGTCAAATTTTTGAGGGGTTTTATGTTGCTCAAATCAAAAAGTGTTCAACTAATTAAAGTTTGGATAGAACCTGGGGCATAGTCACAAGAAATGGCAGGTCCAAAAGATATACAGAGTATTTTCACGAATTTTTACGGTGCAGCATTGAAAACTGTTTCAGGACAGCAACATCCCCAAATCTTACTTCACTCAAATTAGAGGCTTCTCTTGGCACAAAAACAAAACAAAAAGGATAAGGAGAGGTCATTACAGTAGTAATAACTTCCAAGACTAAAATAAAATAAAAAGAACTGAAAGTAAAAACATTGGGTTATCTCCCAAGAGTGCTTTTCTTTAACGCCTTTGAGCTAGGCGCAGAAAATTGTGAATCAAGTAACATCAAGTGATGAAGCATCAAACTCATAATTTGCTCTAAGAATAGAGTCAAAAACTAATTTCTTTCTCTTTTTAGGGAAGTGTTCCATACCTTTCTTGAGTGGAAATTGATATTTGATGGTACCTTCCCTCATATCAATGATGGCACCTTCATCTCTCTAGCCATCTCATCTTCTCTTTCCCACCTGGCATGCAATTCTGCTAGCATCCTAACATTTTCATCAATTCTAACTTGGATAGCATTAGTAGTAGCAAAAGGATCAGGCTTAGCGGACATTCTGTTAACCAAAGAAGATTGCACATTAGACAAAGATGAAATATCGGTTTCAGCTTTGGAAACCTTAGCTTGCAACTCAGGAATAGCCATATTTAAATTTTCAAGTTGATGACTAATAGTCCTCAACAGAGCTGGTTGCCCCTCCATAGTCCTGGTGAAAGCCCTGTTCTGCTCATATTGCGCCTGCATAAAATTCTTAGTAGCCTTTTCAAGTTCGAAAATTCTTTCTTCACTAGGCATTTTAGGTCTACCAAGATAGCTATTATCACCATTAGAAGGAAACGGCCTATAGTTGATATTAGCAAAATTGTTCCTATAAGCATTGTTATTAAAATTATTATTTCTGATGAAGTTCACATCAACATGCTCTTCTTGAGCAACCAAAGAGGCCAAAGGAACGTTATTAGGATCTACATGAGTCCTATCATTTGAAAGCATAAGCATAATAGCATCAATCTTATCATTTAAGGAAGAGGTTTCCTCAACAGAATTTACCTTCTTACCTTGTGGAGCTCTCTCGGTGTGCCATTCAGAGTAATTTACCATCATATTATCGAGAAGCTTTGTTGCGGTGCCCAAAGTAAGGGACATAAAAGTGCCTCCAGCAGCTGAATCAAGTAGGTTCCTCAAAGAAAAATTCAGTCCTGCATAAAAAGTTTGGACAATCATCCAAGTAGTCAGTCCATGAGTGGGACAATTCTTTATCATAGCTTTCATTCTTTCCCAAGCTTGAGCAACATGTTCATTATCAAACTGACTAAACTTTATAATATTGTTACGCAAAGCTATAATCTTAGCAGGTGGATAGTATCTACCAATAAAAGCATCCTTACACTTAGCCCATGAATCAATATTATTCTTAGTCAAAGACAGCAACCAATCCTTAGCTTTTCCTCTCAAAGAAAAAGGAAACAACTTAAGCTTAATAATATCACCATCAACATTCTCATACTTTTGCATCTCACATAGCTCAACAAAATTGTTGAGATGAGCTGCAGCATCATTAGTGCTAGCACCAAAAAATTGCTCTTTCATAACAAGGTTCAACAAAGCAGGCTTAATCTCATAAAAATTTGCAGCAGAAGCAGGTGGCGCAATAGGAGTGTAGATAAAATTACTATTGTTCATGCTAGTAAAGTCACACAACTTGGTGTTTTTAGGAGTAGCCATTCTAGCAAACTAAAAGCAGACAAGTAAAAACAACTACCAAGGATTCTAATTTTTTTGGGTTTTTGATAAAACGATGCAAGTAAAAATAAATAAAGTAAAGAAAAACTTAAAACAAAGTAAAGGATGTGCATGCAAAAACTCCCCTCACAGAAATCTTCTACTTCCTCCCTGGCAACGGCACCAGAAAATATGCTTGATGCGTGGTAAATAACCAGCCCGTTGGGAACCCCAAGAGGAAGGTGTGATGAATATAGCAGCAGATTTTCCCTCAGTAAGAAACCAAGGTATGTCAATCAGGAGAGGAGCAGACAAACGACTAAAGGTGATGCGTGCTAGCTTGCGATAGCTCTGGACAATTTATAAGGTGCCTCGTCCAAGCTTTGCTTTGCTAGCTGCAACGCGGAACCTGCAGACAACATAACCAAATACTTTGCTCCCAACTTACGATGAGGTTGTCAATCTCACTGGTTTGCTGTAAACAAAGGAATGAGTGTATCGAGTGGAAAATGATAATAGTATGCGAGTAAAGTAAATAGTGCGAGTAAAAGTAAATAGGTAATAGCAATATAAAGGAAATAGGACCAGGGTCCACAGTTCACTTGCGGTGTCCCTCCATAAGATAAATAATACAAGCTGGGTAAACGAATTATAGTTGGGTAATTGATAGAATAAAGATAACATGCATATGATGAGAGGATCACTATGAGATTTACTCTGGGCATTACAACAAGATACATAGACCGCCATCCAACTGCATCTATGACTAATAATCCACTCACGGGAATATCGTCCGAACACCCCATGAGTATTAAGTTGCGAACAACGGATAATTGCATTAAGCAAAGTGTGTAATGTAAACAAAGGATATGCCCTCGAGCATATGAATGTTCTTTTCCCCCTAGTAGCAATAGCACATCTACAACCTTAGAGGGTTCTGTCACTCTCCCAGATTAAATAGAGGCATGAACCCACTATCGAGCATAAATACCCCCTCTTGGAATCACTAGCAACTACTCGGCCAAGATAGCTACTAACAATAGAGAGCATGCAAGAACATAAACAACATAGAGATAACAAAGGATAAATTTCAGTACTTCAACTCAAGCATAACACCAATATTCATCGGATCCCAACAAACCAAACATGTAGAATTACATAACGGCAATCTCAATCATGTAGAGCAGCTCATGAGATCTAAACATGAACCACATGGTGGAGAAGACAACCATGTAGCTACTGCTATGGACCCATAGTCCAAGGTAGACTACTCACTCATTGCTCCGGAGGCAAGCATGGTGATGAAGAAGCCCTCCGGTGGCGATTCCCCTCTCCGGCAGGGTGCTGGGAAGAACTTCTAGACCCTCCCGATCTTCGGGTCGACGGCGGCGGCAGATCGCGATGTGTTCTGGAAAACTGATCGGGTACTTAGGTTTTTCTCGTCGGGGGGTCTTTATAGGCGAAGGGGCATCGTCAGAAGTGCACCGAGGCAGTATCACACATAGGGGCACAGCCCAGCCCCTGGCCGTGCCGCCCTGGTGTGAGGCCACCTCGTGGCCCCACTCCGTCTCCTCTTCGGTTCTCTAGAAGCTTCGGTAAAATTCTGGGCGACAGGCTTTGGTTTTGTCCAATTCCAAGAATATTTCCTGTGTAACTTTTCTGAAACACAAAAATAGTAGAAAACATGGAACTGGCACTGTGGCGACTTGTTAATAGGTTAGTTCCAGAAAATGCACAAAAGTGCCACGAAGTGTAACGAAACACTAAGGAAATGGTGTAAAAACAAGCATGGAGCATAAAAAATTATGGATATGTTAGAGATGTATCAGTGCCAAATATTTCCTGTGAGTTGCCAAGTTAGCTTATATGTCAATCTTAGATGCTATATATCTAACTGCTATATCTGAGTCTATATGCCAAGTGCTTTACTTCATATGCTATATGTTGAATGCTATGTGCTATATGCCAAACTCCATGTGCTAGATTGCAATATGCCAAATGCTATGACCATTGCTATGTCTTTTAGTATGACTACAGAATAGGTTGGATATCTCATTATATATATATATATCTATTACCCGGCTATGGCTCTCCATATTGCTGTTATAGAGAAGAGATCACTATTATACCACTAGGGCTTCAATTTAAATCTCAGGTCACAGTTATTTCAGTTTATTAGCATATCAGGGTATCAAGTAATATCTTGAGTCACATGTATTTTAGTATGCCGACATATCTTGGCATCAATCAAAATCTCAGTATGCCGAAATATCATGGCATCAACCAAAATCTCCAATCACCGTTTATTTGGTTCGCTAGCATATCAAGGCATCAGTCAGTAACTCATATCACCGTTTATTTCGATATGCCAGCATATCACGGCATTATATAATCAGTTCAGTCATCGCCAATTCTGGCTCAGTAATATGTCGATACATTGATCTCAAAGCTAACAACTATCATATCTCTTAACATATCCGGTCTCACAGGGTATCCCGGTTTGGCATATTAGCATAACTTATCATTTTGCATACTAACAAGTGTCCAGTGATGGCACAGCCCAAGAGGCATATCAGTATTCTGGTATTGTCAAAGCAGACAATGTTAATGAGACATAGCCCAAGTGGCAACATGTTGAAACAGCCCAAGAGGCAAAGTAGCCCAAGAGGCAAGACCAAGAGGCAAAGTTGCCCAAGAGGCAAGCCCAGGAGGCAAAGTGGCCCAAGAGGCAAAGTAGCCCAATAGGCAAAGTAGCCCAAGAGGCAAAGCAGCCCAAGAGGCAAAGTAGCCCAAGAGGTAAAGCAACCCAAGAGGCAAAGTATCGATATGGCCAAAGAAGGCAAAGCAGTGTTCTGGCATTATCTAAGCAAACAATGTCGATGAGACATAGCCCAAGAGGCAAAATGTCGATATATCCAAAGAAGGCACAATAGTATTCTAAGATAGCCCACGAAGGCTAGTGACGAGGGTTAACTCGACAAATGTCCTAGATGAAGGACTTAGGATCAGGGAAGTAGGGCATCGGATGAACTCAAAGGTAAAATAAGTCAAACAAGGTGTGTATCGAGAGTAAACATGGTGGTGAACTTTGGCTTACTCTCAATCTATCCATTAGCGTCCTCTCCTGGCCCCTATATATAGGTGGCCAGGTCTCAAGGTACGAGAGGGGTTCGACATAGATTACAATATCGGTATACGACATGAACTCGTATCTCGACTAGGATTACACTTGGGCCTAGCTTAATGGGCCTCAGGGGTACTCAACTAATGGGCTCTATTATCTATACCCTTGTCAGTGGCCCCCGAGATTCTACCAGAATTGCAGATTTAGGTTGAATCTCAAATCTTCAAATCTTCGACTTGATCAATCTTTCGACTTCTTCTTCTTCTTCCTGTACTAAAAATAAACAACTTTCATCATATTATCTCGCAAGGGGTTTTGATGAACAAGCCTGATAACTCTGACAGATCAAGATGTCAGTTAACTGCCGGAACAGATACTTGTCACCTACTTCAAATTCAATCCCCTTGGACTTGAATCTGGGAAACTGGTCAAACCCATTCTTTTGCCGCATTTAGGACTTACAAAGAACAAGTCCCAGTGGTTCTCAGGGTACCTAGTGCGTCCACCAGGATTTTCTTCGCGTCATAGACACGGATAACTACTAGTAGAGCACATCCATGTGCGTATACCAGGCCACACAGGACGGATCTTGGGGTCTTACCTTCATGATATGTTTCAATCATGGCATTCAAGTTTTTTTGCGATGATGCAACTCGAGAATAATATATCATAGCCTTGTTTGACTATTTTAGCCATGAAAATCTTTGGGTTGTCCAACCTTGACTAATATAAACTCCCTCCCGATGGTATTAATTGTGCTATGCAAGTCTTCTTTCGCCTTGTGATGACCTCAAATTTGATAACAAATTCGAAGTGCCCGTTATGTATTCCACCGCAATCCCAGAACCATTGTTGCGATATACATAACGTAGTTGGTAACCAGTTCCATAGACATTACAATACGATGGTTCAAATACAATGGTCATATAGACCAAGTCATATTACAACACAATATAGCAGCGGAAATAACGTCTTCGGGTCCATGCCTTCACCCTACAGGCAATGGCGACTCATGGAGACGAGCTTAGTTTTGGTACTCTTCTTCATACCCTTCCTCCTGGTATTCTTCCCCATAGTCTGGCCAAGTTGATAGCCAGGGACACAGCCGTGAGTACATTGGATGCACTCGCAAACCATCTTATAAATGAAAAGATGAAGTAGATATGCAAGGTTGATATGGTGGACTAAGCACTAAGTCATTTGCAAAAGCTAGTTTTATTTCCCAAGAATGTTCATTTGTGGAGAAGAGATTTAGTTCTCTATGTTAAATCTAACGGAACTTCAAGTGTGTCAACCTCATGGTCAAATCAAGTCATTCACCAAGTTAACCATTGTGATTTTTATCTTTGACAAAAGTCAAGTAGAGTTAGCCAACTGTCCATGACCGCGGACGCGGCTATTCGAATAGTTTGGAAACCTCTGCAGAGGGGTACACTTTACCCACAAGATTCGATACATCTACCGGGAGAGATCCACGGTTTGACATACACAAAGTATGCGAGGTTCAGATAATCAAACAAACTCTTTCACTTGCTTACCCTAGTATAGGATCCTTCCCTAGAGCCCGTGGTACGGAATCCCCGCTCCGGCGCCTCTAGTTCTGCCCATCCCAGGTGCCGGGTTAGTGGAATCCACCTGGTCCAGAAGTAACCGCTCACGGTGTCCTTCCATGAAGCTTTGATACAAGGCCTCCCATACTAAGATAAACAAGCTACGGATTAAGCCCCTTCCCATATAGGGGTAATGTGGTCGTACGGTATGGTTGGCTCCCATGTACATCACCCGTTGTCATTTGAGAAATATATTTCATAGTTCTTAGTCAAGATTAATTTCTTTCATAAAGCCATGATGTAGGAGCAATCTCCCCTTTCAAGTTTCAAGTTCAAGTCACCACTTTTCAAATAGAGTTCCCCTTATAGATGGCCTCAATTTTTATTAGCGACTAAGCCACTACATTGAGTGATGATACTACTAAATAGAGTTGGGTAAACTCAACTTGATGCTCTTGCTAAACAAGACATCACTACACTTCTATCATTCTACTCTAGCAATTCAATCATGCAATTTACTTAAAACAAGTAGAATGCAATATTAACACTAGGCAGTGGGAGTATGAATCAAAAGATGGCTTGGCTTGGTTGGCAAAGTGTCCAGGGTATTCTCCTTCTTCTTCTTGATAATAATAATCCCCTCCAATATCCTCCTCGGCAATACTAGCGTCTAATAACGAATAAACACAAAACACCCAATCACTACACAATGCTAGTAGCATACCATACACACATATATGTTTGCTCACAATAGCATCCAGGTTGGATTTTATTTGAATTGGTTTGCATGGTTTCTTCCAAGCTTGCATTAAGTGTGCAAGTTAGAATTTCTACTAAGTGTCCTAAGTGGTTCACTTTCTAAACATTGGTATTGGTTTAGGGGTATTGAAACTAGTTCAAGTGGGATGGATCCACTAAGTGAATTTGCATTGAGGGCAAATTAATTCTAAGTGTGCAATAGTGATCTATCATTTTATGCTACAAAATAGGATTGGATTAGGGTCTAATTGATCACACTAATAGGGTTTGGGGTAGATTAGGGTTGACTAACAGTAAGAGGGGTCATTAGTGAGTTCACATTTTAATTTTCATGATTTTTGATGGCTTAAATAATTTTCTAGAAATCCTTTATGATTAAACAAGCTATGGTCACACTATTCATATCTAATTTAATTCTTAACTTATTTTGAATTCTAACCAGTTCTATTGTGTAGAGTATTTTATAAGCTTTCCAACGCATATTTATTTGCTACAAATGGGTTTGTAAAACTCTTGGAAATTAAATTTGAAAATCATATCTGAAACAGTTTTTGAACTAATTCGAAAAGGCGGGAAACTAAATAAAAGTGAATCGGACCGAATCTACTCTATCTGGGCCCAATTCAGAACAAACCCAAATGGGCCGGCCCATACCGCTTCGCTGCGGCGGGAAAAGAAATAAAACGGGAGCTGACAGGTGGGGTCGGGGTGTCAGCTCACTTAACTAACCCGAATTGGTACGCTAGCGTCCGATCAAGATCTAACGGCCCTCAGTCATCGTCTCGACGGAGACGAGGGAAGCTCACCTGCATGCAGTGAAGACAACGGCGGCGACGGCGACGTTTGTAGGGGAAGAAGTTCTTGACGGCGACGTGCGGGATCGGCTGCGGTGCATCTCCTCCACCGACTCCCTGCAGCAGCTTGCTCCGGGGTGGTCGAACGCGGCGGCGCTCTGCTCGTCCAGTACCACGCCGGCGGTGCAGGTGTCGATGAACTAGAGGAAACGGGGCTAAGCGAGGGTGTCTGGGAGGTAGCTGGGGACTGGGTGAGTTGCTTTGTTTGATCGGAGGGGCCTTTTATAGCCTCGGGAGGCCGGGAACAAGGCGACCAGAAGCTTGCCGGCTCAGGGGTCCTGGCTGCGTTTGAAGCTCTCCCTGGTCACGGCGGTCACGCTCGCGTGCTGGGAGGGTTATGGCTTGGCCGCGGGGTGCTGTGGGTCTGCTCTGGCGCCTCCAAGGTGGTCGGCATCGTGCAGGGAAGAAGAGGCTTGGGAGGGGGCCCTGGGCGCAACCCTCTGCTTCCCTCCGCTTCTCCTGGCTTGGGTCGGGCCTGGGGGTGCTGGAGTCGACCGTGGGGATGCCAAGGAGCATGGCTACAGGCATGGAGCGAACCAGAATAGTGATCAACACAGTAGATCAAGATTTGGTTGATTCTTCTCTGCCAGTGTTCGACGAAATGCCCGCAAGAGTTTGAAATTCAAATTTTTGAAATTTTCCAGTTTGAGTGATCATCATATTGGCCAAGGTGTCCTGTCATATTTTTGTTCTGGAGAAAGAAGAAGTTTTGCAGAAATCTTATTTCAAATTTTGATATAGTCCCTGTTTCAGATTCACACTTTGGCTCAAGTTTGAGTGATGTTCTATTTTGAATTTTTGGTAGATCTTTGTTGGTTGAGTTAGTCCATAACTTGGTTAAGCTCAACTAGTTGGTCAATCATTGATTTGAGTTACAGATTGCTTAAACCAAGGGCTCAAAGTAGGGTAGTCAAACAGATTTCCTAGATCCTCTTATTCTTCTATTTTTCTTTGATATTTTTATTTCTGGTTTCTTCGGTTCCTAATATTCTTCTCAATTGATTTTGTGGGTCCACTTAGAATTATCTAACCCATGCTCAAACAAAAATGACACACATGAAATCATAGAATACATAGAATAGAAAATACATGTATGCATGAAATAATAGATAAAAAGTTTTATCTTGGTCCAAAAATTGGTAATTTATTTAATAAGTGGATTACAATTTCTGAGTTGTTACAATCTTCCCCCCTTAAAAATAATCTCGTCCCCGAGATTCACTAGTTAAGAACTGAAAAGATTGGGGAACTCTTTCTGAAGGTAATCTTCACGTTCCCAAGTAGCTTCCTCTTCGGTGTGATTACTCCACTGAACTTTCAGAAATTTGATGCTCCGGGTTCGAGTGGTTCTATAAGCTTCCTCGAGGATACGAATAGGTACTTCACGGTAGGTCAAATCCTTATTGATGTCCACAGAACGGTGATCAATGTTCTTGAAAATTTCTGGCTTCTCCGGCACTTCAAGACATTTCCGAAGTAAAGACACGTGAAAGACATCATGAACTTCCGACAATTCCGGGGGCATTTCCAACTGATAAGACACTTCTCCTCTACGGTATAGTACCTTGAAGGGTCCAATATATCTTGGGGCAAGCTTTCCTTTTACTTGGAATCTCTGCATTCCTTTGAGAGGTGACACTCTGAGATAAACAAAATCTCCAATCTGGAAGGTCAGTTCTCTCCGTCTCTTGTCGGCATAACTTTTCTGTCTTGACTGGGCTGCCTTGAGATAGTCACGAATCATGCGAACTTTCTCCTCGGCTTCTTGCGGAATGTCAGGTCCAAATATCTGACTGTCTCCAGTTTCTGACCAATTCAAAGGGGTACAACACTTTGTTCCATACAAAGCTTCAAAGGGGGCCATTTGCAAACTGGCTTGATAACTGTTGTTGTAGGAAAACTCCGCGAAAGGTAGACAATCTTCCCACTTAGCTCCATAGGCGAGAACACAGGCTCGCAACATATCTTCAAGTATTTGATTCACTCTTTCAGTCTATCCATCAGTCTGAGGGTGGTAAGCGGTGCTGAAAGCTAATTTGGTGCCCAAGGCTTCATGTAAACTTCTCCAGAATCTTGAGGTGAATTGGGTTCCTCGATCGGAAACTATGGTTTTAGGGATTCCATGCAAACTAACAATTCTGGATAGATACAGATCTGCTAGCTGTCCCGAGCGATAAGTGGTCTTGACAGGAATAAAGTGGGCAACTTTGGTCAGTCTATCCACAATGACCCAAATAGAGTCATTGCCACGGCTAGACCTTGGAAATCCAGTGATGAAATCCATTCCAACAGATTCCCCCACTTCCATTCCGGAACTTGCAAAGGTTGCAGCAAACCAGCAGGACGTTGATGTTCAGCCTTGACTCTTTGACAAATATCACACTTAGAGATGAACGATGCAATCTCCCGCTTCATTCCATGCCACCAAAATTGTTCCTTCAAATCTTGGTACATCTTGGTTCCACCGGGGTGGATGGAGGAAGGTGTCTCATGGGCTTCCTTCATAACCACTTCCTTCAATTCTGAATCAGTAGGCACACAAATGCGTCCCTTATACCAAAGAACTCCCTGGTCATCATCTTCAAATCCTGGCACCTTGCCGGAACTAATTTTGTGCTTGATTCCGTCAATACTCTCATTTCCCTTCTGGGCTTCTTTGATTTGGTTCATCAAGGTGGGTTGAAACTCAAGGTTGGCTAGGAATCCTTGACTGACTAGTTCCAATCCAAATTTTTCAAACTCTTGGTGCAACATGGGTTGCTCTTCTTTGATCCTCATATTCAATGAGCATGGCTTCCTACTCAACGCATCGGCCACTACATTGGCCTTACCGGGGTGATAGTGAATTTCCAGATCATAATCCTTGATCAACTCTATCCATCTTCTTTGCCTCATGTTCAACTCCTTCTGAGTGAAAATATACTTCAAACTCTTGTGATCGGTGTAGATCTCACAACGATTGCCCATCAGATAGTGCCTCCAAGTCTTCAAAGCTAGAACCACAGCTGCTAACTCTAGATCATGGGTGGGATAATTTTCTTCATGAGGTCGAAGCTGCCGAGAGAGGTAAGCTATGACCTTGCCTTCTTGCATCAAGACACAACCAAGTCCAAGTTTGGAAGCGTCGCAATAGACATCAAAGTTTTTGGTGATATCGGGCATGGTTAGGACGGGGGCGGTCACTAGTCGCTTCTTGAGCTCTTGAAAACTCTCTTCACACTTAGGGGTCCATTCAAACTTCTTATCTTTCTTCAATAGTTGGGTCATAGGCCGGGCTATGCTTGAAAATCCTTCAACAAACTTGCGGTAATATCCCGCTAATCCGAGAAAACCTCAAACTTCAGTTTGATTGATAGGGGCTTCCCATTCCATAACTGATTTGATCTTCTTGGGGTCTACAGATATTCCTCCTGCTGATAATACATGGCCTAAGAATCCAACTTCCTTCAACCAGAACTCACATTTACTGAACTTGGCATACAGCTGATGCTCTCTTAAGGTTTCTAAGATTAATCTCAAATGGGTTGCATGCTCATCTTCGGATTTGGAGTAGATAAGAATGTCGTCAATGAAGACAACAACAAACTTATCCAAGAACTCCATAAAAACCTTATTCATGAGATTCATGAAATAAGCAGGGGCATTGGTTAATCCAAATGACATTACGGTGTACTCGTACAATCCGTATCGGGTAGTGAAGGCTGTTTTGGGGATATCCGTTGCACGGATCTTCAGTTGGTGGTATCCGGTTCTAAGATCTATCTTTGAGAATACTCTGGCTCCAGTCAGTTGGTCAAACAAATCTTCAATCTTCGGGAGAGGGTACTTGTTCTTGATGGTCACATCGTTTAGCTTGCGGTAATCAGTGCACAGTCGGCTAGAGGCGTCACTTTTATCCACGAACAGAACGGGTGATCTCCAAGCAGAAGAACTTGGCTGAATCAACCCTTTGCTCAAAAGGTCATCCAATTGCTTCTTCAACTCAACTAATTCAGCTGGGTTCATACAGTATGGTCGTTGGGCTATTGATCCTGTTCCGGGGAAAAGTTCAATGATAAACTCAATATCCCGATCCAGTGGCATTCCGGGTAGCTCATCGGGAAAGACATCCGGGTATTCACAGACGATGGGGACTTGCTCCAAAGTCGGTCCTGAGATACTCTTATGACATCTGGGGATTGGGATGGGTTTGATTGACACATGCTTTACTAAAACTCCATGGCTGCTCCTCATGGTGATGGTCTTTTTGGCACAATCTATAATTCCTTGGTGTTGGGACATCCAATCCATACCTAAGACTACTTCCAATCCTTTGGTTCCTAACACAATCAAACTGGCTAAGAATGAGATCCCATGGATTTCTATGGGCACTGCCAAACAGGTACAACTGGCTTAGGTTACTGACCCGGGAATTTGCACAGACATGATATCTTTCAAGGGTGTAGGTTGAAGTCCACTTTTATCAACGAATAATTGGGTAACAAATGAGTGGGAAGCTCCAGAATCAAACAGAACTCTTGCAAGAACTAAGTTAACAGGGAACATACCAAGCACAATGTCGGTTGCTTCCTGAGCTTCTTCAACATTCATGTGATTCAGACGGCCTTGAGAGCGAGGCTGGTTCCTTGGTGGATAGTTCTTGCCATTTCCCACACAGCGCTATTGCTGAACAGGAGCAGTTGTCTTGGATGCATCATTCAGCTTCTTGGGGCACTCATTGGAGTAGTGCCCCTTAAGTCCACACTCATAACAGGTAACACCAGACTTGTCACCAGGCTTGGGTAACACAGGGGCGCCATTTGGCCTTGGGGTATTGGTGTTGAAGTTGTTGCCACTGGGTCTTGGGGGTGCATGGTTGAAGTTGTTGCCGGGTGGACGGTTGGGATAGTTGGGACGTGGAGCAGGTGCAGATGGTCTCGTAGGTCTTGGGGCGAAACCCATAGGTGCATTTCCCCTTGGCTTCTGCGAGTTGCTCGAGTTGCCTTGATACATCATACGGCGCTTGCGGTTCTCGGTAGCTTGCTTGAGTTTGCCTTCCATCTGAATGGCAGAGTCAACCAATGACTCCAGGTCGGCAAAGTGAATACTGACCAGGACACATTGCATCTCATCATGAAGTCCATCCAGAAACCTTTCTTGCTTCTTCTCAGTGGTGTTGGTGTCATCGGGGGCATACCTAGACAAGGTAAGGAACTTGTCACGGTAATCCACCACAGATAGGGAACCTTGCTTTAGATTTCTGAACTCATCTCTCATCCTTTTAACCAATCCCAAAGGAACATGGGCTTTGCTAAACTTGCTCTTGAACTCCTCCCAAGGCATCACATACCCTGGGGCTTGCATTGCACGGGTGCTATCCCACCAGGCTCTTGCTGCTCCAGCAAGATAGTGGGTGGTGTACAAAACCTTCTCATTTTCACCAACTTCGGCGACTGCCAAATTGTTTTCCATAGTGCGAAGCCAGTCATCGGCATCTAAGGGCTCTTCAGACTTAGTGAATATAGGAGGGTTGGTGTTCTGGAAACTCCTCAACTTGGATCGGTGCTCTCCATTGCCATGGTTTTCTCCTTCACCATTGCCATGGCCATTGCCATTGTTGTGGTTCATTACCATCTGGGTTAGTTGCTGAAGAGTGGCCAAGTTAGCTTGGCGTTTAGCTCGGGCTGCTTCCCGGTCTTCCATGATCAACCTTAGCAGTTCGGCCATTTCTGGGTTCAGGGGTGGGGGTGCTCGCGGCATCTGAAGATAAGTTGTGTAAGACAAGAGGGAAAAGCTAATTTGCTAAGATTTAAAGGTAACATGGATGATGCAATTTTGTCTTACTAAGGCCTTAAGGGCCAAATTCATATTTCATTCAACACTCATCAAACTTTTCATACATACGAGTTCACACATTACAAATGGTTTACATCAAACCATTGCGACTCGTCTAATAGAGAGGGGGATACAACTCACACCTACACGAAGTGAAAATAAAGTGGAACCCATAAATAGATAACAAGTAGATCTCGAATCTAAACAGCGGGCTCCTCGGGGTCTTCCTCCTCATCACTCACAATGAATCCGTTATGCCCACCATCTTCCGGATCATCAAGGTCCTCCATGAAGTCATCCTCATCACTGATGAGGGCATTATCCTCCTTGCGGAGATCAATGCCTTCCTCCTCACCAAGGTGATCCTCCAGACTCTCAATGTACTCAGTCAACTCCACCACATTGGCCTTCAACTCCTCCAGGTCCTGTTCCTTCTCATCGCGCTGACAACGAAGGCTCTTGCGCTCCTTCGCAAGAATCCTAATAGTGTTCCTCGCATCCACCAATGCGAAGTGCTCAAGGTTGGCCTTGGTACGGGCACGATCGGCCTCCTGCTGAGTGGAGTATAGCAAGAAGTCCATGTGATCGATGTAAGTACTCGGCTCATTCTGCCCGGGCATGTTTGCGGGACGCCCGTCCGCATCACGCCGAGCAAAGTCCTTGAAGCGTCCTCCCTGAACCTCCTCAACATGCAGTCCGCACAAGCGGGCGTGCATCTCCTGCATCGCTCGGACCAACCCATCGGCCCAAGTGTTCTCCACAAGCTCAAACTTGACCCTTGGAGAACCCAATTTTCCCTTCTTGCCACGGCAACTGGCTCGGATCAGCCATCGTAGCTCTCCATCGGGGTGCTCATTGAGCACGGCTCCCTTGAACTCCGGATACAAACGATCCAAGAACAAGGTCAAGGTGGTGAGGTCGCGCGCGAAACAAAGGCTGCCACCCTGGCCCAACTGGTAGTGCTCAACGAACTCCAGGGCCATCTACAAAATTTTAGATTAGTTCAAGTTAGTGATCAACTCAAGTGTGCAAAATTTTAAGTAGGCAAAAACTGAAGTATGTATAAAACTTTGCAACTAGAGAGGAAAGACTAAGCAATTTTGAAACCATTACTTATCTCTTTGCTTTTATCAAGGTTTCATTTAACGCCCATTCTAACTAAGGTCTCCTATGGTCAGCCTAGGCTCTGATACCAACTTGTGACGACCTCAAATTTGATAACAAATTCGAAGTGCCCGTTATGTATTCCACCGCAATCCCAGAACCATTGTTGCGATATACATAACGTAGTTGGTAACCAGTTCCATAGACATTACAATACGATGGTTCAAATACAATGGTCATATAGACCAAGTCATATTACAACACAATATAGCAGCGGAAATAACGTCTTCGGGTCCATGCCTTCACCCTACAGGCAATGGCGACTCATGGAGACGAGCTTAGTTTTGGTACTCTTCTTCATACCCTTCCTCCTAGTATTCTTCCCCATAGTCTGGCCAAGTTGATAGCCAGGGACACAGCCATGAGTACATTGGATGCACTCGCAAACCATCTTATAAATGAAAAGATGAAGTAGATATGCAAGGTTGATATGGTGGACTAAGCACTAAGTCATTTGCAAAAGCTAGTTTTATTTCCCAAGAATGTTCATTTGTGGAGAAGAGATTTAGTTCTCTAGGTTAAATCTAACGGAACTTCAAGTGTGTCAACCTCATGGTCAAATCAAGTCATTCACCAAGTTCACCATTGTGATTTTTATCTTTGACAAAAGTCAAGTAGAGTTAGCCAACTGTCCATGACCGCGGACGTGGCTATTCGAATAGTTTGGAAACCTCTACAGAGGGGTACACTTTACCCACAAGATTCGATACATCTGCCGGGAGAGATCCACGGTTCGACATACACAAAGTATGCGAGGTTTAGATAATCAAACAAACTCTTTCACTTGCTTACCCTAGTATAGGATCCTTCCCTAGAGCCCGGGGTACGGAATCCCCGCTCCGGCGCCTCTAGTTCTGCCCATCCCGGGTGCCGGGTTAGTGGAATCCACCTGGTCCAGAAGTAATCGCTCACGGTGTCCTTCCATGAAGCTTTGATACAAGGCCTCCCATACTAAGATAAACAAGCTACGGATTAAGCCCCTTCCCATATAGGGGTAATGTGGTCGTACGGTATGGTTGGCTCCCATGTACATCACCCGTTGTCATTTGAGAAATATATTTCATAGTTCTTAGTCAAGATTAATTTCTTTCATAAAGCCATGATGTAGGAGCAATCTCCCCTTTCAAGTTTCAAGTTCAAGTCACCACTTTTCAAATAGAGTTCCCCTTATAGATGGCCTCAATTTTTATTAGCGACTAAGCCACTACATTGAGTGATGATACTACTAAATAGAATTGGGTAAACTCAACTTGATGCTCTTGCTAAACAAGACATCACTACACTTCTATCATTCTACTCTAGCAATTCAATCATGCAATTTACTTAAAACAAGTAGAATGCAATATTAACACTAGGCAGTGGGAGTATGAATCAAAAGATGGCTTGCCTTGGTTGGCAAAGTGTCCGGGGTATTCTCCTTCTTCTTCTTGATAATAATAATCCACTCCAATATCCTCCTCGGCAATACTAGCGTCTAATAACGAATAAACACAAAACACCCAATCACTACACAATGCTAGCAGCATACCATACACACATATATGTTTGCTCACAATAGCATCCAGGTTGGATTTTATTTGAATTGGTTTGCATGGTTTCTTCCAAGCTTGCATTAAGTGTGCAAGTTAGAATTTCTACTAAGTGTCCTAAGTGGTTCACTTTCTAAACATTGGTATTGGTTTAGGGGTATTGAAACTAGTTCAAGTGGGATGGATCCACTAAGTGAATTGGCATTGAAGGCAAATTAATTCTAAGTGTGCAATAGTGATCTATCATTTTATGCTACAAAATAGGATTGGATTAGGGTCTAATTGATCACACTAATAGGGTTTGGGGTAGATTAGGGTTGACTAACAGTAAGAGGGGTCATTAGTGAGTTCACATTTTAATTTTCATGATTTTTGATGGCTTAAATAATTTTCTAGAAATCCTTTATGATTAAACAAGCTATGGTCACACTATTCATATCTAATTTAATTCTTAACTTATTTTGAATTCTAACCAGTTCTATTGTGTAGAGTATTTTATAAGCTTTCCAACGCATATTTATTTGCTACAAATGGGTTTGTAAAACTCTTGGAAATTAAATTTGAAAATCATATCTGAAACAGTTTTTGAACTAATTCGAAAAGTTGGGAAACTAAATAAAAGTGAATCGGACCGAATCTACTCTATCTGGGCCCAATTCAGAACAAACCTGAACGGGCCGGCCCATACCGCTTCGCTGCGGCGGGAAAAGAAATAAAACAGGAGCTGACAGGTGGGGTCGGGGTGTCAGCTCACTTAACTAACCCAAATCGGTACGCTAGCGTCCGATCAAGATCTAACGGCCCTCATTCATCGTCTCGACGGAGATGAGGGAAGCTCACCTGCGTGCAGTGAAGACGACGGCGGCGACGGCGACGTGCGTAGGGGAAGAAGTTCTTGACGGTGACGCGCGGGATCGGCTGCAGTGCGTCTCCTCCACCGATTCCCTACAGCAGCTTGCTCCGGGGTGGTCGAACGCGGCGGCGCTCTGCTCGTCCAGTACCACGCCGGCGGTGCAGGTGTCGACGAACTAGAGCAAACGGGGCTAAGCGAGGGTGTCTGGGAGGTAGCTGGGGACTGGGTGAGTTGCTTCGTTTGATCGGAGGGGCCTTTTATAGCCTCGGGAGGCCGGGAACAAGGCGACCAGAAGCTTGCCGGCTCGGGGGTCCTGGCTGCGTTTGAAGCTCTCCCCGGTCACGGCGGTCACGCTCGCGTGCTGGGAGGGTTATGGCTTGGCCGCGGGGTGCTGTGGGTCTGCTCTGGCGCCTCCAAGGTGGTCGGCATCGTGCAGGGAAGAAGAGGCCTGGGAGGGGGCCCTGGGCGCAACCCTCTGCTTCCCTCCGCTTCTCCTGGCTTGGGTCAGGCCTGGGGGTGCTGGAGTCGACCGTGGGGATGCCAAGGAGCATGGCTACAGGCGTGGAGCAAACCAGAATAGTGATCAACACAGTAGATCAAGATTTGGTTGATTCTTCTCTGCCAGTGTTCGACGAAATGCCCGCAAGAGTTTGAAATTCAAATTTTTGAAATTTTCCAGTTTGAGTGATCATCATATTGGCCAAGGTGTCATGTCATATTTTTGTTCTGGAGAAAGAAGAAGTTTTGCAGAAATCTTATTTCAAATTTTGATATAGTCCCTGTTTCAGATTCAAACTTTGGCTCAAGTTTGAGTGATGTTCTATTTTGAATTTTTGGTAGATCTTTGTTGGTTGAGTTAGTCCATAACTTGGTTAAGCTCAACTAGTTGGTCAATCATTGATTTGAGTTACAGATTGCTTAAACCAAGGGCTCAAAGTAGGGTAGTCAAACAGATTTCCTAGATCCTCTTATTCTTCTATTTTTCTTTGATATTTTTATTTCTGGTTTCTTTGGTTCCTAATATTCTTCTCAATTGATTTTGTGGGTCCACTTAGAATTATCTAACCCATGCTCAAACAAAAATGACACACATGAAATCATAGAATACATAGAATAAAAAATACATGTATGCATGAAATAATAGATAAAAAGTTTAATCTTGGTCCAAAAATTGGTAATTTATTTAATAAGAAGTGGATTACAATTTCTGAGTTGTTACACGCCTTCTCTACTCTCTTTATACATTTAAGAATTTCATCGAGTGCACAGTCAGCACTCCCGATGGGAGTAGCCCCCGAGGCTATAGTCAAAAACGTGTTTCGAGTATAGGCTCAAATAAATTGTCCTTCCTTGACTCATCATATAATAGTTTATTTGATAATATCATCGAGTGCGCGCTCAGCGCTCCCGATGGTAGTAGCCCCCGAGGCTATAGTCGAATATTTGCAGGTATAGACTCAAAAGATGAGTTGTCTTCCCTGATACCTCTGTTTCTTGTGTAACATAATTCGTTGGGTTCCTTCATGAGCATCAATATTCAAAATAGCATGCTAGACTTTGTGCTGAATTATCTATGAGTATCCATAACTTGTCGCATCGTATCTTGATGCTTTTATTTTTTCCGTTACTCCAGCGCTTTATGACGTCATTAGTAGAATCATTATGTGCGTGATTTTGACTAGGCACTGACTGATACGTCTCAAACGTATCTATAATTTTTGATGCTCCATGCTTGTTTTTACACCATTTGCCTATTGTTTCGTTACACTTAGTGGCACTTTTATGCATTTTCTGGAACTAACCTATTAACGAAGTGCCACAGTGCCAGTTCCCTATTTTCTGCTATTTTTGTGTTTCAGAGTGATACACAGGAAATATTCTCGGAATTGGACGAAACCACATCCTGAAGTCTTATTTTACCCAGAAGCTTCCAGAGATCCGAAGAGGAGTAGGAGGGGGGGCCACTAGGGCCCCACACGCAGGGGTGGCGCGGCCAGCCCCCTGGCCACGCCGGGCCCTCGTGAGGGCGCCTGGCCCCTCCTCTGAGGATGCCCCTTTGCCTATAAAGACCCCCAACGAGAAAAACCTAAGGGCCTCGATCAATTTTCCAGAACACATCGCGATCCACCGCAGCCGTCGACCCGAAGATCGGGAGGGTCCAGAAGCTCTTCCCGGCACCCTACCGGAGAGGGGAATCGCCACCGGAGGTCTTCTTCATCGCCATGCTTGCCTCCGGAGCGATGAGTGAGTAGTCTACCTTGGACTATGGGTCCATAGTAGTAGCTAGATGGTTGTCTTCTCCACCATGTGCTTCATGTTTAGATCTCATGAGCTGCCGTACATGATTGAGATCACCGTTATGTAATTCTACATGTAATTCTACATGAGCTGCCATACATGATAGCTCTATTTCCTTTAATGATTTTGATGTTGATGGTTGTAATATATCTGAAGTTATTTTATTCTTGCAAAGGCTTTCTTTGACTCCCAATGCTAGTTCTTTAAATGTTTCTTTTACTAAGCATATTACCAATGCTCTCATGAAAATTAGGGATGAAAAGTTAACGCAAAAAGCTTTTATTCCCAAGAAATTAGAAGATGGTTGGGAACCCATCATTGATATGCATGTTAATGGTTTTGATTGCCATTCTTTATGTGATCTAGGTGCTAGTATTTCTATCATGCCTAGAAAAATTTATGATATGCTTGATTTACCACCACTTGAAAAGTGTTATTATGATGTTCCTATTGTTGATGTTGCTAAGAAGAAACTTTGGGAAGGATTAATGATGTTCTTATTATGGTTAACAATAACCTTGTTCCCGTTGATTTTCTTATTATGGATATTGAATGCAATGCTTCATGTCCTATTATTTTGGGAAGACCCTTTCTTCGAACTGTAGGTGCCATCATTGATATGAGGGAAGGCACCATCAAATATCAATTTCCACTCAAGAACGGTATGGAACACTTCCCTAGGAAGAGAAAGAAATTTCTTTTTGACTCTATTCTTAGAGCAAATTATGAGCTTGATGCTTCATCACTTGATATTACTTGGTTCGCACTTTCTGCGCCTAGCTCAAAGGCGTTAAAGAAAAGCACTCTTGGGAGATAACTCAATGTTTCTACTTTTAGTACTTTTTATTTTATTTGAGTCTTGGAAGTTATTATTATTGTAATAACCGCTCCTTATCCTTTTTATTTCATTTTTGTGCCAAGAGAAGCCTCTAATTTGAGTGAGGTAACATTTGGGGATGTTGCTGTCCTAAAATAGTTTTCGGTGCTAAACTGTAAAAATTCGTGAAACTTATCTATTTATCTTTTGGACCTGAGATTTCTTGTGCATATGCCCCAGGTTATATCCATACTTTCATTAGTTGAACACTTTTTGATTTGAGCAACATAAAACCCTCTAAAAATTCTACCTTTGTCAGCTGGTCTATTTTGACAGATTTCTGCCAATATTTGTGTTTGCCGCTTTATCGCTTTCTTTTTGAGTTTTTTTGATCATGGAACTTTTGGGGAAGTTGCTAAAGTAGTATATGCTTTATATGTGGTGGTTTCGAGTTGAAACCTGAAGCAAAAAGGGTTGATTCATTATTATGCTTACACTAATGTTGCTAATAGATTTGTGTTTAGTTTTGTATGAAGGAAGTTTTCAAGTGTAGGGATTGGAGAATGATGAGATGAGTTGAAGAATAGACAAAAGCTCAAGCTTGGGGATGCCCACGCACCCCAAGAAATATCCAAGAGGTACAAGCGTCAAAGCTTGGGGATGCCCCCGAGGCACCCCTTCTTCATCGGCAAAAATCAGGTCACCTTTCAACACACTATATTTTTATTGCTTCATGCATTATGCATTTTTCTTGGAGCGTCAGTTGTTTTTAGTTTTCAGTTTGTTTAGTTTTATTTGCTACAATAAATGGTTGGACCCCAACAAATTCCTTTTGGAGAAGTTGCCTTGCTTTTCATTTGCCAAGAACACTCCGTTTTTCACTCTTATCGTTTTAACAAGTGTTCTCTTTTTCTAGAACTGCATTTAGTTTTTGATTTTTGCCTTGATTTGTGTTTAGATCTTGTTATATCTTTGCATAAATGTGTATTTTGGCCTCTGGTCCATGTTGGTTTTCATCAAAAGAGTTTAAAAAAAGTTTGAATGGTGTTGGAAAAGAGAAAAAGCATTATGCAAAAAAAGTGGTACAAAAAGGAGCTTGTGTAGACTGCGTCCTAGGATTTTGCATGTCGTGCTATGTCTTTTTGATAGTATGCTTAGTGGCTTTTCTGTAGCATGACTTGTCTCAAATGACTGAGATTGCTTAATGAGCCTTTGAAAAAATCATGCGTTATTTTAATTGTTTGGAAGCGTTATTTTGGTTTTCTCCTTTGATGCTTTATTTGGGTTGACTTGGTGCATGCTCACACATGTTAGACTCATGCAAAGTCGCCATAAGCCTCTATGATCATTTAGTTTTTAACTTTTGATGCCATCTTATGCTTCTTTTAATGTCGCTATGCATGATTATGACCGTTATTGTTCTCTTAGTTCGTTGCTCCCAGTCTTTTGCTAGCCCTCATTTTGTACTGACTATGAGCTCTACTCGTGCATCCAACTTCTAAAAACCAAGTTTGCCATTGTGTCCACTATAAATTTCTATGCATGGTATTTGTAAGCCATTCCAAGTAAATTTTCATATGCTACCTTTCAAAACATTCAACTACTTCTCGTTTTGTGCCACTGTTTTTAGCTCATGGGGACGTAGTGGTCGGAATTGCTATCTTCCATATTAAATTAAGTACCCTCGACTAGACAGCTTCATCTGCTTGTCATTAATTTTGCATGAGAGCTGGTCAGACCATTGCAATCTAATTCTAAAAAAATAAAAAAAGGCACTCCTCCATGGTATGTGAATGTTGGTGGGCACCCGATGGAATCGGTTAGCCATGGTTTTTGAGAAAGGAAAAAAAGGTGTGGTGGAGTGCCAAAGCTTAATAAAAGAGCACCATTGTGCCAATTTTTTCAAAGAACTCGGAACCGCTCTCACTTGTTTATTATGGAAGATAGTAAGACCCCATTGCCAGTCGTTGACATGAAACAACCACCTCTCAAAACACAATTTTTATCTCTGTTTTATAAATGAAAAGCTATAGCACATGTTTAATCACTGCTTTCCTCTGCGAAGGGCCTTTCTTTTACTTTTATGTTGAGTCACCACCTTCTATATTTATGCACCGTCTAAGAGAGCATAGTTGTCATTCTGAGTTTAATATGCATTGTCCCAAAGTTTTCATTGATTGCTTCATATTGTTGGTTTCACTTGTTCTCAAATTACTTGTATCTAGTCACCCTCTTAAACTTGATGGTATCCTATGCATTTATGTTTTGCTCTCTCATGAAGGACAAGCTGAAAACCATTTGTATGTTTTTCCATATGATTTGAACACACGTTTGACTTTCATTGTTTCATTTTCATGATCTTTCATTTGTGTTCTTTTTCATGTTATAACATTGTTGCTAAGTTTCTTCTATCAAGATTATATGTTTCATGTCCATGTTTTAAGTTCTTTTGATCCCAGTGCACAATGCTTACATAGTTGATCAAGATTGTGTAGGTGCATGTCACCTCAAAAATTATTTCTTTTGTTATCACTTACCTACTCGAGGACGAGCAGGAGTTAAGCTTGGGGATACTGATACGTCTCAAATGTATCTATAATTTTTGATGCTCCATGCTTGTTTTTACACCATTTGCTTAGTGTTTCGTTACACTTCATGGTATTTTTATGCATCTTCCGGAACTAACCTACTAATGAGATGCCACAGTGCCAGTTCCCTATTTTCTGCTATTTTTGTGTTTCAGAAAAGTTACACAGGAAATATTCTCGGAATTAGATGAAACAAAAGCTGAATATCCAGAAATTTACCAAAGCTTCCAGAGAACCGAAGAGGAGACAGAACAGAGCCAGGAGGCGGCCTCACCACCAGGGGGCACAGCCTAGGGCCTGGCCGCGCCCACCTATGGTGAGGGCCACCTGGTCCACTTCTGACTCTGCCCCTTCGCCTATAAAGACCCCCCGACGGGAAAAACCTAAACACCCGATCACTTTTCCAAAATACATCACGATACGCCGCCGCCATCAACCCGAGATCGGGAGGGTCTAGAAGCTCTTCCTGGCACCCTGCTGGAGATGGGAATCGCCACCGAGGGTCTTCTTCATCGCCATGCTTGCCTCCGGCGCGATGAGTGAGTAGTCTACCTTGGACTATGGGTCCATAGCAGTAGCTAGTTGGTTGTCTTCTCCACCATGTGCTTCATGTTTAGATCTCGTGAGCTGCTTTACATGATCGAGATCACCGTTATGTAATTCTACATGTTGTGTTTGTTGGGATCCAATGAATATTGGTGTTATGATTGAGTTGATGTGCTGAATATTATCTTATTTTATCTCTATGTTGTTTATGATCTTGCATGCTCTCTATTGTTAGTAGCTATCTTGGCCGAGTAGTTGCTAGTGACTCCAAGAGGGGGTATTTATGCTCGATAGTTGGGTTCATGCCTCTATTTAATCTGGGGGAGTGACAGAAACCTCTAAGGTTGTAGATGTGCTGTTGCCACTAGGGAGAAAACAACATTCATATGCTCAAGGGCATATGCTTTGTTTACATTACACACTTTACTTAATGCAGTTATCTATTGTTCGCAACTTAATACTTGTGGATTTCTCGGATTGGTTCACCACAAGTGGATTATTAGTCATAGATGCAATTGGATGACAGTCTATGTATCTTGTTGTAATGCCCAGAGTAAATCTCATAGTGATCCTCTCGACATATCCACGTTGTCTTTATTCTATCAATTGCCCAACTGTAATTTGTTTACCCAGCATGTGTTATTTTATCTTATGGAGAGACACCACTAGTGAACTGTGGACCCCGGTCCTATTTTTATTATATTTCTATCACCTGTTTACTTTACTCGCACTGTTTACTTTACTCACATATTACTATTACTTTCCACTCGATACGCTCATACCTTTGTTTCAAGCAAACCGGTGAGATTGATAACCTCATCGTAAGTTGGGAGCAGAGTATTTGGTTGTGTTGTGTGCAGGTTCCGCGTTGCTACTAGTTGAAGATGCGCTAACAAGTTATCGTTAACATCGCCCTTGTTGGAGTGTCACTAGGCTAGCAAGCATCACCTTCTGGAGTTTGGCTTTTTCCTGGATACGATTAAACCTTGGTTTCTTACTGAGGGAAAATTTGCTATTGTACTCATCATACCTTCCTCTTGGGGTTCCCAACTGGACGGTGAAAACCATCAACACCGTGCCGCATCAAGCGCCGAGGTCCTCCTTCCCCTTATCATCTTGGGGAAGGGGTTGCCATAAACGGCCAAGGAGGGAGGACAGCTGTTGTCTTGGGTGGACGTAATCTTTGTAGAGTAGTGGCGCCGGTCCACGGGAGTGGGTGGAGGAGGCTGACGTCCTCCCCTGGCACCCTGCACCGTCCGCCCTATTTTTAGGGGGTGGTCAACAACCACTGTGCAGCTTTATGCAGGCACGGCAGAAGCTGGTCTCCCCCCTGTCGGGTAGCATGGACGGTACACACTTTTCCGTCCTTATCTTCTTGCTTAGCACGGAAACGCACTGAGCTGACGTGGATGTGGTCCATCCCCTCACGAGGAACAGCTCGTGAGGAGGTCTTCTAGTCCTTAGCAGTTTTAGCCGTCGTTCTCCTTATGAGGCGCCTCCTCATGAGGGTCTTCTCCGTTGGGCTTCGGTCGTCGGTTTACCCCTGGGCCAAAGCTGGGCCGTTGAAGGGGCCCAGGAGCAGGTGGACCAGGATACCCCGGTATCCAGAACACCGACACATGTGTTGCTATGGTCTTCTAAAATTTCTTTTTTTATCGCATGTGCATATTATGGTTTTCTTGTAAGCTATAAAAAGAAACAACCATCTATTATCAATTATGCATAAAAAGAAACGACCATTGAATTATTGATTATTGACTAAAATTTAACAACAGTCATCATATCATCATATCTTAGAGATAGCTTTGAGCAATCTCCCATGTGCATTTCACTTGCGATGTACATGCTCATATGGCAATGTTAAGCCTATGACTCGGCCATTATGCTTCACCTCACTCATATGACTCACTTGTGTTATTGTCCATCCACGGTCCAAAGCGGACTTCATATGTTTGTCTCGAAACTTGTATCAACACTTCCCTAAAATAACTTCTATAGACACTCGAATATTTTGATTTGATCTTGATGTTGTAGAACAAAAAAAGTACCACAAAAGAAATTCAATACGCTAAGTAAACTCTGAAGTCAACATGAAATGTAAAGCCAGTGGTTTACTTGTATATTTGCAAATGCAACTTCTTAATGGTAAGATATTTCAAACATTTTACAAATTCTCCCAAAAAAATATTGTATATATAATACTTGTAATACTTAGAAGCAAGAAGCTGCTTCCACGCATCCAGACTATAGCAGCAAATAGCCACATATCACTGATTTTGTCCAAAGAAAATAGAGAACCTAGCATACTAAATTCCAGAAGAGCATTTACAGGAAGAAACCTGTACGTGTCTTACAAATTACAGAAGTAAATTTTTACCGCAAAGAAGGTTACGCACATGTCTGACCAAAATGAATACAATCTATATTGGCGAAGTCCATCGACGGACTGCTAAAAGATCGAGGCGTGGCCGGGACTTCACAAGGAGAATATTGATGCATTGACCTACTATGAAAGCCTCAAGCTCATTCCAAGACTGAAACCAACCAGTGAACCACAGAGAGCAGCACATTTTCTTTCTCACCTCCAGCTTGCTTGTACATCTAAAATGACACGTGTAGAATGTCAGTTCTAGCAAACATGACATAGTAACTACCTGGCATTCATCATTAAGTTATCCAATTATTAGTTTGAGTAAAACCAATTAGCAAAATAGATAGCTGACAGCCTTATCTAAATCAGACATGACCACTTTACGTGTTGGGTGATTGACTACAGATTGCTAGCTCAATAGATCTTATGAGCATAACAATCCTACTAAGATTCAATCTTGCACAACATATCTGATAAAAAGAGCTGGAACCAGTCGGGACCAGCAACCAAGGATATCTAGTCACCTGCTACTTATGGCATGGGGCAGTTCCCCATTTTCCTCCCTTATCGCAGGGGATTAGGGTGACGAGAAGGAGCTGAAGGACTCGTAACACAACTAACTGCAGAATATATATAAGCAAGCTCAGACAGGTGTAGGCGTAACCAACTGCAGATTCAAGTCAAATGAAGTGTATGCACCTAGTTTTGGTACAGAAATATGCACTACTATTTAGTTATGTGCATATGCAGATCCATAGATGAGTTTTGGTACGTAATTGTTAGATTCCTAGATGTAGAACATTTATATTGCTGAAGTATTGTAATGTTACCCGACGTGCTGGAATGCAAAATGTACTGAACAAGCATGTAATCTTGGATATAATCAATGAAAGCTCTTGGGTGACTCTAAAAATATAGTTTAGATTAGACCAGCGTGCGGCGACCACACGGGCTAAGTCACAACTGTCCTAATTATCACCAATTATATCATCTAATTAAAATATAGTTCCAGTTTACTGTTTATAGGGTTTCTTCTGACATATGCTTGTAGCCTCTTTAATTTTCAGGGAAGGAGATCAAACAGGGAATCGGCGAAGTGAATAGTACTATGCGTGACGTAATGTCCCTTCTCCTTTATTTTCTCAATTTTGCATCACTGTTATGTAATCTGTTGGCGAGTACAAATCTAGAATTTTAGGATTGTAAGACCTATGTGTAAGTATGATCATGGAACCGTGTATGGTTTTGAGTGTAACATGGCACAACAAATTGTTTACTTTGTTGTGGGAAATAAACAGAGAGTCGTATTCAAGATATGTATTTCAACATGGGACTATAATTCAGAAGGGAATTACGAAGAAATGAACCCAAGAGCCAAATCCAACATATAGTATTTTTGAACTAAATTCTGTAGTAGGAGGAAAGGTACTAATTTATTTTGCGTATTACTGTATGAGCCATTAAAATTTTAAAATAATGTGTCTTAGTTTAGACGGCGTTGCACGTGTACATTTACTAGTTAGGGTAAGTTACCGACAAGTGATTGAAGCTGTGTCCGCAGACGGTAAGTATTCCAATCTGTCACTGGTGGAAAAAAGACCATTAATCCCGGTTCATAACTGCCATTAGTTCCGGTTACCCAACCGGGACTAGCAAAGCGGGATTAAAGGCCCCCACCCTTTAGTCCCGGTTGCAAATGAACCGGGACTAATGGCCGTCCACGTAGGCACGGCTGGGAGCGCCGGCTCGGGGATATTTAGTCCCGGTTCGGTTCGTAATAAGAACCGGGACTAAAGAGTTTTTTTTTTTTTTCTGTTTCAGATTGTAGGTTTAGGGTTTATGGTTAATTAGGGTTCACTTTAATTTCAAGTGAGTTTCTGTACCCATATTCTACGACTAGTACATACATATTACACGTTGGTGCATGCATATATAATATTTTACGATGTCTTGCGACCGTATATACAACAATTTCAAACAAGTCTTTGTACAACTATTTTTCAAACAAGTTTAAAACAAGCTAAGTTACATGGAGATCAGTAAATTACATATAGCGTTCCTCATCCTCCACATAGTGTTCTCCTTTCTCACGGAGGACCTCCCTCAGCATGACTCCCGCCAGCTCCTCTTGAATTGCTTTTATGTGATGGGTTGGTAGGAGCTTCTCCCGCATCACATACAACTTTAAGAAGATCGATATGGATATATATAAGTTGGATGAAACTCAACACAATTGATTATAATAAAAGAAAACTGTGAATATTATTTACGTACATCAAAGTCCATGGAATGTGCTCTCCGCTCACTGGTGTACCACCGGATGAACTCGCAGATGTAGAATCCACAGAGATTAGTCCCCGGTGGTTGCTGCAAACCCTTTATGTTTTTAAAAGTTAGCTGTTCTTTGAATTCACCTACTACCGACCTTCTGAAATGTGTCCAAACGCTGCAGGGCAAAGAAAATGAACAAATGAGTTATTAAATACTTGATATCAGGAAATTAATAAAAGGAGCTGATATAGTCAGGTAATGATTGAAATTACTTCTGCAGCATTGCTTTAATGTCGCAAAACAGGACTTCGGGCTTATCCATTGAGTCCAAGATTTCAACACTTGATGTGTCAAATTGAATCTTTAGCAAAATCCAGTGGAAACTGCAGACACGCATGCATAACTCATCAATTACACTTAACATCGAGTAAGCAAAAAAGAATGTGTACAAGATAGAAACACTCACTTGAAGTTGTAAGGAAATAGAATTTCCCTTTAAGACTTTGCTTGGCAAAAAATCTGAATAGGTTATTCTCCACGTCTTTGGGGTGACCTTGTAACGTCTTTTCATTAATGATATATGGGTCAATGAACCCAACGTCATAGATTCCCTTTTGTTTGCATTCGAACATCTTAAATCTGCATAATAGCATACAAAAATCATATAGTTAATTAAGATAATATATTATAGGCAATGAACAAGCTTAGCTAGATACTTGAATATAAATCACTTACAGACAATAGCAACTCATGATAGACTTGTCGAGGTCACGCTGATTGAATAACTAAAACAATTTGTCTAATTGAATATGTATCAGGTATCTTTTGAAGTAATGTTCCTCTCTAATGTCCACGCTGATAAAACGTTTGAAGTCCCTTTTTTCTATGTGCGTATTGTACCAGCCGAGCAGATTTCGCATATTTGTTGATAGACCGCCTTCATCCTCAGGCTTGATAAGAGCCCCCCCATAACATATCTCTCAACTATCTCTCCCACTGGCGCTTCTTCAAGGCCTAACAAAGCTAGAAGAGACATATTCAATCCGGACGCTGTCTCTTTGGCCTGCATTACAGTTATACCCATTAGTTTTGCAGCTCCTACTACTCTGGGGTCCAATAACTCACGGTCCATATCAAAATCAGCTCTGAAGGCCGTATGGATATCGAGGGGCCCGACTATGAGTGGGGGGACCGATTGAATCTTCTGTTCTCCAAGCTGGAGAATTTGTTTCCCGCTTCTTTTTGCCTTCTTGGCCAAGTCACTTTGCCTTTCAATTTTGTGTTTATAGTTGGATGTCAGACTTCTCTTATATTGGGGCTCTGCATTAAGCATATCGATAGCCCACGTCTTCTGTTTCGGGGTGTATGTCGGCTTGGGCTTAGACACTTTTGGTGCCAAAAAGGCCTTCACTTCGGTGCGTACTATCACGTTGTTTTCCTCGGGAGTCCGGTTATAAGCTCTCTTGGGAAGAGGCTTTAGCGATGGTGATGACCCACAAGTATAGGGGGTGTATCGTAGTATTTTCGATAAATAGGAGTGTCGAACCCAACAAGGAGCAGAAGGTGTTGATGAGTGGTTTTGATCAAGGATTCACTGTAAATACTAGCAAACAGGTTTTCAGGGGTATTTGGTAATACGAGTAAATAAAGTGCGAGTAAATAAAAGGTAGTAGTAACAATTGTAGCAAGTGGCCCAATCCTTTCTTCAGAAAAGGACAAGCCGGTTGTGTACTTATAATAACCAAACGTTCTCGAGGACACACGGGAGTTTCTGTCAAGAGCTTTCGCTTCATAAAGCCAGTAGTCTTTATTGGTTTGATAGGTGTTATGGGGGTAAACCTGTGCTAGCGCACTACCCTTACTAGGATAAATACACACTTGTGATTATACCCCTTGCAAGCATCCGCAAATACAAGAAAGTAATTAAGATAAATCTAACCACAGCCTTAAACTCTAAGATCCTACGCTCCCTGGTGCAATGGTTTCCCAACGGAGGTTTAGGTTTCTGTCACTCCAGCAACCCCACAATTGGTAGCCAAATACACAATGCATCTCACTAGGCCCATAAATGGTGAAGTATCATGTAGTCGACGTTTACATGACACCACTAGTGAAATAGCACCACAACAATATCAAACCATTAAATATTTTTCAACAATAATTCACTACTAACATCTTGACTTCTCCCATGTCCTCAAAAACTAAACGAACTACTCACAAGACATCATATGGATCATGATCAAAGGTAAAATAATGGTAAATAACAATCTGAACATAAACCTTAATTCAACGGTTCCACTCAATAGCATCAACTACAAGAGTAATCAACACCGGGAAAGTTTCCCCTATGAATATAACAAGATCCAACTCAAGATGTTACAGCGGGATGGCGTGGTGATAGTGGAGATGAAGGTGCTGGTGATGGAGATGATGAGGATGATGATCCCGATGAAGTCCGGTGCGATGGTGATGATGATGGCGATGATCTCCCCTCTCTGGGAAGGAATTTCCCCGACAGATTTCTGCCTGCCAGAGAGCTTTTCTCTCTCTGGTTTTTTCCGCCCCGCAGAGGTGGCGGTGTCTAACTCTGAGCCTCCCCTCTGACTTAGGTTTTCGAGGACGGTGAAGTACGCAAAGGGGTGAGACCAGAGGTGGGCCAGGGCGGCCTCACAAAGGGCTGGCGCGGTCAGGGGGCAGGCCACGCCAACCTGGCGTGAGGGCCCCTCCTGGCTCCTCTTGACTCCTCCTTCTGGAATCCTGAGTCTTCTGGGAAAATATAATTTCTTGGTATTTTTCTGGAATTTTCCTGATCTTCAAAATATGGTCCCCTGATGGTCCTTTTTCCAGCAGAATCCTGACTCCGGCAGCAAATCCTCCAATGATCATCAAACATGTGAAAACAAAGGAAATAACATAAGTATCAACTCTAAATATGAAATATATCAATGAATAACAGTAAATTATGATACAAAATAGTGATGCAAAATGGACGTATCAGATGGCTCTAGTATCTTCGTGGTCTTATGTACTACCTTATCAGTAGTACTAACCGTAGTGGCCCTGCTCCGCTTTTTTCCCGTCTGAATAGTATTGGGGGGCGGCTTCGCCTGACGCGCTGGAGGTGCACTGGAGAACGACGTGGGCTGATGCGCGGGAGGTGCACTGGAGGAGGACGTGGGCTGACGCGCGGGAGGTGCACTAGGGGGCGGCGTCGGCCGACGCGGTGCCCGAGGTGGACTCGGGGGGTGACGTCGGCTGACACGGCGCCCGAGGTGGACTCGGGGGTGGCGTCAGCTGACGCGTCGCCCGTGGGGTTCCTGCCCGCCACCCCTTTAGTCCCGGTCCGTGTTAACGACCGGGACTAAAGGTCCATTATGAACCGGGACTGGATGCTGGCCGTACCCCAGCAGAACGAATCGGGACTAATGCCCCCTTTAGTCCCGGCCGAAACAGTTTGGGGACTAAAGGTGGTGGATGGGAGCCCCTTTTTCCACTAGTGTGTAGAGTATGTCGAGACATGTTTCAAAGTATTTTAGTAATCTAGTCTTTATTTTAAAAATCTCTGCTATTTAAAAAGGAATGAGAATGTTCCATCGTCAACCAACATGTCTCGTCTGTCGTCCTACGTCGTCGTGTTTATTGTAATTTAGCACAAGAGGATTTGCGAAATAACCCCGAAACCTCTAAGTCCCACACCTCCACTTGGTCCCTCTCTCATTTTTCCTCGACCAAACCCTAGGCCTACATGCTGCCCCGCTAGATCTGGAACTAAAACTTGGAACTCGTGAGCTAAAGGAGTAGCTCGTAACTTGACTCGGCTCAACTCGAACTCGGTGTAAAATGAGCCGAGCCGAGTTTCATGTTTTATCGTTAAATGAGTTCAAGCTAAACGAGCATAGTTACCGAATACTCATTTAGCTCATTTAACTCGATAAAGGTATATGTACCAGCAAAACTTTTCTCTATGTGATCCATTATTCCTTATGATTGTAGTTTATTGACTACATATTAGTTGATGGTGTTAGCAATTTCATTTATTGTGGTGATGATTACATCAATATTCCAAAATATTTAAGAATAGTTGAATAAAAATCTATGATGTTGCATGTTAACAGATTTACTGAGCTACTCACGAGTTTTGTGAGCCGAACCAAATTTATTTTTTTACTCAATTGTTAAACGAGTCAAACCAGATTAACTCACTAGTTAACCGAGCCTTAGCGAATCGAGCCGAGCCGAGGCTCGAATTCCATGCGCCCCACTACCTTACCTCATTCTTGCATGCGTATGCGAAAACCGTCGTTGTGAAACTTCATGCCTGCAGAGATGCCGCTGATATTACCCGCAAAAAAAAGAGATGCAGCTGATAGCAGCCCCCCCCCCCCTCGCCGGCTGCCAGCTGCAGGCTGCCGGCTGCCGCCTGCTACTCGTGTGATGGCGCCAGAAAAGAGCTGTGGCGTTTAGTTGACGTGGGAGCAGTATGTCCTTGTGCGTGGTGATGACCAGCCCGTTGGGAACCCCAAGAGGAAGGTATGATGAGTGTAGCGGCTAGTTTTCCCTCAGTTAAGAAACCAAGGTTTAATGTCGATCTTGAAGAAGAGAGACGGTGACGACTGAAGGTGATGCGCACTGGCTTAATGACACTCCAACAAGGGCGCCGTTAACGATACTTATTGACTCGTCTTCAGCCAGCAGCAACGCGGAACCTGCACACACACAGACAAATACTTTGTCCCCAACTTGCGATGAGGTTGTCAATCTCACCGGTTTGCTTGAAACAAAGGTTATGAGTGTATCGAGTGGAAAACAATAGTAATATGCTAGTAAAGTAAACAGTGCGGGAAAAGTAAACAGGTGATTGCAATATGATTAAAATAGGACCGGGGTCCACAGTTCACTAGTGGTGTCTCTCCATAGATAGAATAACATGCTGGGTAAACAAATTACAGTTGGGCAATTGATAGAATAAAGATAACGTGATATGTCAAGAAGATCACTATGAGATTTACTCTGGGCATTACAACAAAATACATAGACCGCCATCCAACTGCATCTATGACTAATAATCCACCCTCGGGGATATCATCCGAACACCCCAAAAGTATTAAGTTGCGAACAACAGATAATTGCATTAAGCAAAGTGTGTAATGTAAACAAAGCATATGTCCTTGAGCATATGAATGTTGTTTTCTCCCTAGTAGAAACAGCACATCTACCACCTTAGAGGTTTCTGTCACTCCCCCAGGTGAAATAGAGACATGAACCCACTATCGAGCATAAATACCCCCTCTTGGAGTCACTAGCAACTACTCGGCCAAGATAGCTACTAACAACGGAGAGCATGCAAGATCATAAACAACATAGAGATAACAAAAGATATAATTCAGTACAGCAACTTAATCATAAACACCAATATTCATCGGATCCCAACAAACCAACATCATAGAATTACATAACGGTGATCTCAATCATGTAAGGCAGCTCATGAGATCTAAACATGAAGCACATGGTGGAGAAGACAACCATCTAGCTACTGCTATGGACCCATAGTCCAAGGTAGACTACTCACTCATCGCTCCGGAGGCAAGCATGGCAATGAAGAAGACCTCCGGTGGCGATTCCCCTCTCCGGCAGGGTGCCGGGAAGAGCTTCTGGACCCTCCTGATCTTCAGGTCGACGGCGGTGGCGGATCGCGATGTATTCTGGAAAACTGATCGGGCCCTTAGGTTTTTCTCGTCAGGGGGTACTTATAGGCGAAAGGACGATGTCAGAGGAGGGACCACGGCCCCTCACGCAGGCCCGGCGCGGCCGGGGGGTGGCCGCGCCGCCCCTGTGTGTGGGGGCCACGTGGCCCCCCTCCGTCAGGTCTTCGGATGTTTGGGAGCTTCCCCGTAAAATATGACTTCAGGAACTTGTTTCGTCCAATTCCGAGAATATTTCCTGTGTATCACTTCTGAAACACAAAAACAGCAGATAACAGGAAACTGGCACTGTGGCACTTCGTTAATAGGTTAGTTCCGGAAAATGTATAAAAATGCCACTAAGTGTAAAGAAACAATAGGCAAATGGTGTAAAAACAAGCATGGAGCATCAAAAATTATAGATACGTTTGAGACGTATCAAGCATCCCCAAGCTTAACTCCTGCTCGTCCTCGAGTAGGTAAGTGATAACAAAAGAATAATTTTTGAGGTGACATGCACCTACACAATCTTGATCATATATGTAAGCATTGGTGAGCTGGGATCAATAGAACTTAAAACATGGGCATGAAAGATATAATCATGACAATAAGAACTTAGCAACCATGTTGTAAACATGCAAATGAACACAAACAAAAGATCATGATAATGAAACAATGAAAGTCAAATGTGTGTTCAAATCATAAGGAAAAACATACAAAAGGTTTTCAGCTTGTTCTTCAAAGAGAGCAAAACATAAATGCATAGGACACCTCAAGGTTTAAGAGGGCGACTAGATACAAATAACTTAAGAACAAGTGAAACCAACAATATGAGTCAATCAATGAACCTTGGGACAATGCATATCACACTAAGAATGACAACTATGCTCTCTTAATGGTGCATAAAGATAGAAGGTGGTGACTCAACATAAAAGTAAAAGAAAGGCCCTTCGCAGAGGGAAGCAGTGATTTAAACATGTGCTAGAGCTTTTCATTTGTAAAACAGAGATAAAACTTGATTTTGAGAGGTGGTTGTCTTTGTCAACGACTAGCAATGGGGTTCTTACTATCTTCCATACAAAAATAAAGCAAGTTTTTGAGAGAGATATTGGCACTTTGGTGCTCTTTTTATAAAACTTGGCACTCCTCCCCACCTTTTCCTTTCACATACCATGGCTAACCGATTCCATCGGGTGCCCACCAACATTCACATTCTTTGGAGGAGTGCCTTTTTTCCTTTTTTCTCTTTTTTTTTCTTTTTGGAATAAACAATATGGAAGATAGCAAATCCGACCACTACGTCCCCATGAGCTGAAAACAGTGTCACAAAACGAGAAGTATTTTAAAGGTTTTTGAATGGTAGCACACGAAAATTTTACTTTGGAATGGCTTACAAATACCATGTATAGGAATTTATAGTGGACACAATGGCAAACTTGGCTTTTAGGAGTTGGATGCACGAGTAGAGCTCACACTCAGTACAAGGCGAGGGCTAGCAAAAGACTGGGAGCGACCAACTAAGAGAGCAATAATGGCCATAATCATGCAAAGTGACAAAGCGACATTAAAAGAAGCATACGATGGCATCAAAAGTCAAAAACTAAATGATCATGAAGGCTAATGGCAACTTTGTAAAAGTCTAACATGTGTAAGCATGCGCCAAGTCAACCCAAATAAAGCATCAAGGAGAAAACCAAAATAATGCTTCCATACAATAAAAAACAACGCATGATTTTTTCAAAGGCTCATTAAGCAATCTCAGTTATTTGAGACAAGTCATGCTATAGCAAAACCACTAAGCATACTATCAAAAAGACATCAAGCATGACATGAAAAAGCCTAAGCCGCAGTCTACACAAGCTCCTTCTTGTACCACTATTTTGCACAAAGCTTTTTCTCTTTTCCAACACCATTTGAAATTTTTAAAGACACCTCTTTTGATGAAAACCAATAAAGATCAGAGGCAAAAATACACCTTGATGAAAAGATATGGCAAGATCTGTAACAACTCAGAATTTGTAACCCAACTCTTATTAAATAAAGAGTCAAAAATTGGACCCAAATAAAACTTTTTCTTCAATATTGCATGCATACATGTATTCTCTTTATTTGTATTTCTATGATTTTATGTGTGTTCTTTTTGCTTGAGCATTGGTTAAACAATTCTAAGTGAACCAATAGAAACAACTAAGAAAGATATTAGGAACCAAAAGAACCAAAAATAAAAATAGGTAAGAAAGAGATAAAGTTAATATGATCTAGAAACTGTTAATGACTACACCACTTTGAGCCCTTAGATTAAGAAATCTACAGCTCACCTGCAGGTTTAACCTTTTAGTTGAGCTTAACCAAGTCATGGACTAACTCAACCAACAAAGAGCTACCAAAATTTCAAACCAGAACACCACTCAAACTTGAGCCAAAGTTTGAATCTGAAACAGAAACCATTTCAAATTTGAAATATAAATTTTTGCAAAACTCATTATTTCTCCAGAACAAAAATATGCCTGGGTACCTTATCCAATATAATGAGCACCCGAAGTGGCAAATTTGAAAAATTCGAATTTTGAATTCTTGTAAGCATTTCGTCGAACATTGGCAGCAGGAAATTAAATCAAACCAAACTTCACTGTGCTGCACTGCTCGAGCTCGGCCAAGTGCTGTAGCCATGCTCTCTGGCCTCGCCTCGGTCGAGTCCAGCACCCCCAGGCCCGACCCAGGCCGTGAGAAGAGGAGGGAGAAGGAGAAACGCACCCAGGACCCCCTCCCAGGAACCCACTGTCCCGCGCGATGCCGACCGTCTGGAAGGCGCCAGAGGAGACCCACAGCGCCCCGCAGCCGAGTCGACACCAGCCCAGCACCACCCCGAGGCCGCCGTGACCGGAGCGAGCTTGCAATGCCGCCAGGACCCCCGCCGCGTCGAGCTTCTGGTCGCCTTGCTCCCGGCCACCTGGGCCTATATAAAGCCCCGGCGATCAAACGCAGAGACGCACCTCACTCCCCTCTACCTCCCAGACATCGCCGCTTACTCCCTCGTGCCCTAGTTCGCCGTAGCCGACCTCGCCGGCGCAGTACTGGACGGGCGGAGCGCCGCCACGTCCGACCACCTGGAGGCCAGCTTCTGCAGGGAATCGGAGGAGGAGGAGCACCGCAGCCGATCCCGATCATCGCCGTCGAGTTTCGCTTCCTCTACGCCCCGCCGTCGCCGTCGAACGCCGTCGCTGCTCGCAGGTGAGATCTCGCCCGTGCTGAGGAAGAAGAAAGACCCTGAGCCGTTGGATCGCGATTGGACGATAGCATACCGATTCGGGTTTCGTAATTAGATCTGACATTGCGACCCCACCTGTCAGTCCCGTTTTTATTTCCGTTCCCCCGCGCGAAACGGTATGGGCCGGCCCGTTCGGCTTGATTCGGAATAGGGCCCGGCTCGTTTCACGTTTCGGTCCGTTTCGTTTTTAAATAAACTCCCGCCCTTTTATTTATTTCGAATTTGTTTCAGATACAAATTTCAAACTTTAATTCCTAGAGTTTTAGGAATCCAAATCTAGCAAATAAATATTCGTTGGAAAGCTTAGAAAATACTCTATCCAATAGTACTGGTTAGATTTCAAAATCAGTTAAGAATAAAATTGGATATGAATAGTGTGACCATAGCTTGTGAATTAATGAAAGATTTCTAGAAAATTATTTAAGCCATCAATAATCATGAAAATTAAAATGTGAACTTACTAATGACCCCTCTTACTGTTAGTCAACACTAATCTACCTCAAACCATATTAGTGTGCTCATGTAGACCCTAACCCAAACCTATTTGTGAGCATAAAATGATAGATCACTAGTGCACACTTAGAATTAATTGCCCTCATTCCCAATTCACTTAGTGGACCCATCCCACTTAAACTTGCCCTAGTAACCCTAAATCAACCCCAATGCTGCACAAGTGAACCACTTATGCTACTTAGTAAAGAATCTAGCTTGCACACTTGAAGAAAACTTAGAAGAAAGACTTACAATCCAACACCATAACAATGCAACATGAATGCTTTGGTTAACAAACAAAGATGTGTGCTTGGTGTGTTGTTAGCTTGGTGAAGTGATGGTGTGCTTTGTGTTTATTCGTTATTAGACGCTAGTGTTGCCGAGGAGGATATTGGAGGGGATTATTATTATCAAGAAGAAGAAGAGAACCCCGGACACTTTGCCAACCAAGGCAAGCCATCTTTTGATTCATACTCCCACTACCTAGTTTTAATATTGCATTCTACTTGTTTTAAGTAAATTGCATGATTGAATTGCTAGAGTAGAATGATAGAAGTAAATTGCATGATTGAATTGCTAGAGTAGAATGATAGAAGCATATTGATGTCTGGGTTATCAAGAGCATCAAGCTGAGTTTATCCAACCATAGTAGTAGTACTATCACTCAATGTAGTTGCTTAGTCGCTAATAAAAGTTGAGGCTATCTCTGGAGGAACCCCATTTGAAAGGTGGTGACTTGACATTGAAACTTGAAATGGGAGATTGCTCCTACATGATGGCTTTATGAAAGAAAATCATCTTGACTAAGAACTATGAAATGTATTTCTCAATTGACAACGAGTGATGTACATGGGTGCCAATTATACCGTACAACCACGTTACCCCTATATGGGAAGGGGCTAAATCCGTAGCTTGTTTATCTTAGTATGGGAGGTCTTGCATAAAATCTTCATGGAAGGACTCCACGGGCGGATACTTCTTGACCAAGTGGTTTCCACTAACCCGGTACCCGGGATGGGCAGAACTAGAGGCGCCGGAGTGGGAATTCCGTATCCCGGGCTCTAGGGAAGGATCCTATACTAGGATGAGCAAGTGAAAGACTTTGTTTGATTATCTGAAAGCCGCATACCTTTGTGTATAGCGAACCGTGGATTTCTCCCGGCAGATGTATCGAATCTTGTGGGTAAAGTGTACCCCTCTGCAGAGGTTTCAAACTATTCGAATAGCCGAGTCCTCGGTCATGGACGGTTGGCAAACTCTACCTGGCTTTTGTCAAGACTAAAAATAACAAGGGTAAACTTGGTGAATGACATGAGTTTGAATTGACATGACTTGACCTTGATCTTGACACATTGAAGTTCCTCTTTAGAATGAACTTAGAGAACTAAACCTCTTTTCTACAAATGAGCATTCTTGGGAAATAAAACTAGCTTTTGCAAATCAACTTAGTGCTTAGCCCACTATACCCAACCTTGCATATCTACTTCATCTTTTCATTTACAAGATGGTTTGCGAGTGCATCCAATGTACTCACGGCTGTGTCCCTGGCTATCAACTTGGCCAGACTATGGGGAGGAATACCAGGAGGAAGGGTATGAAGAAGAGTACCAGAACTAAGCTCGTCTCCGTGAGTCGCCAATTGCCTGTAGGGAGAAGGCATGGGCCGAAGACGTTATTTCCGCTGCTATATTGTGTTGTAATATGACTTGGTCTATATGACCATTGTATTTGACTCATCGTATTGTAATGTCTATGGAACTGGTTACCAACTACGTTATGTATATCGCAACAATGATTCTGGGATTGCGGTGGAATACATAACGGGCACTTCGAATTTGTTATCAAATTTGAGGTCGCCACAAGATCTGAACGCATATCAAGGCGAAAATGAAAACCAAAAGCAGTAGCAGAAAAAGTAGAACGCTCGATTTTTAATAAGAGTGAAAACTAGAGCGTTCTTTGCAAATGAAAACAAGTACATCTCCTCCAAAGGGAATTTGTTGGGGTCCAACCATTTATTGCAGCAAACAAACAAACTAAACAAACTAAGAAAACTAAAACAACTGACGCTCCAAGAAAAACACATAGTGCATGAAGCAATAAAAATATAGTGTCTTGAAAGGTGACCTGATTTTTGTCGATGAAGAAGGGGTGCCTCGGGGCCATCCCCAAGCTTTGACGCTTGTACTTCTTGGATATTTCTTGGGGTGATGCATGGACATCCACAAGCTTGAGCTTTTGTCCATTCTTCAACTCATCTCATCATTCTCCAATCCCTACACTTGAAAACTTCCTTCATACAAAACTAAACATAATTCTATTAGCAACATTAGTGCAAGCATAAAATATATTCAACCTCTTTTAGCTTCAGGTTTGAACCCAAAACCACCACATATAAAGTATATACTACTGTAGCAACTTCCACAAGAGTTCCATGATCAAAAAGAACTCAAAAGAAAGCGATAAAGTGGCAAAAACAAATATTGCCAGAAATCTGTCAAAACTGGATAGCTGATAATGGACGAATTTTTGAGGGATTTTCTGTTGCTCAAATCAAAAAGTGTTCAACTAAGAAAAGTTTGGATATAACCTGGGTCATATGCATAAGAAATCGCAGGTCCAAAAGATATACAGAGAATTTTCACGAATTTTTACGGTGCAGCACCGAAAACAGTTTCAGGACAGCAATAACCCCAAATCTTTACCTCACTCAAATTAGAGGCTTCTCTTCGCACAAAAACGAAATAAACAAGATAAGGAGCAGTCATTACAGTAGTAATGACTTCCAAGACTCAAGAAAAATAAAAAGTACTGAAAAGTAAACAATGGGTTATCTCCCAAGAGTGCTTTTCTTTAACGCCTTTGAGCTAGGCGCAGAAAATTGCGAATCAAGTAATATCAAGTGATGAAGCATCATGCTCATAATTTGCTCTAAGAATAGAGTCAAAAAGTAATTTCTTTCTTTTCCTAGGGAAGTGTTCCATACCTTTCTTTAATGGGAATTGATACTTGATAGTGCCTTCCCTCATATCAATGATAGCACCTACAGTTCGAAGAAAAGGTCTTCCCAAAATAATAGGACATGAAGCATGGCATTCAACGTCCATAACAAGAAAATCAACGGGAACAAGGTTATTGTTAACCACAATAAGAACATCATTAATCCTTCCCAAAGGTTTCTTCTTAGCAACATCAGCAATAGGAACATCAAAATAACATTTTTCAAGCGGTGGTAAATCAAGCATGTCATAAATCTTTCTAGGCATAATAGAAATACTAGCACCTAGATCACATAAAGCATGGCAATCATAACCATTAACATGCATATCAATGATGGGTTCCCAACCATCTTCTAACTTCTTGGGAACAGAGGCTTTTTGCTTCAACTTTTCATCCCTAATCTTTATAAGAGCATTGGTAATATGCTTAGTAAAAGCAATATTTAAAGAACTAGTATTGGGAGTCAAAGCAAGCTTTTGCAAGAACAAAATAACTTCAGATATATTGCAGCCATCAACATCAAAATCATTAAAAGAAATAGAGCTATCATCTCCCACACTCCGAAAAATTTCAGCACTCTTTTCAGAAAAAGTTTTGGCAGTTTTAGGCTTTTTAGCACAAGGGGTGGGAGTTTTCTCTACACCAGTCAAAGTAAGAGGATTGCTATCAGTAGGAGCAACATCATTAGAGGTAGTAATGGTACATACCTTCATTTCTCTAGCCATCTCATCTTCTCTTTCCCACCTGGCATGCAATTCCACTAACAATCTAATATTTTTATCAATTCCAACTTGGGTAGCATTAGCGGCAGCAACAACATTGCTCACATTCACATCATTAGGAAACACTTTTAATTTCAGAAGTTCAACATCATGAGCAAGGCTATCAACTTTAGAAGCAAGAATATCAATTTTGCCTAACTTTTCCTCAACAGACTTGTTAAAAGCAGTTTGTTTACCGATGAAGTCCTTGAGCATTACCTCAAGCTCGGAAGGCGCGGCCCTAGTGTTGTTGTAGGAATTACCATAAGATTTGCCATAACCATTACCATTGGTAGAAGGATACGGCCTATAATTGTTACTAGCAAAATTGTTCTTATAAGCATTGTTATTAAAATTATTATTTCTAATGAAATTCACATCAACTTGCTCTTCTTGAGCAACCAAAGAGGCCAAAGGAGCATTATTAGGATCAACATGAGTCCTATCATTAGCAAGCATAGCCATAATGGTATCAATCTTATCATTCAAGGAAGAGGTTTCCTCAATAGAATTTACCTTCTTACCTTGTGGAGCTCTCTCGGTGTGCCATTCGGAATAATTTACCATCATGTTGTCGAGTAGCTTTGATGCGGCGCCCAATGTAAGGGACATAAAAGTGCCTCCAGCAGCTGAATCAAGTAGGTTCCTTGAAGAAAAATTCAGTCCTGCATAAAAAGTTTGGATAATCATCCAAGTAGTCAGTCCATGAGTGGGGCAATACTTTACCATAGATTTCATTCTTTCCCAAGCTTGAGCAACATGTTCATTATCAAACTGAGTAAACTTCATAATATTGCTACGCAAAGCTATAATTTTAGCAGGAGGATAGTATCTACCAATAAAAGCATCCTTACACTTAGCCCATGAATCAATACTATTCTTAGTCAAAGACAGCAACCAATCTTTAGCCTTTCCTCTCAAAGAAAAAGGAAACAACTTGAGCTTAATAATATCACTATCAACATCCTTATATTTCTGCATCTCACATAGCTCAACAAAATTGTTGAGATGAGCAGCAGCATCTTCAGTACTAGCACCAGAAAATTGCTCTTTCATAACAAGGTTCAATAAAGCAGGCTTAATCTCATAAAAAGTGGTAGCAGGAACATGTGGTGCAATAGGAGTGCAGATAAAATCACTATTGTTCGTGCTAGCAAAGTCACACAACTTGGTCTTTTCAGGAGTACCCATTTCAGCAAAACGAAAGTAAACAAGTAAAAACAACTACCAAGGATTCTAAATTTTTTGGGTTTTTGATATAAAAAGCAATGCAGGTAAAATAAATAAAGTAAAGCAAAACAAATAACAAAGTAAAGAATGTGTGTGCGAAGAACTCCCCTCGCAGAAGTCTTCTCTCTTCCCTGGCAACGGCGCCAGAAAAGAAGCTGCTACTCGTGTGATGGCGCCAGAAAAGAGCTGTGGCGTTTAGTTGATGTGGGAGCAGTATGTCCTTGTGCGTCGTGATGACCAGCCCGTTGGGAACCCCAAGAGGAAGGTATGATGAGTGTAGCGGCTAGTTTTCCCTCAGTTAAGAAACCAAGGTTTAATGTCGATCTTGAAGAAGAGAGATGGTGACGACTGAAGGTGATGCGCACTGGCTTAATGACACTCCAACAAGGGCGCCATTAACGATACTTGTTGACTCGTCTTCGGCCAGCAGCAACGCGGAACCTGCACACACACAGACAAATACTTTGTCCCCAACTTGCGATGAGGTTGTCAATCTCACCGGTTTGCTTGAAACAAAGGTTATGAGTGTATCGAGTGGAAAACAATAGTAATATGCTAGTAAAGTAAACAGTGCGGGAAAAGTAAACAGGTGATTGCAATATGATTAAAATAGGACCGGGGTCCACAGTTCACTAGTGGTGTCTCTCCATAGATAGAATAACATGCTGGGTAAACAAATTACAGTTGGGCAATTGATAGAATAAAGATAACGTGATATGTCAAGAAGATCACTATGAGATTTACTCTGGGCATTACAACAAAATACATAGACCGCCATCCAACTGCATCTATGACTAATAATCCACCCTCGGGGATATCATCCGAACACCCCAAAAGTATTAAGTTGCGAATAACAGATAATTGCATTAAGCAAAGTGTGTAATGTAAACAAAGCATATGCCCTTGAGCATATGAATGTTGTTTTCTCCCTAGTAGCAATAGCACATCTACCACCTTAGAGGTTTCTGTCACTCCGCCAGGTGAAATAGAGACATGAACCCACTATCGAGCATAAATACCCCCTCTTGGAGTCACTAGCAACTACTCGGCCAAGATAGCTACTAACAACGGAGAGCATGCAAGATCATAAACAACATAGAGATAACAAAAGATATAATTCAGTACAGCAACTTAATCATAAACACCAATATTCATCGGATCCCAACAAACCAACATCATAGAATTACATAACGGTGATCTCAATCATGTAAGGCAGCTCATGAGATCTAAACATGAAGCACATGGTGGAGAAGACAACCATCTAGCTACTGCTATGGACCCATAGTCCAAGGTAGACTACTCACTCATCGCTCCGGAGGCAAGCATGGCGATGAAGAAGACCTCCGGTGGCGATTCCCCTCTCCGGCAGGGTGCCGGGAAGAGCTTCTGGACCCTCCCGATCTTCGGGTCGACGGCGGCGGCGGATCGCGATGTATTCTAGAAAACTGATCGGGCCCTTAGGTTTTTCTCGTCAGGGGGTACTTATAGGCGAAAGGACGATGTCAGAGGAGGGACCACGGCCCCTCACGCGGGCCCGGTGCGGCCAGGGGGGTGGCCGCGCCGCCCCTGTGTGTGGGGGCCACGTGGCCCCCCTCCGTCAGGTCTTCGGATGTTTGGGAGCTTCCCCGTAAAATATGACTTCAGGAACTTGTTTCATCCAATTCCGAGAATATTTCCTGTGTATCACTTCTGAAACACAAAAACAGCAGATAACAGGAAAGTGGCACTGTGGCACTTCATTAATAGGTTAGTTCCGGAAAATGTATAAAAATGCCACTAAGTGTAACGAAACAATAGGCAAATGGTGTAAAAACAAGCATGGAGCATCAAAAATTATAGATACGTTTGAGACGTATCAAGCATCCCCAAGCTTAACTCCTGCTCGTCCTCGAGTAGGTAAGTGATAACAAAAGAATAATTTTTGAGGTGACATGCACCTACACAATCTTGATCATATATGTAAGCATTGGTGAGCTGGGATCAATAGAACTTAAAACATGGGCATGAAAGATATAATCATGACAATAAGAACTTAGCAACCATGTTGTAAACATGCAAATGAACACAAACAAAAGATCATGATAATGAAACAATGAAAGTCAAACGTGTGTTCAAATCATAAGGAAAAACATACAAAAGGTTTTCAGCTTGTCCTTCAAAGAGAGCAAAACATAAATGCATAGGACACCTCAAGGTTTAAGAGGGCGACTAGATACAAATAACTTAAGAACAAGTGAAACCAACAATATGAGTCAATCAATGAACCTTGGGACAATGCATATCACACTAAGAATGACAACTATGCTCTCTTAATGGTGCATAAATATAGAAGGTGGTGACTCAACATAAAAGTAAAAGAAAGGCCCTTCGCAGAGGGAAGCAGTGATTTAAACATGTGCTAGAGCTTTTCATTTGTAAAACAGAGATAAAACTTGATTTTGAGAGGTGGTTGTCTTTGTCAACGACTGGCAATGGGGTTCTTACTATCTTCCATACAAAAATAAAGCAAGTTTTTGAGAGAGAGATTGGCACTTTGGTGCTCTTTTTATAAAACTTGGCACTCCTCCCCACCTTTTCCTTTCACATACCATGGCTAACCGATTCCATCGGGTGCCCACCAACATTCACATTCTTTGGAAGAGTGCCTTTTTTCCTTTTTTCTCTTTTTTTTTTGGAATAAACAATATGGAAGATAGCAAATCCGACCACTACGTCCCCATGAGCTGAAAACAATGTCACAAAAAGAGAAGTATTTTGAAGGTTTTTGAAAGGTAGCACACGAAAATTTTACTTTGGAATGGCTTACAAATACCATGTATAGGAATTTATAGTGGACACAATGGCAAACTTGGCTTTTAGGAGTTGGATGCACGAGTAGAGCTCATACTCAGTACAAGGCGAGGGCTAGCAAAAGACTGGGAGCGACCAACTAAGAGAGCAATAATGGCCATAATCATGCAAAGCGACAAAGCGACATTAAAAGAAGCATACGATGGCATCAAAAGTCAAAAACTAAATGATCATGAAGGCTAATGGCGACTTTGTAAAAGTCTAACATGTGTAAGCATGCGCCAAGTCAACCCAAATAAAGCATCAAGGAGAAAACCAAAATAATGCTTCCATACAATTAAAAACAACGCATGATTTTTTCAAAGGCTCATTAAGCAATCTCAGTTATTTGAGACAAGTCATGCTATAGCAAAACCACTAAGCATACTATCAAAAAGACATCAAGCATGACATGAAAAAGCCTAAGCCGCAGTCTACACAAGCTCCTTCTTGTACCACTATTTTGCACAAAGCTTTTTCTCTTTTCCAACACCATTTGAAATTTTTAAAGACACCTCTTTTGATGAAAACCAATAAAGATCAGAGGCAAAAATACACCTTGATGAAAAGATATGGCAAGATCTGAACGCATATCAAGGCAAAAACGAAAACCAAAAGCAGTAGCAGAAAAAGTAGAACGCTCGATTTTTAATAAGAGTGAAAACTAGAGCGTTCTTTGCAAATGAAAACAAGTACATCTCCTCCAAAGGGAATTTGTTGGGGTCCAACCATTTATTGCAGCAAACAAACAAACTAAACAAACTAAGAAAACTAAAACAACTGACGCTCCAAGAAAAACACATAGTGCATGAAGCAATAAAAATATAGTGTCTTGAAAGGTGACCTGATTTTTGCCGATGAAGAAGGGGTGCCTCGGGGGCATCCCCAAGCTTTGACGCTTGTACTTCTTGGATATTTATTGGGGTGATGCATGGACATCCACAAGCTTGAGCTTTTGTCCATTCTTCAACTCATCTCATCATTCTCCAATCCCTACACTTGAAAACTTCCTTCATACAAAACTAAACACAATTCTATTAGCAACATTAGTGCAAGCATAAAATATATTCAACCTCTTTTAGCTTCAGGTTTGAACCCAAAACCACCACATATAAAGTATATACTACTGTAGCAACTTCCACAAGAGTTCCATGATCAAAAAGAACTCAAAAGAAAGCGATAAAGTGGCAAAAACAAATATTGGCAGAAATCTGTCAAAACTGGACAGCTGATAATGGACGAATTTTTGAGGGATTTTCTGTTGCTCAAATCAAAAAGTGTTCAACTAAGAAAAGTTTGGATATAACCTGGGTCATATGCACAAGAAATCGCAGGTCCAAAAGATATACAGAGAATTTTCACGAATTTTTACGGTGCAGTACCGAAAACAGTTTCAGGACAGCAATAACCCCAAATCTTTACCTCACTCAAATTAGAGGCTTCTCTTCGCACAAAAACGAAATAAACAAGATAAGGAGCGGTCATTACAGTAGTAATGACTTCCAAGACTCAAGAAAATGAAAAAGTACTGAAAAGTAAACAATGGGTTATCTCCCAAGAGTGCTTTTCTTTAACGCCTTTGAGCTAGGCGCAGAAAATTGCGAATCAAGTAATATCAAGTGATGAAGCATCAAGCTCATAATTTGCTCTAAGAATAGAGTCAAAAAGTAATTTCTTTCTTTTCCTAGGGAAGTGTTCCATACCTTTCTTTAATGGGAATTGATACTTGATAGTGCCTTCCCTCATATCAATGATAGCACCTACAGTTCGAAGAAAAGGTTTTCCCAAAATAATAGGACATGAAGCATGGCATTCAACGTCCATAACAAGAAAATCAACGGGAACAAGGTTATTGTTAACCACAATAAGAACATCATTAATCCTTCCCAAAGGTTTCTTCTTAGCAACATCAGCAATAGGAACATCAAAATAACATTTTTCAAGCGGCGGTAAATCAAGCATGTCATAAATCTTTCTAGGCATAATAGAAATACTAGCACCTAGATCACATAAAGCATGGCAATCATAACCATTAACATGCATATCTATGATGGGTTCCCAACCATCTTCTAACTTCTTGGGAACAGAGGCTTTTTGCTTCAACTTTTCATCCCTAATCTTTATAAGAGCATTGGTAATATGCTTAGTAAAAGCAATATTTAAAGAACTAGCATTGGGAGTCAAAGCAAGCTTTTGCAAGAACAAAATAACTTCAGATATATTGCAGCCATCAACATCAAAATCATTAAAAGAAATAGAGCTATCATCTCCCACACTCCGAAAAATTTCAGCACTCTTTTGAGAAAAAGTTTTGGCAGTTTTAGGCTTTTTAGCACAAGGGGTGGGAGTTTTCTCTACACCAATCAAAGTAAGAGGATTGCTATCAGTAGGAGCAACATCATTAGAGGTAGTAATGGTACATACCTTCATTTCTCTAGCCATCTCATCTTCTCTTTCCCACCTGGCATGCAATTCCGCTAACAATCTAATATTTTTATCAATTCCAACTTGGGTAGCATTAGCGGCAGCAACAACATTGCTCACATTCACATCATTAGGAAACACTTTTAATTTCAGAAGTTCAACATCATGAGCAAGGCTATCAACTTTAGAAGCAAGAATATCAATTTTGCCTAACTTTTCCTCAACAGACTTGTTAAAAGCAGTTTGTTTACCGATGAAGTCCTTGAGCATTACCTCAAGCTCGGAAGGCGCGGCCCTAGTGTTGTTGTAGGAATTACCATAAGATTTGCCATAACCATTATCATTAGTAGAAGGATACGGCCTATAATTGTTACTAGCAAAATTGTTCCTATAAGCATTGTTATTAAAATTATTATTTCTAATGAAATTCACATCAACTTGCTCTTCTTGAGCAACCAAAGAGGCCAAAGGAGCATTATTAGGATCAACATGAGTCCTATCATTAGCAAGCATAGCCATAATGGTATCAATCTTATCATTCAAGGAAGAGGTTTCCTCAACAGAATTTACCTTCTTACCTTGTGGAGCTCTCTCGGTGTGCCATTCGGAATAATTTACCATCATGTTGTCGAGTAGCTTTGATGCGGCGCCCAATGTAAGGGACATAAAAGTGCCTCCAGCAGCTGAATCAAGTAGGTTCCTTGAAGAAAAATTCAGTCCTGCATAAAAAGTTTGGATAATCATCCAAGTAGTCAGTCCATGAGTGGGGCAATTCTTTACCATAGATTTTATTCTTTCCCAAGCTTGAGCAACATGTTCATTATCAAACTGAGTAAACTTCATAATATTGCTACGCAAAGCTATAATCTTAGCAGGAGGATAGTATCTACCAATAAAAGCATCCTTACACTTAGCCCATGAATCAATACTATTCTTAGTCAAAGACAGCAACCAATCTTTAGCCTTTCCTCTCAAAGAAAAAGGAAACAACTTGAGCTTAATAATATCACTATCAACATCCTTATATTTCTGCATCTCACATAGCTCAACAAAATTGTTGAGATGAGCTGCAGCATCTTCAGTACTAGCACCAGAAAATTGCTCTTTCATAACAAGGTTCAATAAAGCAGGCTTAATCTCATAAAAAGTGGTAGCAGGAACAGGTGGTGCAATAGGAGTGCAGATAAAATCACTATTGTTCGTGCTAGCAAAGTCACACAACTTGGTGTTTTCAGGAGTACCCATTTCAGCAAAACAAAAGTAAACAAGTAAAAACAACTACCAAGGATTCTAAATTTTTTGGGTTTTTGATATAAAAAGCAATGCAGGTAAAATAAATAAAGTAAAGCAAAACAAATAACAAAGTAAAGAATGTGTGTGCGAAGAACTCCCCTCGCAGAAGTCTTCTCTCTTCCCCGGCAACGGCGCCAGAAAAGAAGCTGCTACTCGTGTGATGGCGCCAGAAAAGAGCTGTGGCGTTTAGTTGACGTGGGAGCAGTATGTCCTTGTGCGTGGTGATGACCAGCCCGTTGGGAACCCCAAGAGGAAGGTATGATGAGTGTAGCGGCTAGTTTTCCCTCAGTTAAGAAACCAAGGTTAAATGTCGATCTTGAAGAAGAGAGATGGTGACGACTGAAGGTGATGCGCACTGGCTTAATGACACTCCAACAAGGGCGCCGTTAACGATACTTGTTGACTCGTCTTCGGCTAGCAGCAATGCGGAACCTGCACACACACAGACAAATACTTTGTCCCCAACTTGCGATGAGGTTGTCAATCTCACCGGTTTGCTTGAAACAAAGGTTATGAGTGTATCGAGTGGAAAACAATAGTAATATGCTAGTAAAGTAAACAGTGCGGGAAAAGTAAACAGGTGATTGCAATATGATTAAAATAGGACCGGGGTCCACAGTTCACTAGTGGTGTCTCTCCATAGATAGAATAACATGCTGGGTAAACAAATTACAGTTGGGCAATTGATAGAATAAAGATAATGTGATATGTCAAGAAGATCACTATGAGATTTACTCTGGGCATTACAACAAAATACATAGACCGCCATCCAACTGCATCTATGACTAATAATCCACCCTCGGGGATATCATCCGAACACCCCAAAAGTATTAAGTTGCGAACAACAGATAATTGCATTAAGCAAAGTGTGTAATGTAAACAAAGCATATGCCCTTGAGCATATGAATGTTGTTTTCTCCCTAGTAGCAACAGCACATCTACCACCTTAGAGGTTTCTGTCACTCCCCCAGGTGAAATAGAGACATGAACCCACTATCGAGCATAAATACCCCCTCTTGGAGTCACTAGCAACTACTCGGCCAAGATAGCTACTAACAACGGAGAACATGCAAGATCATAAACAACATAGAGATAACAAAAGATATAATTCAGTACAGCAACTTAATCATAAACACCAATATTCATCGGATCCCAACAAACCAACATCATAGAATTACATAACGGTGATCTCAATCATGTAAGGCAGCTCATGAGATCTAAACATGAAGCACATGGTGGAGAAGACAACCATCTAGCTACTGCTATGGACCCATAGTCCAAGGTAGACTACTCACTCATCGCTCCGGAGGCAAGCATGGCGATGAAGAAGACCTCCGGTGGCGATTCCCCTCTCCGGCAGGGTGCCGGGAAGAGCTTCTGGACCCTCCCGATCTTCGGGTCGACGGCGGCGGCGGATCGCGATGTATTCTGGAAAACTGATCGGGCCCTTAGGTTTTTCTCGTCAGGGGGTACTTATAGGCGAAAGGACGATGTCAGAGGAGGGACCACGGCCCCTCACGCGGGCCCGGCGCGGCCAGGGGGGTGGCCGCGCCGCCCCTGTGTGGGGGGCCCACATGGCCCCCCTCCGTCAGGTCTTCGGATGTTTGGGAGCTTCCCCGTAAAATATGAATTCAGGAACTTGTTTCGTCCAATTCCGAGAATATTTCCTATGTATCACTTCTGAAACACAAAAACAGCAGAAAACAGGAAACTGGCACTGTGGCACTTCGTTAATAGGTTAGTTCCGGAAAATGTATAAAAATGCCACTAAGTGTAAGGAAACAATAGGCAAATGGTGTAAAAACAAGCATGGAGCATCAAAAATTATAGATACGTTTGAGACGTATCACCGCCCACCCTAGTGGCCCTCCCTTATACTGGTAGCAGCTACTCTCTATTAAACCGCAGGTGGTTGGAGCAATTAGCTAATTTATTTTATGTAACTTTCTGTTGGGACGTAAAACTACCGTGCAACACCAGGATAATCGCCGTGTTTTTGTGACGACGAACAGATGCTTTTCGAGCAAAGCAACAAATATCTCCTCGCTTTCGTGGAGGAGAGACGACCGCTTTTCAGCGCAAAACGGTAAAGATTGAACCAAACCCTAGGGCTACTAGGACATGGCAGAGAAAGAACGATAAAAGAAACAGTAAAAGAAATAACGATAGATTGTAATTGTGTAGATTCGATTGGCCCATTTTTCATCAATCGGCCGATGCCTTTATATAGGCGCTGGTCTTTGCATACAGGATACTTGGCGTACAAGAGTAAATTTCTAAAAGCTAAACCGCATAGGACATGCATATCCATACTTGATTCGGTTATGAGATACGTGCCTAATCTAATTGCAAACCAATACGTGACAGCTCTAAAAGGTCACGCTACAACAATCTTGTGCCTAAAAATAATAAAGCATATATCCCGGCCACGTGATACTAATGCCACTAGAGAATTATGGATGGATCTTTCCAGATTGAGTTTTCCTTCCGCCACTTTTACCTTCAGCTTGGCATCGGAAGTTTTGCTAGGACTTATCCTTGGTAGTATAGTTGCAGCTCAAAATATTCCTGAATCTGGCTAGGACATTGCCTACATAGCTTTTATCCACGCAAATCCCAGTCGCAGTTTAGCCAAATTACACCTCAATATGGCTTTTTAACCATGCAAAGCTTCACATCCATGGATCTGAATAAATAATCTGTCATGATGATCTGCCACTGCGGCGCATTGGACTGTTATTAAGTCTGCATGAACTTAAACAACAAGTCCAAATATATATATATCAATTAATAATTAGATCACACATATTTAGATTAATTTGGCTGATCATACTAACCAGTTAGCCAAATTATATTGTAGGATAACTAAATTAATTTGGCTGATCATACTAACCAGCTAGCCAAATTATACCATTAACACATGCCCCCCTGTTTTTGGTACGATTGAATTGACCAAAAACATACTGCAATATCTTAGGACGATGTCAATAACTTTGCCTGGCATATAATACCTCGGGGCGATATTCTAAGAACATATCGGCCAAAAAGCTTTTTTTTTTACTTACGGCTATGTCTAAATAACTCATCAGCCATATTCTCTTAGAACGATATTTCAAATAAGATATCGCCCATAATATCATTAAACCTACGACCACATGATAGGATAATACTTTTTCAATATTTTTCATTTAGAGCTTTGCACAACTTATCTCCCTGCAAAGCATGTACAAAATATGAATTTTCATGGATAGTCCGTACAACTCTCTCTATATGGAGCTTCCCAACTCGGCGATCATTTGCCGAATTTTCTATCACCTGTTTGAATTGGATCTTTTAACATCCAAAACCCTCCAATCAGCTTGTTTTAAATTATTTGCTAATTCGGTTGTCAGTGACCGATGTACCGAATCATGACTTCCCTGTACTACTAGTTACTGAAAGGATCCAGAAACAATTGCACATTGTACCAAATAGCATCCAACAGGTTGGACTCGTTTTCTACATAGCATCAAACATTGGCTTTTATAGTATGAAATAATATCCTTTGCTAATTTGGTGTAACCGGATGCCTGCTGTGTTGAAGAACTACTTCTCAAATTTTCTTCCCTAGGTATATGATTTGATCATGAAGCTATCCAAAGACTTAATTATTTCCAAACATCGCTCTAAACGGCTATTTGTAAGCCAAACCGTAAAGCTTCATACTCAGCTTGGCTATTTGTACAAATATATTTTAAATGGACCGATGTTTCAAAACAACATTGTTTGGTGAAATTAAAGCATTACCGATGCTTCGGTCATATTTACAAACCGATCCATCAAAATAAAGCTTACCACTAAGAATCGGTTGTTGCAACATATATTTAAATTGTCGGCTGGCAAGTTTTCACACATATACTAGAAAGTAGATAAAACCGAAATTTAGCACATGTATAATATAAAGATAAGAATAACTTTACAATGAACACGTACCGATTCTCGGTGTCGAGCAAATGACGATTTAAGTATGCAATGGCGTACTCCTTCCCGACATCTTCTTTCATGCATAAAGCTCTTTCCAGAACGGTAATCTTCTTCACGTCTTTGCGGCCACTTATCAATAACATCAGTCAAACATAGTATCTCACCATATTGCAACTCAACCGATGCCCTTGTCTACGTGATGCAAGTCGGATTATCCGCATTTATCAATATCCATATCAGTAGGTGCATCTCTTGAAATTTTTGAAATTCCATCAGCAACCATGTCATCCGCATTTATATTGTTGAAATATTAGGCCTTTTCATATGAGCCCATAATAGATTTCAGAAATTCCTAGAAATCTCAAAGCCCATGTGTGTGAGCCCATTTGGAATGCAGCCCAAGTTTTTGGCTGCACAAAGGCAAGGGGTGGGAGCTAAGTTTAGTCCCACATGGAAAGTTGGGAGAGATATAGACCAACATATAAGGTGGGGTGTTGCACCACTTGGTAAGTGAGTGAGAAGAGAAGTGCCACACGCGCGCTCCTCCTCCTCCTCCTCGCTCATCTCATCTCGACTCGACTCGACTCGACACGTCACGACGCGCGCGCGCCGCGGTTTGCGGAATTGAGCCTCGGAGCCAAGCTTATCTTTTTGCTGCACAGGAAAACCGAGCGTTTGACCGAGTCCTTGACGGACGCGTCACAGCTAGCCAGTTTGGGTCGCTCCCGGATCGTGGGCTACTTTGCCTAGGGTTTCTCCGCTGCGCTGCCTATATAAACTCTTGCCCGGCTACCGCCGCACACACCTGAAACTGATCTAGGGTTTTGCCACCTCTCGCTGCTTGCGCCGCCTCTGTAGTCTATCTCATCCCGAGCGCCAGCGTGCACCGGCGAACGGGAGAGCAGGTCTCCGGAACCACTCGCCTTTGCGATCCTGTACGGGAGAGGGCAAATTAGGTTTTGGGAAGCGCTCTGCGTGACTGCTCAAGCTCTTCATCACGGGTCGTCTTCCATCCAAGTCGGGTGTTGCAGCCTACCGCCATCTTCATCGCCGTCTGCTTCGACTGGTCTACTCCAACGTTGTCATCAACAACGTTACTGCTATGACTACATCTGCAAGTGAACGGTACGTGCGGTGTACTGCTGTTTCCCTGTTCATCATATTCTGCGAGTACATGTTTCGCTGCTACTTGTTTTTGTTCATCTTGTTATTCAATACATCTAGTATGTTCGAGTTACATGTGGTAGTAGCTAGCATTGTCATGTTTAATATTCTAGAATTAATCATGGAAATTGTGCCTAATTATCCAACAACCCAAAAACCTAATTGTAGGCAATTTCCTAAATTATCAATGGCTGGTTTTACCGATGCACTGAGGCCGGATAAATTTACCGGTGTGCACTTCAAGAGGTGGCAGTACAAAGCTGAGATTTGGCTGACCACGATGAAAGTGTTCCAGATTAGTAAAGGCAAACCTGAAGGAACTCTGTCTGAGGATGATCAGAAAAAGTTCGAGGAAGCCAATACTATCTTTGTGGGATGCATTCTGAGCATTCTTGCTGACCATCTGTGTGATGTGTTTATGCACATAAAAGACGGGAAGGAGCTCTGGGACGCACTGGACGCCAAGTTTGGTGCTGCAGATGCTGGCAGTGAACTGTACATCATGGAGAGCTTTCATGATTTTAAGATGACTAAGGACCTTCCTGTGGTTCAACAAGCTCATGAGATACAGTGCATTGCCAAAGAGCTCAAACTCCTTAAGTGTGCCTTGCCCGACAAGTTTGTGGCAGGTTGCATTATTGCTAAGTTGCCCTCTTCATGGAGGAACTTCGCCACAGCTCTCAAACACAAGAGACAGGAGATATCAGTTGAAAATCTGATAGCGTCCCTTGATGTTGAGGAGAAGGCTCATGCTAAGGACACTACTGAGAAAGGAGAAGGTCATGCTACTGCTAACTTTGTGCAGCAGAAAGGCAAATCCTCAGGCAAGAATAAAGGGAACTTCAAGCCCTCTTTCAACAAGCCTGTAAAGACTACAACCTTTAAGAAGAAGAAGCCGAACAGGGACAGAAGTGATCTGACTTGTTTCACTTGTGAAGAGCCCAGCCACTTTTCCAAGGACTGCCCAGAACGCGCAGACCGCAGAGGGAAAAGGGCCAAGAATGTCAACATGGTGACTGCTAGCAATACTGATGGGTATGGTAATCTATTTACTGTTCTTTCGGTATTTCAATCTCCCTCTTGGTGGATTGATACGGGTGCTAACGTTCATGTGTGTGCTGACATCTCTATGTTCACTTCTTACCAGGCCGCACAGGATTCCTCTGTCCTAATGGGCAATGGGTCACATGCCTCTGTTCGTGGTGTTGGCACGGTAGATCTGAAGTTCACTTTGGGGAAGATCGTGCAGCCGAGGAACGTGCAGCATGTCCCTTCTATGAACAAGAATCTTGTTAGCGGTTCCCTTCTCTGCAGAGATGGGTTTAAGGTTGTTTTAGAGTCGAATAAGGTAGTCATTTCCAAGCATGGACAATTTATTGGAAAAGGCTATGAGTGCAGAGGCTTGTTCCGCTTTTCACTTTTAGATTTCTGTAATAAATCCGTGAACCATATTTGTGGCAGTGTTAATGATGATACCAGTGTTTGGCATTCTCGTTTATGTCACATTAATTTTGGTTTGATGTCTCGGTTATCCAGCATGAGTTTAATTCCGAAATTCAGTATTGCCAAAGGTTCTAAGTGCCATAGTTGTGTCCAATCAAAGCAACCTCGTAAGCCTCATACGGCGGCCGATGAGAGAAACCTGGCACCTCTAGAACTCATACATTCTGATCTATGCGAGATGAATGGTGTGTTGACAAAAGGTGAAAAAAGATATTTCATGACATTGATTGATGATGCGACTAGATTTTGCTATGTTTACTTGTTGCGAACTAAAGATGAAGCTTTAGACTACTTTAAAATTTATAAGGCTGAAGTTGAAAATCAACTAGAGAGAAAGATCAAGCGTCTTAGGTCGGATCGTGGTGGAGAGTATTTTCCTAAAATCTTTGACGAATTCTGTGAGGAACATGGTATTATTCATGAGAGGACGCCTCCCTACTCGCCCCAATCTAATGGGGTGGCCAAGAGGAAAAACCGCACTCTGTCTGACTTGGTGAATTCCATGCTCGACACTGCTGGTTTATCAAAGGCATGGTGGAGGGAGGCTTTGTTGACTGCATGTCATATCCTGAATAGAGTTCCTAACAAGAATAAAGATAAAACCCCTTATGAGGAGTGGGTTGGGAGAAAGCCATCACTTTCGTATTTGTGCACTTGGGGATGCTTGGCGAAGGTCAACATTCCCATCCCAAAGAAATGCAAACTCGGACCAAAGACTGTGGATTGCATCTTTCTAGGTTATGCTCAGCGGAGCATTGGCTATAGATTTTTAGTAGTTAAATCCGAGGTACCTGATATGCATGTTGACACTATAATGGAATCTCGTGATGCAACATTTTTTGAGAATATGTTTCCTATGAAAGATATGCATAACACTGCTAGATTTTCTTCTGAGATAATTCCTGAATCTAGTGCATCTGATGATTATTTTGAGCAACCACATGAGAATGTTTTTGAGGACGTTCATGAGAAGGATGACAATGAAGCTCCTACAAGGAGCAAGAGACGGAGGACTGCAAAGTCCTTCGGTGATGATTTCATTGTGTACCTTGTGGATGATACTCCTAAGTCCATTGCTGAGGCATATGCATCACCAGATGCAGATGATTGGAAAGAAGCTGTCCAAAATGAGATGGACTCGATTCTTTCTAATGGAACATGAGAATTATCAGAGCGCCCCCATGGCTGTAAGCCTATGGGCTGCAAGTGGGTGTTCAAGAAGAAGCTAAGGCCTGATGGTACTATTGAGAAGTACAAGGCGAGACTTGTAGCGAAAGGCTACACACAGATAGAAGGCGAAGATTACTTTGACACCTATTCACCTGTCGCAAGACTAACCACCATTCGAGTACTACTTTCCATGGCTGCCTCCTATGGTCTTATCGTTCATCAAATGGACGTAAAGATAGCTTTCCTTAATGGAGAGTTGGAAGAGGAAATCTATATGGATCAGCCTGATGGATTTGTGGTAAAAGGTGAAGAGAGAAAGGTGTGCAAGTTGCTAAAATCTTTATATGGCCTGAAACAAGCACCTAAGCAATGGCATGAGAAGTTTGACAGAACTTTAACTTCGGTTGGCTTTGTTGTTAATGAGGCTGACAAGTGCGTATACTATCACCATGGTGGGGACGAAGGTGTTATATTGTGTTTATACGTTGATGATATTCTCATCTTTGGTACAAACATGAAAGTGATACTTGAGGTCAAGTCTTTCTTGTCAAAGTGCTTTGATATGAAAGATCTAGGAGAAGCTGATGTGATCCTGAACATCAAGCTGAATAAGAACGAGAGTGGGATTACTTTATCGCAATCCCACTATGTTGAGAAGATCTTGAGCCGGTTTGGCTTTATTGATGGCAAGTCTTCTCCAACACCTTATGATTCCAGTGTGATATTACGTAAGAACAAGAACGAACCAACAGATCAACTGAGATATTCTCAGATCATTGGTTCACTCATATACTTAGCTAGCGCGATAAGACCTGACATCTCTTTTGCTGTGAGTAAGTTGAGTAGGTTCATGTCAAACCCGGGTATTGATCATTGGCATGCACTTGAAAGGGTCATGCGCTATCTATGTGGTACAATAAGTTACGGGATTCACTATTCAGGACACCCTGCTGTGCTTGAGGGATATAGTGACGCAAATTGGATCTCTGATGTAGATGATATCAAAGCCACTAGTGGGTATGTGTTTACCTTTGGAGGTGGCGCCGTATCATGGAGATCATGTAGGCAAACCATATTGACGAGGTCAACTATGGAAGCAGAACTTACTGCTTTAGACACAGCCACTGTAGAGTTAGAATGGCTGCGTGAGCTCTTGATGGACTTGCCGGTGGTTGAAAAACCTGTGCCGGCCATCGTCTTGAATTGTGACAACCAAACAGTTATTGTCAAAGTGAACAATTCTAAGGATAATGCGAAGTCATCAAGACACGTTAAAATACGTTTGAAGTCTGTCAGGAAATTGCGAAACTCCAGAGTAATAACTGTTATGTATATTCAAACAGACAAAAACCTGGCAGATCCCTTTACTAAGGGGCTATCACGCAATGTGATAGATAGTACATCGAGGGAGATGGGTTTGAGACCCATAGATGTTATGCCATAGCGGTAACCCAACCTTTGTGATCGGAGATCCCGTGAATTAGGACCTGGGAAAACAAGCTAGCGGTTAAACTGAGGAGAGTATTCTGTAACCCTCTCTATGTGAAGATGCAAAACTCTCAAAATCTGTAAGGCAGGTTGGCAACATGCCTTAATGTGTTTCTGTTGGCTATGATTAGCAAAGATGCTGTCTGCTACTTGGTGATGATGTGGAAGCAGACTTCCTTGTGCGTGGTGCTTGACCAGCCCGTTGGGAACCCCAAGAGGAAGGTATGATGAGTGTAGCGGCTAGTTTTCCCTCAATTAAGAAACCAAGGTTTAATGTCGATCAGGAGAAGGAGAGACGGTGACGACTGAAGGTGATGCTTGCTAGCTTGCGACAGCAGCGGACAATTTATATGTGGCGCCTCGTCCAAGCTTTGCTTGCTAGCTGCAACGTGGAACCTGCACACACACAAACAAATACTTTGTTCCCAACTTGCGATGAGGTTGTCAATCTCACCGGTTCGCTTGAAACAAAGGTTATGAGCGTATCGAGTGGAAAACAGTAGAGTATATGCTAGTAAAGTAAACAGTGCGGGAAAAGTAAACAGGTGATTGCAATATGATTAAAATAGGACCGGGGTCCATAGTTCACTAGTGGTGTCTCTCCATAGATAAATAACATGCTGGGTAAACGAATTACAGTTGGGCAATTGATAGAATAGAGCTAACGTGATATGTCAAGAAGATCACTATGAGATTCACTCTGGGCATTACAACAAAATACATAGACCGCCATCCAACTGCATCTATGACTAATAATCCACCCCCGGGGATATCATCCGAACACCCTAGAAGTATTAAGTTGCGAACAACAGATAATTGCATTAAGCAAAGTGTGTAATGTAAACAAAGCATATGCCCTCGAGCATATGAATGTTGTTTTCTCCCTAGTAGCAACAGCACATCTACCACCTTAGAGGTTTCTGTCACTCCCCCAGGTGAAATAGAGGCATGAACCCACTATCGAGCATAAATACCCCCTCTTGGAGTCACTAGCAACTACTCGGCCAAGATAGCTACTAACAACGGAGAGCATGCAAGATCATAAACATCATAGAGATAACATAAGATAAAATTCAGTACAGCAACTTAATCATAAACACCAATATTCATCGGATCCCAACAAACCAACATCATAGTATTACATAACAGTGATCTCAATCATGTAGGGCAGCTCATGAGATCTAAACATGAAGCACATGGTGGAGAAGACAACCATCTAGCTACTGCTATGGACCCATAGTCCAAGGTAGACTACTCACTCATCGCTCCGGAGGCAATCATGGCGATGAAGGAGACCTCCGGTGGCGATTCCCCTCTCCGGCAGGGTGCCGGGAAGAGCTTCTGGACCCTCCCGATCTTCGGGTCGACGGCGGCGGCGGATCGCGATGTATTCTGGAAAACTGATCGGGCCCTTAGGTTTTTCTCGTCAGGGGGTATATGTAGGTGAAGGGGGGCTGTCAGAGGTGGAGCCAGGGGCCCTCACACGGGGGTGGCGCGGCCAGGGGCCAGGCCGCGCCGCCCCTGTGTGTGGGGGCCTCGTGGCCCCCCTCCATCAGGTCTTCTGATCTTTGGGTGCTTCCCGATGAAATATGACTTCTGGAACTTATTTCGTCCAATTCCGAGAATATTTCCTGTGTATCACTTCTGAAACCAAAAACAGCAGAAAACAGGGAACTGGCACTGTGGCACTTCGTTAATAGGTTAGTTCCGGAAAGCGTATAAAAATGCCACTAAGTGTAACGAAACAGTAGGCAAATGGTGTAAAACAAAGTATGGAGCATCAAAAATTATAGATACGTTTGAGACGTATCAAGCATCCCCAAGCTTAACTCCTGCTCGTCCTCGAGTAGGTAAGTGATAACAAAAGAATAATTTTTGAGGTGACATGCACCTACACAATCTTGATCATATATGTAAGCATTGATGAGCTGGGATCAATAGAACTTAAACATGGGCATGAAGATATAATCATGACAATAAGAACTTAGCAACCATGTTGTAAACATGCAAATGAACACAAACAAAAGATCATGGTAATGAAACAATGAAAGTCAAACGTGTGTTCAAATCATAAGGAAAAACATACAAGTGGTTTTCAGCTTGTCCTTCAAAGAGAGCAAAACATAAATGCATAGGACACCTCAAAGTTTAAGAGGGCGACTAGATACAAATAATTTAAGAACAACTGAAACCAACAATATGAGTCAATCAATGAACCTTGGGACAATGCATATCACACTAAGAATGACAACTATGCTCTCTTAATGGTGCATAAAGAAAGAAGGTGGTGACTCAACATAAAAGTAAAAGATAGGCCCTTCGCAGAGGGAAGCAGTGATTTAGCATGTGCTAGAGCTTTTCATTTTGTAAAACAGAGATAAAACTTGATTTTGAGAGGTGGTTGTCTTTGTCAACGACTGGCAATGGGGTTCTTACTATCTTCCATACAAAAATGAAGCAAGTTTTTGAGAGAGAGATTGGCACTTTGGTGCTCTTTTTATAAAACTAGGCACTCCTCCCCACCTTTTCCTTTCCCATACCATGGATAACCGATTCCATCGGGTGCCCACCAACATTCACATTCTTGGAGGAGTGCCTTTTTTCTATTTTTCACTTTTTTTTCTTTTTTGGAATAAGCAATATGGAAGATAGCAAATCCGACCACTACGTCCCCATGAGCTGAAAACAGTGTCACAAAACGAGAAGTATTTTGAAGGTTTTTTGAAAGGTAGCACACGAAAATTTTACTTTGGAATGGCTTAAAAATACCATGCATAGGAATTTATAGTGGACACTTTGGAAAACTTGGCTTTTAGGAGTTGGATGCACGAGTAGAGCTCATACTCAGTACAAGGCGAGGGCTAGCAAAAGACTGGGAGCGACCGACTAAGAGAGCAATAATGGCCATAATCATGCAAAGCGACAAAGCGACATTAAAAGAAGCATACGATGGCATCAAAAGTCAAAAACTAAATGATCATGAAGGCTAATGGCGACTTTGGAAGAGTCTAACATGTGTGAGCATGCGCCAAGTCAACCCAAATAAAGCATCAAGGAGAAAACCAAAATAATGCTTCCATACAATAAAAACAACGCATGATTTTTTTCAAAGGCTCATTAAGCAATCTCAGTTATTTGAGACAAGTCATGCTACAGCAAAACCACTAAGCATACTATCAAAAAGACATCTAGCATGACATGAAAAAGCCTAAGCCGCAGTCTACACAAGCTCCTTCTCGTACCACTATTTTGCACAAAGCTTTTTCTCTTTTCCAACACCATTTGAAATTTTTAAAGATACCTCTTTTGATGAAAACCAATAAAGACCAGAGGCAAAAATACACCTTGATGAAAAGATATGACAAGATCTGAACGCAAATCAAGGCGAAAACGAAAACCAAAAGCAGTAGCAGAAAAACTAGAATGCTCGATGAACGATAAGAGTGAAAACTAGAGCATTCTTTGCAAATGAAAACGAGTACATCTCCTCCAAAGGGAAATTTGTTGGGGTCCAACCATTTATTGCAGCAAACAAACTAACTAAACAAACTAAGAAAACTAAAACAACTGACGCTCCAAGAAAAACACATAGTGCATGAAGCAATAAAAATATAGTGTTTTGAAAGGTGACCTGATTTTTGCCGATGAAGAAGGGGTGCCTCGGGGGCATCCCCAAGCTTTGACGCTTGTACTTCTTGGATATTTCTTGGGGTGCTGGGCATCCCCAAGCTTGAGCTTTTGTCCATTCTTCAACTCATCTCATCATTCTCCAATCCCTACACTTGAAAACTTCCTTCATACAAAACTAAACACAATTCTATTAGCAACATTAGTGCAAGCATAAAATATATTCAACCTCTTTTAGCTTCAGGTTTCAACTCAAAACCACCACATATAAAGTATATACTACTGTAGCAACTTCCACAAGAGTTCCATGATCAAAAAGAACTCAAGAGAAAGCGATAAAGTGGCAAAAACAAATATTGGCAGAAATCTGTCAAAACTGGACAGCTGATAAAGGACGAATTTTTGAGGGATTTTCTGTTGCTCAAATCAAAAAGTGTTCAACTAACGAAAGTTTGGATATAACCTGGGGCATAAGCACAAGAAATTTCAGGTCCAAAAGATATACAGTGATTTTTCACGAATTTTTACGGTGCAGCACCGAAAACAGTTTCAGGACAGCAATAACCCCAAATCTTTACCTCACTCAAATTAGAGGCTTCTCTTGGCACAAAAACGAAATAAACAAGATAAAGAGCGGTCATTACAGTAGTAATGACTTCTGAGACTCAAATAAAAGAAAAAGTACTGAAAATAAACATTGGGTTATCTCCCAAGAGTGCTTTTCTTTAACGCCTTTGAGCTAGGCGCAGAAAAGTGCGAATCAAGTAATATCAAGCGATGAAGCATCAAGCTCATAATTTGCTCTAAGAATAGAGTCAAAAAGTAATTTCTTTCTTTTCCTAGGGAAGTGTTCCATACCTTTCTTTAGTGGGAATTGATACTTGATAGTGCCTTCCCTCATATCAATGATAGCACCTACAGTTCGAAGAAAAGGTCTTCCCAAAATAATAGGACATGAAGCATGGCATTCAACGTCCATAACAAGAAAATCAACGGGAACAAGGTTATTGTTAACCACAATAAGAACATCATTAATCCTTCCCAAAGGTTTCTTCTTAGCAACATCAGCAATAGGAACATCAAAATAACACTTTTCAAGCGGTGGTAAACCAAGCATGTCATAAATCTTTCTAGGCATGATAGAAATACTAGCACCTAGATCACATAAAGCATGGCAATCATAACCATTCACATGCATATCAATGATGGGTTCCCAACCATCTTCTAACTTCTTGGGAACAGAAGCTTTTTGCCTCAACTTTTCATCCCTAATCTTTATAAGAGCATTGGTAATATGCTTAGTAAAAGCAATATTTAAAGAACTAGCATTGGGAGTCAAAGCAAGCTTTTGCAAGAACAAAATTACTTCAGATATATTGCAGCCATCAACATCAAAATCATTAAAGGAAATAGAGCTATCATCTTCCACACTCCGAAAAATTTCAGCACTCTTTTGAGAAAAAGTTTTGGCAGTTTTAGGCTTTTTAGCACAAGGAGTGGGAGTTTTCTCTACCCCAATCAAAGTAAGAGGATTGCTATCAGTAGGAGCAACATCATTAGAGGTAGTAATAGTACATACCTTCATCTCTCTAGCCATCTCATCTTCTCTTTCCCACCTGGCATGCAATTCCGCTAACAATCTCATATTTTCATCAATTCTAACTTGGTTAGCATTAGCGGCAGCAACAATATTGCTTACATTCACATCATTAGGAAACACTTTTAATTTCAGAAGTTCAACATCATGAGCAAGGCTATCAACTTTAGAAGCAAGAGCATCAATTTTGCCTAATTTTTCCTCAACAGACTTATTAAAAGCAGTTTGCTTACCGATGAAGTCCTTGAGCATTACCTCAAGCTCGGAGGGCGCGGCCCTAGTGTTGTTGTAGGAATTACCATAAGAGTTACCATAACCATTACCATTGGTAGAAGGGTATGGCCTATAATTATTACTAGCAAAATTGTTCCTATAAGCATTGTTGTTAAAATTGTTGTTTCTAATGAAATTCACATCAACTTGCTCTTCTTGAGCAACCAGAGAGGCCAAAGGAACATTATTAGGATCAACATGAGTCCTATCATTAGCAAGCATAGCCATAATGGTATCAATCTTATCATTCAAGGAAGAGGTTTCCTCAACAGAATTTACCTTCTTACCTTGTGGAGCTCTCTCGGTGTGCCATTCGGAATAATTTACCATCATGTTGTCGAGTAGCTTTGAGGCGGCGCCCAATGTGAGGGACATAAAAGTGCCTCCAGCAGCTGAATCAAGTAGGTTCCTTGAAGAAAAATTCAGTCCTGCATAAAAAGTTTGGATAATCATCCAAGTAGTCAGTCCATGAGTGGGGCAATTCTTTATCATAGATTTCATTCTTTCCCAAGCTTGAGCAACATGTTCATTATCAAACTGAGTAAACTTCATAATATTGCTACGCAATGATATAATCTTAGCAGGAGGATAATATCTACCAATAAAAGCATCCTTACACTTAGCCCATGAATCAATACTATTCTTAGTCAAAGACAGCAACCAATCTTTAGCCTTTCCTCTCAAAGAAAAAGGAAACAACTTGAGCTTAATAATATCACTATCAACATCCTTATATTTCTGCATCTCACATAGCTCAACAAAATTGTTGAGATGAGCTGCAGCATCTTCAGTACTAGCACCAGAAAATTGCTCTTTCATAACAAGGTTCAATAAAGCAGGCTTGATCTCATAAAAAGTAGTAGCAGGAACAGGTGGTGCAATAGGAGTGCAGATAAAATCACTATTGTTTGTGCTAGCAAAGTCACACAACTTGGTGTTTTCAGGATTGGCCATTTCAGCAAAACGAAAGTAAACAGGTAAAAACAGCTACTAAGGATTCTAATTTTTTTTGGGTTTTTGATATAAAAAACAATGTGGGTAAAATAAAATAAAGTAAAGCAAAACAAATAACAAAGTAAAGTATGTGTGTGCGAAGAACTCCCCTCGCAGAAGTATTCTCTTCCTTCCCCGGCAACGGCGCCAGAAAATCAGCTGCTACTTGGTGATGATGTGGAAGCAGACTTCCTTGTGCGTGGTGCTTGACCAGCCCGTTGGGAACCCCAAGAGGAAGGTATGATGAGTGTAGCAGCTAGTTTTCCCTCAATTAAGAAACCAAGGTTTAATGTCGATCAGGAGAAGGAGAGACGGTGACGACTGAAGGTGATGCTTGCTAGCTTGCGACAGGAGCGGACAATTTATATGTGGCGCCTCGTCCAAGCTTTGCTTGCTAGCTGCAACGTGGAACCTGCACACACACAAACAAATACTTTGTTCCCAACTTGCGATGAGGTTGTCAATCTCACCGGTTCGCTTGAAACAAAGGTTATGAGCGTATCGAGTGGAAAACAGTAGAGTATATGCTAGTAAAGTAAACAGTGCGGGAAAAGTAAACAGGTGATTGCAATATGATTAAAATAGGACCGGGGTCCATAGTTCACTAGTGGTGTCTCTCCATAGATAAATAACATGCTGGGTAAACGAATTACAGTTGGGCAATTGATAGAATAGAGCTAACGTGATATGTCAAGAAGATCACTATGAGATTCACTCTGGGCATTACAACAAAATACATAGACCGCCATCCAACTGCATCTATGACTAATAATCCACCCCCGGGGATATCATCCGAACACCCTAGAAGTATTAAGTTGCGAACAACAGATAATTGCATTAAGCAAAGTGTGTAATGTAAACAAAGCATATGCCCTCGAGCATATGAATGTTGTTTTCTCCCTAGTAGCAACAGCACATCTACCACCTTAGAGGTTTCTGTCACTCCCCCAGGTGAAATAGAGGCATGAACCCACTATCGAGCATAAATACCCCCTCTTGGAGTCACTAGCAACTACTCGGCCAAGATAGCTACTAACAACGGAGAGCATGCAAGATCATAAACATCATAGAGATAACATAAGATAAAATTCAGTACAGCAACTTAATCATAAACACCAATATTCATCGGATCCCAACAAACCAACATCATAGTATTACATAACAGTGATCTCAATCATGTAGGGCAGCTCATGAGATCTAAACATGAAGCACATGGTGGAGAAGACAACCATCTAGCTACTGCTATGGACCCATAGTCCAAGGTAGACTACTCACTCATCGCTCCGGAGGCAATCATGGCGATGAAGGAGACCTCCGGTGGCGATTCCCCTCTCCGGCAGGGTGCCGGGAAGAGCTTCTGGACCCTCCCGATCTTCGGGTCGACGGCGGCGGCGGATCGCGATGTATTCTGGAAAACTGATCGGGCCCTTAGGTTTTTCTCGTCAGGGGGTATATCTAGGCGAAGGGGGGCTGTCAGAGGTGGAGCCAGGGGCCCTCACACGGGGGTGGCGCGGCCAGGGGCCAGGCCGCGCCGCCCCTGTGTGTGGGGGCCTCGTGGCCCCCCTCCGTCAGGTCTTCTAATCTTTGGGTGCTTCCCGATGAAATATGACTTCTGGAACTTGTTTCGTCCAATTCCGAGAATATTTCCTGTGTATCACTTCTGAAACCAAAAACAGCAGAAAACAGGGAACTGGCACTATGGCACTTCGTTAATAGGTTAGTTCCGGAAAGCGTATAAAAATGCCACTAAGTGTAACGAAACAGTAGGCAAATGGTGTAAAACAAAGCATGGAGCATCAAAAATTATAGATACGTTTGAGACGTATCACTGTCCTACAGAGCATTCTTGAAAGAACACATCTATATAAGTCCGACTGTTAAACGTCGTAGTCTATGAGATTTGGGTGATCTCTAGTAAACTCATGAAGAGACCATGAAGTACAACGCATATGCTCCAACCCGCGGGGTAGGCTACTGGCAGCCATGTACTGGTTATGACTTTGAGTGAAATCTTGACGCACAAAACTTGCAATTCAAGGCGTAGTCCATTGTGCAAGTTGCTGATAGACGTAGCTTAAGGTTCTAGGCGGAAGTTCAACTTAACAGTCTCTGCTGAAACACTGGTATATAAACAAGTAGTGAGGTTTGGCAAATCTCTAAATGGGCATTTGAGATCTGGTGGGGGATTGTTGAAATATTGGGCCTTTTCATATGAGCCCATAATCAATTTCAGAAATTCCTAGAAATCTCAAAGCCCATGTGTGTGAGCCCATTTGGAATGCAGCCCAAGTTTTTGGCTGCACAAAGGCAAGGGGTGGGAGCTAAGTTTAGTCCCACATGGAAAGTTGGGAGAGATATAGACCAACATATAAGGTGAGGTGTTGCACCACTTGGTAAGTGAGTGAGAAGAGAAGTGCCACACGCGCGCTCCTCCTCCTCCTCCTCGCTCGTCTCATCTCGACTCGACTCGACACGTCACGACGCTATGCGCGCGCGCGCCGCGGTTTGCAGAATTGAGCCTCGGAGCCGAGCTTATCTTTTTGCTGCACAGGAAAACCGAGCGTTTGACCGAGTCCTTGACGGACGCGTCACAGCTAGCCAGTTTGGGTCGCTCCCGGATCGTGGGCTACTTTAACCGACTCGGGCGTACGACGTGGGTGTGGCCCACGTTGCCTAGGGTTTCTCCGCTGCGCCACCTATATAAACTCTTGCCCGGCTACCGCCGCACACACCTGAAACCGATCTAGGGTTTTGCCACCTCTCGCTGCTTGCGCCGCCTCTGTAGTCTATCTCATCCCGAGCGCCGGCGTGCACCGGCGAACGGGAGAGCAGGTCTCCGGAACCACTCGCCTTTGCGATCCTGTACGGGAGAGGGCGAATTAGGTTTTTGAGAAGCGCTCTGCGCGACTGCTCAAGCTCTTCATCACGGGTCGTCTTCCATCCAAGTCGGGCGTTGCAGCCTACCGCCGTCTTCATCGCCGTCTGCTTCGACCGGTCTACTCCAACGTTGTCATCAACAACGTTACTGCTACGACTACATCTGCAAGCGAACGGTACGTGCGGTGTACTGCTGTTTCCCTGTTCATCATGTTCTGCGAGTACATGTTTCGCTGCTACTTGTTTTCGTTCATCTTGTTGTTCAGTACATCTAGTATGTTCGAGTTACATGTGGTAGTAGCTAGCATTGTCATGTTTAATATTCTGGAATTAATCATGGAAATTGTGCCTAATTATCCAACATATATTTTCCTCCACAATGATGCGCTTCTCCCTCCAAGTCATGTTTGGAGGCACCATCGGTCTAGTTCGGTTGAACAATTCATTGAGTTTCTTCTCAGATATTTTTTCTCGAATTTCCAATTCTAGCGGACGCTGCGCGCGTCCTTTTTGAGTATGTGTGAGGCCTGTCGGGTACCATTGAGGTCCGGGTTTTGTCCCTGGCGTGACTGACATGATTTTCCTGCCCACCGAGTTTCTTAGATCATAATGTTGAAACGCCGCTTTTGGCCGAAACTCTCTGTACTTGGGCAAGAAAACATTCCTCTGATTTTTAGACGGACCACCGACCTCAAAATTCTTGCTGCCTCCAAATACTCTCGGCCTATACTGATGTACTGATGTCATTGGCATAAACTCTCTGACCGAGAAAATCCTACGCTGGTTTGATGGAACATTGGTCTCAAAAGACTTGCAGCCTCTTGCGTAACGATCAGCATATACACTAGCTGACCTATTAGTACTAGGACGTACAACATGTATTTCTAGACGTGCATGCCCGTCAGGCCCCAAATCATCATGCATGCTCGTGCTTTTGGCAGCAATATTATCGAGGCATCCATGCTTAAGTCCATTACGTGCAACCGCATGTCCTGCATGGCTCCTTATATCCTTTCCATTCTTTTTTTGTGAAATTATATCCTTTCCATTTTGTGAACTAGGCCTTAACATCCCCTTCTTCTGAACAAGATCAGGTCCTTTATTCTCCTGATTTACATCACTGCCAACTGGATACATCTCAGGTGTCTCTAAATTGCAGGCTTGCGCGACCAGATTAGTACGTACATCAGCGGATTCAAACCTTTTACCTGTAGTTGTAACAGAGAATGCACCGGTTACTTCAGTACCAGCAACTTTTCTTTGAACTGACCCAAAATCAACTCCATCAACACCATTCGTGTTTGGATTAGAAATAACTTTTTTAGTTGACTGTTGTTTCCCAAGTTTCAGACTATGAGCACCATTTAGAACTGACCCAGAATCAACTCCATCAACACCATTCGTGTCTGGATTAGAAATAACATTTTTAGTTGACTGTTGTTTCCCAAGTTTCAGACTATGGGCACCATTTAAATTATCTGAGCTTTCTGTATATTTAGATTCAGCACGCTTCACCCACACACGGTTGCGGTCGCCCATGTAATTCTTGCCATACGCACCGTGCCTTGGCGATTGTCTATCATGAATACTGAACCGAGCTCTTTTCCTATGCATGTCTTGTCTAAACGCAGACCTCGACGGAATCCATCTCGGTGGGAAATAACCTGCTGGCCCTGTAGGATATGGCGTCCATGGACTGAAACTCCATGGAGGATACTGCGGGCAGCCCCAATATGCCGAAACTAGTGGAAAATAAGGCTGAGGGCTATAATGACTTCCTTGCCAATGCTCATGCCCCCCGGGTCGAGTAGGAGACCTTGGACGCTTATTACCTTCAAGCCGATTAAACATATTATCGGCCTTGCGTGAAGTATATTTTTTCAACAACATCCTTGGAGCTTGTCGCTTTGCTCTATTAACTTTCCACTCTTCTACTACTAGATTTTTTGGCTTGATCATTCTCGGAGGAGCATTTTCATCAATCAGAACATTTTTCCCTTTGCGGACTCGGTCTGATCCGACCGAATAAGCATTTTCTTGTTTGTAAAATCTATCACATTGATAGGAAAAGGGTCAATATCGAGCTTCATCTTAGAACTTTCTATAAACGTCAATCATTCATCACTAATGGCCGATTGAACCTGCCGACGAAACACATTGCAACCATTAGTAGCATGAGAAAAAGAATTGTACCATTAGTAGCATCAGAAACATTGTTTTCATGGTCAGTCTTTAAGTGGAAGGTGTAACCAGGGTACGTTGGCTTTGCTATGTACTAAAAATACATCCAGGTATTCTTAGCTCTCTTTACATGTGATTTGCTTTCAGAGTCCATTCACTGTTGGTCGCTCTTTCTCCTGGTAGGAGATCTTGGAGAGATACGTCGAGTGGGAATGTTATTATACTTTTACCTGCAGATCCTATGTATATTCTCCTTGCTTGCGAAAGTGCCATGTGAAAATTATATGGTACTACCTACTCATATTTCAAAACCATTGTAAGGCTCTATCTTAGAAATGCTCATATTGTTATGATAGATGCATTATACAGACAATCAAAAGGGGATTATATTTTAGGTTTGTAAACTTTGGTCAGGTTTGTGTGCAGAGTATGCTGTCAAAGTTCTTAATTTTTTTTTTCTTCTTCAGGCTACACAGACATAATATTTTCTATACCAGGTAGAGTTCTTGGTCTTCGAGATCAAATTTGGTTCATGCCGTATTCTGGATCGGCTCGACAGTTTGAACCCTGCAGTGTTTTGCTAGCCACATGTACAGACATGTCAAAGATGATTCCAGACATGTTTTTTATTTATGGTTTCTCTTTTTTTTTGTTAAGGTTCCCTGAAATATATGTCGTTCACTATTCTAGGATAATGTCATGTTCGTCGTACACCAAATAGTTACTTCTTTGTTAACCATCTGCTCCCTCTATCTGATGAAAGCCCTAGCTGAAGGTGCTCTAATTTGTGAGTTTTAGTCACATGGGGTTTATGCATGATGACCATGGGCTCTGGCTAGAGTAGAGAAGATAAGTTTGTGCCTATAACTAACATTTATTGCAGTTGTTTGTGTAGCTGAATTCATGAGACGAATTTGGAGGTCAGCTCCCAGCTAGAACGATGTTATTTTCCAGCAGTAGGAGCGTCCAGGAGATAGTTAAGTTGATGACTTTGTTTTGCACTCTTCAGGTTCGTAGTCATTAATTTATTATGGTTAGCTGTCATATGAGAATAGGGAGAGAGGCATGCTTTCCACAACAGTCTGTAGTTTAGATATTATATAACATATAGGAGTTAAAGATCAAGATCCTAATTGGTTCATTTGTATACCACAATTGCCACTATCTGGTGAACTGTATCACTGCCATTGTTCTGAATTGTCTTTGTAACTCTTTTGGGTTAGCACTTATGTTGACGTTAAAAGATCAGGATTCTAACTGGCTCATTCGTATACCACAATTGCCACTATCTCGTGAACAATTGTGTTCTATATACCACAATTGTCAATGTATCACTGCCATTGTTCTGATTGTCTTTGCAACTTCATTGGTTAGCACTTATGTTCCTACTTCCACCCATTAAGTAATTGCTGCTATTTGCATAACGACAGTTGGAAATAATGGAGCGGCAAAGCGCGCTAGGTCCATCTAGTCTTAAGTACCGCTTCAAAAACTCAGCCTCCCATTCTTTAAGCTCCTGTTCAATTTTTTTCCCGATCATCTTCGGATAGATCATCGAGTGTGATGGCGTTGTCTGAGTTAACGTCGCTTGGGAAATTGTGATCGGTGTTTATAGTGTGCTTTTCTTCTTTGTCCCCAGCGGAGTCGCCAATTGTGTTGGCACGCAAAACTGCAACACCAGGATAATCGCTGTGCTTTCGTGACGACGAACGGATGCTTTCTGAGCAAAGCAACAAAGATCCCCTCGCATTCGTGGAGGAGAGACGACCGCTTTTCAGCGCAAAACGGTAAAGATTGAATCAAACCCTAGGGCTGCTAGAGCATGGCAGAGAAAAAAGATAAAAGAAACAGTAAAAGAAATAACGATAGATTGTAATTGTGTAGATTCGATTGGCCCTTTTTTCATCAATCGGCCGATGCCTTTATATAGGCGCTGGTCTTTGCATACAGGATACTTAGCGTATAAGAGTAGATTTCTAAAAGCTAAACCGCATAGGACATGCATATCCATACTTGATTCGGTATGAGATACGTGCCTAATCTAATTGCAAACCAATACGTGACAGCTCTAAAAGGTCACGCTACAACAATCTTGGGCCTAAAAATAATAAAGCATATATCCCGGCCACGTGATGCTAATGACACTAGAGAATTATGGATGGATCTTTCCAGGTTGAGTTTTCCTTCTGCCACTTTTACCTTCAGCTTGGCATATGAAGTTTTGCTAGGACTTATCCTTGGTAGTATAGTTGCAGCTCAAAATATTCCTGAATCTGGCTAGGACATTGCCTACATAGCTTTTATCCACGCAAATTCCAGTCGCAGTTTAGCCAAATTACACCTCAATATGGCTTTTTAACCATGCAAAGCTTCACATCCATGGATCTGAATAAATAATCTGTCATGTATGATCTACCACTGCGGCGCATTGGACTGTTATTAAGTCTGCATGAACTTAAACAACAAGTCCAAATATATATATATATATATATATATATATATATATATATATATCAATTAATAATTAGATCACACATATTTAAATTAATTTGGCTGATCATACTAACCAGTTAGCCAAATTATATTGTAGGATAACTAAATTAATTTGGCTGATCATACTAACCAGCTAGCCAAATTATACCATTAACACTTTCTTGCTCATGTAATTCCTGATTTACGTATATTGTTTTGGATGTAGCTAGCTTGATTTCTTTTCAAAACATTACTCACTCTGCTTTTTATTATCCTTTTTAGCATTAGTCAAAGTTAAAATTTTAAAGTTTGACTAAATGTAAAGAAAAAAGTACTAACATTTATAATATCAAATTTATATAATATAAGAATACAATTTATAATAATTCTAATAATACAAATATTATATATTTTAGATATTGATGTTTTTTAAGATATTTAATTAAACTTTAAAAAGTTCAACTTTAACTAAACTTAAAACCCAAGATAAATAAAAACAGAAGGAGTATGCTTTCACTGGACGCATAATTTTTTTTGTTGGCAATCAATACTTCGCTGCACGACCTGGTCTGAATTTTTGACGCATCAGATCACCTGTGCGAGTGAAATGCTAGAAAAGACCACCTGCGAAAATTTTTGTCGAAAAGGAACCCCTGCGGGTGGCGGCACGTTTGGCCAGGCGACACGTGGCACATGCCGCCTGGGCCAACGCCGGCATGGGGGTACCGCCATCCCCAAGTCCGGCACGTAGGCTGGCAGGTGACGGCGGTGGGCCATGCCGCCTTAGCCGTTGCCGACAGGGTGATGTGGCGCATGCCTGTCGGATTTGGCAGTGGCGGCAGGACCCACCTCTTCGAACGGCCGTCGACGGTAGCAGACATGCCGGTGTTGGCTGTGGCGGTACCCCCATGCCGGCGTTGGCCCAGGCGGCACGTGCCACGTGTCGCCTGGCCAGACATGCCGCCACCCGTAGGGGGTCTTTTTTGACAAATTTTTCGGCAGGTGGTCTTTTCTAGCATTTCACTCGCGCAGGTGGTCTTATGTGTCAAAAATTCACCTGGCCTATCCTGAGCATTTCTATAGCTTAATGGCAAAGCATATAATGAACCATTTAAGAAGTATAAGGAATTTACAATGTGGCTCAGTTATGACATATGTTTTATGCTCGCTCTAGGGGTGAGCAGTTGTACCCATACATTCAGGATTTGGACAAACTTTTCAGACCTTTTAGATGTTTATGTCATTCTTTCGATGAGACGGAGGGGCAAGACGACGAATAGACCCCGGACTCATTTACTCAAGTTACTTGATTATAAATAAGTGTCACTGATTTTGTACTAACTTAGTACAACCACCAACACTTCTTTTTGATTGAAGGAAATATTTTTTAACTAAGTATAATGTGTACATGATATTTTGTCTAGGGAAATGATTGAAGTGCCATAGTGCCAGTTTCCTGTGGTTTGCTGTTTTTGTGTTTCAGAAAAGCTACATAAAAAATATTCTCAGAATTGGACGACACACAAGCCAAAATTCCTATTTTTCCCGAAGCTTCATGGAGTCCAAAGCAGAGACAGAGGGCTGCCAGGAGAAGGCCGCACCATGCCACGGCGCGGCCCCCCTTGCCCGCGCCGGGCTATGGTGTGGGCCCTTGGCCCACACTCTGACGCCGCCTTTCCGCCTATATATTCCCCTCGACGGGAAAACCTAAGAGCCCCGATCAATTTTCACAAAACATACTGCAAGCCACCGCCGTCGTCGATGCGAGATTGGAAGGGTCCAGAAGCTCTTTCCGGCACCCTGCCGGAGAGGGGAATCACCACCAGAGGCCTTCTTCATCACCATGCCTGCCTTCAGAGTGATGCGTGAGTAGTCTACCTTGGACTACGGGTCCATAGCAGTAGCTAGATGGTTGTCATCTCCTCCATATGCTTCATGTTTAGATCTTGTGAGCTGCCTATCATGATCAAGATCATCGTTGTGTAATTCTACATGTTGTGTTTGTTGGGATCCGATGAATATTGATACTATGTCAAATTGATGTGCTGAATTATTATCTTTATGTTATCTCTATGTTGTTTATGATCTTGCATGTTTTCAGTTGCTAGTAGATATCTTGACCGAGTAGATGCTAGTGACTCCAAGAGGGACTATTTATGCTCGATAGTGGGTTCATGCCTCTAGAATCTGGGGGAGTGACAGAAACCTCTAAGGTTGTAGATGTGTTGTTGCCACTAGGGAGAAAACAACAATCTTGTGTTCAAGGACATTTGCATTGTTTACATTATGCACTTTGCTTAAGGCGTGTTGATTGCAACTTAATACCCAATAGTTGCTCGGACGACATCCGGAGGGTGGATTATTAGTCATAGATGCAGTTGAATTACGGTCTATGGATTTTGTCGTAATGCCCATAGTGAATCTTATAGTGATCCTCATGATATTTGTATGCTAGCTTTATTCTATCAATTGCCCAACTGTAATTTGTTTACCCAGCATGTTATTTACTTTATGGAGAGACACCACTAGTGAATTGTCGACCTAGTCCATTCTTTTACATTGTTATTACCATTTACCATTTACATGTTTTATTTATATTCTTGCAAACTACTATCTTTTACCACTCGTTTCGCTTAATCCTTTGTTCACAGCAAACCGGTGATATTGACAACCTCACTGCGAATTGGGACAAAGTAGTTGGTTGTGTTGTGTGCAGGTTCCACGTTGCTGCTAGTGCAAAGCTACGCCCTGGACAAGTCATCTGGCGCCATTGTCCAGAGCTGTCGCAAAGCTAGCGGGCATCAACCTTCGAAAGTTTGGTTCTTTCTCCTACTGGTTCAATAAACCTTGGTTTCATGATTGAGTGAAGACTTGCTGCTGTGCTCATCATAACCTTCTCTTGGGGTTTCCAACTGGGCAGTTATATATATATATCAATGCGGATTTGCTACCACTGGTGGTAGCTATCCACCCAAACATCCGTCACTTCTACCGTCAGAAAACAGTAACACCAGGCCCACCCTGCCTCATAGAAAAAGAAAGAAAATCCTATCCAACCCCGACAGCCCCGGTCTCTCTGTTCTCCACCTGCAATGGCTGCCTTCCTTCGCTGGTGTACGGCCACATGAACGCAGCTAGATTTCGTGCAGCGCCTTCACCTCTGGCCATCAGCGCTGCTCGAAATCAAACACCACCGGAGAAGCCTCGAAAGGGCTTGGTGGGGAGGCGCTGCTCCAAATCTGGATGGGATTTTTTGCCAGGCAACAACAAGACCCTGTCGATCTGTTTTTTTATCGATTGACTCATTTTTTGTCAAGCTAGCTAATCGGGAGCGACATCCAAATAATTTAGTCAGTAACTGAGGTTCTAAGTCTATTAACTTGTCTAAGCAATGCAACAAAAAAGGCAGTTTCACACGGTTGGATCTGAAGGTTGAAACAGGAGGCGCAAATTATCTTGAATGTATACAACACGGTTGGATCCGAAGGTTGAAAGAGGGTCCTTGAGAAATAAAAATGATAAGCTCAGCCTCATCTCCAAACGGCCGGCTTGCCCTTTCTCAACAAATCGGCTACAAAAGCTGAGGCGCAGGCTTGAAGCGCATAGATCGATATGAAATAGATCAACGAAAATGGAATGAAATCAAACAAGGTGAAAACCATCAAATACATGCATATAACTAACCAAATGAAATCACTCCAACTCAAGAATTCTTCACAGAAACAATAAAATCAATCTGATTCAAGAACAAATCTGGAATGAAACCTGGAAACTAAAGTCACTAGATCTAAAAAAACTGATGTCAAGAAGAGAAAGGGTGGACCACATCTCCGACACCCACGTTGCTGCTGGCCGGCTAGCCGGCACCATGTCGACACCGACCTTCACCGGAGGGTCAGGTTCGCCTCTTGCCGGCGGGCAGGGGAGGTTGGGGTCGGGGTTGGTGGTGGGGATAGGGTGAGGGCGTGGATGCTGGAAGTCAGACCTCTCCATCCATGGCGTCGGCTGGGGAACTGAGACATCGAGGCTCCTCCAGCGCGCCACCCCAGGGCTCCTCGCACGCCAGGATTCGTGTGATTCGGTGGGCGGCCAGGCGCCGCTGGGATCCGTGGCCTCCCACTCCTCCATCTGCCTTGGTCTTCCGGCTAGCCGCCCATAGCCTCTGTCCAGTTCGTGTTCCAGGGAGAGAGAGGAAGGGGAAAATGGTGGGTATCGGTCATGGACTAGCAGGGACACGGGGGTAGGTGGTGGGTGGTTGATTCGGTCCTGGTAGTACTAGTAACGGACGTTAACCAGCCAATTTCATCGTTAAGCCTATCAGCGGTGCAAAATAGCCCCCATATTCAATATACCTAATATACAAGGATATTATACCTCTTTGCCATTATTAATATACCTCATTAATTATTCTAATATACCTCAATATAATTAGTATGCAAAAAATCCATCGGAACCCTTACTTTATTAATATATCACTTTTACGTGCATAAATGCAGTATATACGCAAATAATATGAGGTATATAGACTCAAATGAATTTTTTTATAAAACTCACTTTGAGGTATCTAGTATTAACTAATGAAGTATATTAAAAATGATAAAGAGGTATAATAGCCTCGTATGTGAGGTATATTGAATCTGGGAGTACGTACATCCAGGGATACCATCTCATTTTCCTATATATATATATATATATATATATATATATAGGTAAAATAAGAGGGGCACCATGGTGCCCAGGCACCCAGACCGCCAACCATTGGATCGATCGATGGAAGATTATAGGAATCCGGGTATATTTGTGTGATGATACCCGATAGTGCACCACTAGACCCGTTTACTAGTGGCATCCGACATTTACAAACTATTTCCTCTTTTATTTGCATGCCAGCGTCAACATTAATTACAAAATATTTCCATGTTTGAGAAGCATGCAAGCACCGTGACAATTACAAAATGTTTCCCATTTTGAAATGCATGCAAGCACCATGATCGGTCAAACCAATGTAGTTATGACATATCCCAAATAAAATGCATGCGTATTTAATGATTCTTTAACCAGCCGTGATTTGTGTGTTCATAATTACCTTTTTTGTATTTTTTTTAAAAATTCATAGCTCCCTCCTATTTATAAGATCCCAATCAGCTCAGAAATTCATGCCAAAACGCTGCATCACCGGATACCCCAAAACGAGTTCTTGCAATCCAACGTCATTCACAGCTATTAGGACCCTGCTTGGAATCTCAAATCTCAAAAAAATAGGACCCTGCTTGGTCGAGGTATGTTGCGTTCTGTGATTTTCTGCCCATGTCTTCTCTATTCCATAATCCGGATCTGTGAGTTTTTACCATGGTCGTGGCCATTCCGTTGACGGCGGCACAGCCGGTTGCACGGACGAGGATGCAGCCATGGCTGTTATGCACGTCGGGAAATCCAACTTGTAGTTGTCGCTGCCGTGCATTTCTTATTGTTCATATTCACTCTCAAATCATTTTGTATTTATCAACTATGATGATTTATACTCGTAGACTCTTACAAAAGGATTATGAAAAGCTTGGAAATACTGGAGCCTATGGAAGCCGCCACTATTTAGAGGCTGATTTCGCGGTGCGTTATATATATGAGGCAAACAATTGAAATTTTAATCTATTTCAGCGTATAAGGTTACTCATGTTCATTTTTTGTAGGTTCATGCAATTGCAGGTGATAGCTTATGGAATCCTGAGATGTTTCGGAACCAGTTTACTGGTCCAACAGTACGCTATGATGTCTCACAGTGTGAATATGTAAGCGCTCTTTGGATACGCTTATGTTTATGGTAATCAATTTATAATGTATTGTATAACAGCGTTTTTTTGCAGATCTATGTTCAGTATTGTGATGTAAACCATTGGAATTGCTATGCATTTAACTTGCATCACCACGTGATCCACATCTTAGACTCCAGTAAGTCAGGGAAGACTGACGAAGTTCAACCTGACAGTAAACACCACTGGATTGTTCCCATGCTGGCTCGGGCTATGCAGGAATGCTTGGCATTGTTCTTTCCTGACTGGACTGAAGATGTGACCGATTGGGATTACAACGAACCTATTGTGCCTACACAATCTTTCGAGTATGACCATCTGTTCAGACTTCATACTACCTCTTTCATATTGTTGCAAACTGTTTTCCTTCTGATTATTCCATATGTTTCATATAATTTTGTAGGGTTGAAAGTGGTGTCTACTCTTTAGTGCTGATGAAGGACTGGAATGGGACTTCGTGTACCAGGAAGCTCAACTTGGTGGGCTTGTCACACACTTATCATACGAGCTCAGATACCTGAACATACCATATACCTCATCAAGTTACTTATGTTATTTTATCGTTCTTTTCACAGGGTTGCATGGATGATGTAAGAACCGAGATAATGATGGATATTCTTACACTCCAAGGGAATTCTGCGTCACCGCCCTTGTTCGTCCAAGAACTGATGAGGCAATACACTTTTGGAGAAACATGAGGCAACACAAACATGGAGAAAGATTTGCGCAAAGACGACGAGACTACAAGATGTCAACAAACTTGTTGTCACGCAGGACAATAATAAGTCGTTGTATTAAATTAAGTTGTGTTTAATTTGAACAATGTGCTTACTTACGCTTTTGAAGCGTAAGTAGAGTCTTTTGTAATAAGTACATTATGTTTTACTACTTCAAATTCTATATTAGAGTTTTTTGTAATAAGTACATTATGTTTTACTACTTCAAATTCTATATCACTGATAACGCTATCAAGTGAATTTTATATTGTCGAACTATGAAATCCATTATGGTATATCATTTTCCATCTGGCACATCATATATGCACAACTACTTACATATGAGGTTTCCTATGGTATCATCACAAAATCATGATACATTGCCTTACTAAACATAACCAAGGTCACAGCATACCCCGCCAACTTGATATTCCGTCAAGCATTGATTATATGCTACACGTTTTTAGATATCGATAATGCAATGATACCTAGTATGTTTGATATACCAGTACCAAGTGGTACGCGATTTTAGGTATCATCATGTACCTCGCATACTACATGCCTCAAAGTAAAACTCTGGGTATCGAAACTACGATGGTATATCTAGTTACTAGGATATGATCATGTGTAAACATACCTTCTTGTCAACATCATGAATCTGACGTGGATATAATTTGTGGAAGAAATGGGAACCCCCACCACCTCACCCAAGCCCCTAGACATTTCCCATTGTTATTTATGAACATACCCTGTCACATCAGGTATAAAGATGTCCGGATTTTATATCACAAAGATATTGCTGGGTTCAGTTAGGTGCCAAATCAATGCTTACAGGTCCGAGGCATACATATCCCAGTTATGAAGAGGAGTGGAATGTATTCAAATCACTATTCCGAAAGTCGTCGGTGAGGTGCGGGTTGACATCATTGAGGACCAGGGCTATAGCTCTTTCGACTAAAGTATATTAAGGTATCATCATGTACACCGCCTTTGAATTTAGGTATTTAGAGGACGATAATACCTAGATAGCTAGAGGTAAATCTCAAAGTATCGAGAATATGATGGTATATCTTAGATATTATGGAATATCTTAGGAACTAGTATACTAGTTCCAAACATATTCCATATAATGTAACTCAAGTACCCTAAATGTATCATGATGATCTTGATACCTTCATACTGATCTTGATACCAAAAATGTATAATATACCTATCTCTTCCCACTAAAGTATATTTAGGTATCATCATGTACCTCACATACCTCAAGGTATTGAGGTTACGATGCGCATACCTTACCACCTCTAGGTATCAAGACTACGATGCTATATCTAGTTACCAGGGTATCATCACATACCTCACCTTGATACCTTCATACCTTGATACCTTCATAATTATTTTGATACCCTAAATGAGTTATGAAGAGGAGTGGGATGTATTCAAATCACTATTCTGAAATGTCGTCAGCGAGGTGCGGGTTGACATCATTGAGGACCAGGGCTATAGCTCTTTCGACTAAAGTATGCTAAGATATCATCATGTACACCGCCTTTGAATTTAGGTATTTAGAGGACGATAATACCTAGATAGCTCAAGGTAAATCTCAAAGTATCGAGAATATGATGGTATATCTTAGATATTATGGAATATCTTAGGAACTAGTATATCTACATATACCCCTAATGTAACTCAAATACCCTAAATGTGTCATAATGATCTTGATACCTTCATATTGATCTTGATACCAAAAATGTATAATATACCTATCTCTTCCCACTAAAGTATATTTAGGTATCACCATGTACCTCGCATACCTCAAGGTATCGATGTTACGATGCGCATACCTTTCCACCTCTAGGTATCAAGACTACGATGGTATATATAGTAACCAGGGTATCATCACATACCTCACCTTGATACCTTCATATCTTGATACCTTCATAATTAATTTGATACCCTAAATGAGTTATGAAGAGGAGTGTGATGCATTCAAATCACTATTCCGAAAGTCGTCAGCGAGGTGCGGGTTGACATCATTGAGGACCAGGGCTATAGCTCTTTCGACTAAAGTATGCTAAGGTATCATCATGTACACCGCCTTTGAATTTAGGTATTTAGAGGACGATAATACCTAGATAGCTCAAGGTAAATCTCCAAGTATCGAGAATATGATGGTATATCTTAGGAACTAGTATATCTACATATACCCCTAATGTAACTCAAATACCCTAAATGTATCATAATGATCTTGATACCTTCAAATATATGTAGGTATCATCATTTACCTCGCATACCTCAAGGTATCGAGGTTACGATGCACATACCTTAACACCTCTACGTAACAAGACTACGATGGTATATCAAGTTACCAGGGTATCATCACATACCTCACCTTGATACCTACATACCTTGATACCTACATACCCTGGTTACTATATATACCAAATTAGAAAAAATGAGCCACCAAATTCCTAGAATGTCAGCTCTGCTTTAATAATTTCTGGTACTAAAAGGCTACTTATGAAAGACAATGCAATCTTTCAAATGACATAAAGGATGTGCTGACACATACCTCAAATCACGGTCCAAAATTATGCACATACCTTACCACGAGTAATAAAGGGCCACAACTTCCTAATGACTCGGTTTAAGGTAAACTAATGGAGGACAATGTATAATTCGAAATTATAAAAATGATGGGCCCTCACATACCTATAATTCCGCACAGAAATTGGAACATACCTAGATGCTGGTAATAAAGTCCCAATATTTCTTAATTTATCAGATTAAAAGACGATTGATAACCACCATAAATTCTCCCAATTTAAGAAGGGTTGGGCCGTCACATACCTAAAATCATGCCCAGAAATTAGCACATATACCTCGTTCACAGAATTAAAAGGCCAGTAAATGTGGACGTTGCATACATGGAAAATTATGTACAAATTTTAAATGCTACAACCATAGAAGGCAACAAAAATTTCGGGTATTACAAAGTTCTCTCTCTTCATGCAATGGGCATGCAACTATTTCTAAAAAATCAGACTCTAACGGGTCAAACCCGATATTACAAACCCACCAAGATTACATGATCTAGATACCCATCCAACGGTCAAGATGCTTGGTGCCCAGGCTCCTTGGTGCCCCAAATCAGCTTCCTATATATATATTACTCCTACATAAACACCGCACCACCAACAAGTTTTCTAGCGTCGTTGCCAAGGAGAAAAAAGATTTCTGCAAGGGGAGTCTCTCGCTTCCAATCTTTTACTTTGTTATTATTTTGCTTTATTTTATTTTTGCTTGCATCATTTTTATCAAAAATACAAAAAAATTAGTTCCTTTATAGTTGTTATTTTTTACTTGTCTGCTTTTTAGTCTTGCTAGAATGAGTAATCCTGAAGTTGAAGTTTGAACTTTTAAGCAACAGGGGGGAGAAATTTTGAAAGATGCTTGGTACCAAATTAGTAATGCTCATCATAGGTGTACAAAGAAGCATTCTACCATGATCCTCCTTAGGAACTTTTATGTTGGTATATCTAATTGGAATAGGTATGTTCTTGATACTCTGGCAGGAGGTAATTTTCTGGGTACTCCCGCTTTGGAAGCATGCACTTTAATTGAAAGTTTAGTGAGAGTATGATACGTCTCAAACGTATCTATAATTTTTGATGCTCCATGCTTATTTTTACACAATTTGCTTAGAGTTTCATTACACTTCATGGCACTTTTATGCATTTTCCGGAACTAACCTATTAACAAGTCGCCACAGTGTCAGTTTCCTGTTTTCTGCTGTTTTGTGTTTCAGAAAAGTTACACAGGAAATATTCTTGGAATTGGACGAAACCAAAGCCAGTCGCCCAGAATTTCACCGAAGCTTCTAGAGAACCGAAGAGGAGATGGAGTGGGGCCACGAGGGCCTCACACAATAGGGCGAGGCGGCCAGGGGTTGGGTCGCACCCCCTTTGTGTGAGGTCGTCTCGATCCACTCCTGACGATGCCCCTTCGCCTATAAAGACCCCCCGATGGGAAAAACCTAAAGACTCGATCACTTTTCCAGAACACATCGCGATCCGCCGCCGCCGTCGACCCGAAGATCAGGAGGGTCCAGAAGCTCTTCCCGGCACCCTGTCGGAGAGGGGAATCACCACCGGAGGTCTTCTTCATCGCCATGCTTGCCTCCGGCGCGATGAGTGAGTAGTCTGCCTTGGACTATGGGTCCATAGCAGTAGCTAGATGGTTATCTTCTCCACCATGTGCTTCATGTTTAGATCTCATGAGCTGCCTTACATGATTGACATCACCGTTATGTAATTCTACATGTTGTGTTTGTTGGGATCCGATGAATATTGGTGTTATGATTGAGTTGAAGTACTGAATTTTATCTTTTGTTATCTCTATGTTGTTTATGATCTTGCATGCTCTCTGTTGTTAGCAGCTATCTTGGCCGAGTAGTTGCTAGTGACTCCAAGAGGGGGTATTTATGCTCGATAGTGGGTTCATGCCTCTATTTAATCTGGGGGAGTGACAGAAACATCTAAGGTTGTAGATGTGTTGTTGCTACTAGGGGGAAAACATTCATATGCTCGAGGGCATATGCTTTGTTTATATTACACACTTTGCTTAATGCAATTATCTGTTGTTCGCAACTTAATACTTGTGGAGTTCTCGGATTGATTCGCCACAAGTGGATTATTAGTCATAGATGCAGTTGGATGGCGGTCTATGTATCTTGTTGTAATGTCTAGAGTAAATCTCATAGTGATCCTCTCGACATATGCATGTTGTCTTTATTCTATCAATTGCCCAACTGTAATTTGTTTACCCAGTATGTATTATTTTATCTTATGGAGAGAAACCACTAGTGAACTGTGGACCCCGATCCTATTTCCTTTATATTGCTATCACCTATTTACTTTACTCGCACTGTTTACTTTACTCACATACTACTATTGCTTTCCACTCGATACGCTCATACCATTTGTTTCAAGCAAACCGGTGAGATTGACAACCTCATCGTAAGTTGGGAACAAAGTATTTGGTTGTGTTGTGTGCAGGTTCCACGTTGCCGCTCGCAAAGCAGAGCCTAGATGAGGCACCCTATAAATTGTCTGGAGCTGTCGCGAAGCTAGTGGGTATCACCTTCAGTCGTTTGTCTGCCTCCTACTGGATTGATAACCTTGGTTTCTTACTGAGGGAAAAACTTGCGCTATATTCATCACACCTTGCTCTTGGGGTTTTCCAACTGGCCGGTCATTTACTACACACAATCAAGCTTTCTCACATTATTATCACCGCGCCATCAGAGTACCACCTGTTAATGTTGTTAAAACTGAGATCACTTTGGAGGAAGTTTTAGAAAAACTTAGCTCTTTAGAAAAAAGTTTGCCAAATATCCTTGATAAAGCTAGCCAGGTTAATGAATCGATAGAAAGTATCGGTAAGAGAATCACTGTTTTAGAGGCTAGCACTACTCATGATAGTCAAAACTTTAGGATTGGTAAACTAGAGGAGTCTATGGAAACTCTTAGTTTAATTTTCTCTTCTCTTAAATTTAAGAAGGAGAAAGCTTTTATTGGAAAAGAGTAAAAAATTATGTATGTTCCCAAGGTGTCTGTGCCAAAACCGCAGCATATTTTTAAGATTGGTAATACTTTAAGTTCAACTAAGAGTGACTTGCCGGTTGAATCATCCTCGGGGACTTCTAAAGTGCCTAGTGTGGTAAGTGGTTCCCTTGAGGAAATAATTGATCTTAATGCCTCATTTGATATCAGTTGATTTCCACTTTCTGCGCCTAGCTCAAAGGCATTAAAGAAAAGTACTCTTGGAAGATAACCCATTGTTTTCTTTTCAGTATTTTTTCTTTTATTTGAGTTTTGGAAGTTATTACTACTATAATGACCTCTCCTTATCATTTTTATTTCATTTTTGTGACAAGAAGAACCTCTAATTTGAGGGAGGTAAGATTTGGGGAAGTTGTTGTCCTGAAACATATTTCTGCGCTGCACCGTAAACATTCGTGAAAATCCTTAGAATATCTTTTTGATCTACGATTTCTTGTGCATATGCCCCAGGTTATTTCCAAACTTTTTTTAGTTTGCACTTTTCGATTTGAGCAACAGAAGGTCCTCAAAAAAATCAATCTTTGTCAGATGTTCTGTTTTGACAGATTTTTGCCACTATTTGTGTTTGCCTCTCGATCGTGTTCTTTTTGAGTTCTTTTGATCATGGAACTTTTGAGGAAGTTGCTACAGTATCTTATGCTTTAATGGATGGCATATTTGAGTTTGAATCTGAACCAAAAGAGTAGATTTATTATCATGCTTATACTAATGTTTCTAATAGAATTGTGTGAAGTTTTGTATGAAGGAAGTTTTCAAGTGTAGGGCATGGAGAGTGATGAGATGAGATGAAGTATGGACAAAAGCTCAAGCTTGGGGATGCCCATGTCACCCCAAGAAATATCCAAGAGGTACAAGCGTCAAAGCTTGGGGATGCCCCCGAGGCACCCCTTCTTCATCGGCAAAAATCAGGTCACCTTTCAAGATATTATATTTTTATTGCTTCATGTACTATGCATTTTTCTTGGAGCGTCTTTACTTTTGCTTTCAGTTTTCTTTTGTTTTGTTTGCTGCAATAAATGGTTGTACCCCAACAAATTTATTTTGGAGATGACACACTTCGGTTTTTCATTGCTAAGAACACTCTAGTTTTCACTCTTATCATTCAACGAGTGTTCTCTTTTTCTAGAACTGCATTTAGCTTTCATTTTTTGCCTTGATTTTTGTTCAGATCTTGTTTTATCTTTGCATCAAGGTGTATTTAGACCATTGCTCTATGATGGTTTTCATCAAAAGAGTTGTTTCAAAAAGGTTTGAATGGTGTTGGAAAGAGAAAAAAGTGGCATGCCTATAGTGGTACAAATGGGAGCTTGTTTAGACTGCGGCTTATAATTTTGCATGTCATGCTTGATGTCGTTTTGATAGTATGCTTAGTAGTTTTTGCTGTAGCATGACTTGTCTCAAATGATTGAGATTGCTTAATGAGCCTTTGAAAAATCATGCGTTGTTTTTATTATTTGGAAGCATTAATTTGGTTTTCTCCTTGATGCTTTATTTGGGTTGACTTGGCGCATGCTCACACATGTTTGACTCATACAAAGTCGCCATAAGCCTCTATGATCATTTAGTTTTTGACTTTTGATGCCATCTTATGCTTCTTTTGATCATTTAGTTTTTGCTTAATGAGCCTTTGAAAAAATCATGCGTTATTTTTATTATATGGGAGCATGTTATTGTGGTTTTCTCCTTTGATGCTTTATTTGGATTGACTTGGCGCATTTTACAACATGTTTAACTCTAACAAGTCGCCATATGGCCTCTATAATCATTTCGTTTTTGACTTGTGATACCACTTTATGCTTCGGTTAATGATGTTTTGTCGCTATGCATGATTATGGCCGTTATTGCTCTCTTAGTTGGTCGCTCCCAGTCTTTTGCTAGCCTTCATTTTGTACTGAGAGGAAATACTTCTCATGCATCCAACTCCCAAAAACCAAGTTCTCCAATGAGTCCACTATAAATTCCTATGCATGGTATTTGCAAGCCATTCCAAGTAAATTTTCATGTCCTACCTTTCAAAAACCTTCAAAATACTTCTCATTTTGTGACACTGTTTTTAGCTCATGGAGACGTAGTGGTCGGATTTGCTATCTTCCATATTGTTTTATTCCAAAAAAAGAAAAAAAAGAAAAAAATAAAAGAAAAAGGGGCACTCCTCCATGGCATGTGAAAGTTGGTGGGTGATGCATGGTGAATGACCAGCCCATTGGGAACCCCAAGAGGAAGGTGTGATGAGTATAGCAGCTAGTTTTCCCTCAGTTAAGAAACCAAGGTTATGTCGATCAGGAGAAGAACGGACAATACGACTGAAGGTGATGCTTGTTAGCTTGCGACAGCTTCGGACAATTTATATATGGCGCCTTGTCCAAGCTTTGCTTGCTAACTGCAACGCGGAACCTGCAAACAACACAACCAAGTACTTTGCTCCCAACTTGCAATGAGGTTGTCAATCTCAGAGGTTTGCTTGAAATAAAGGTTATGAGCGTATCGAGTGGAAAATAGTAGAAGTATGCGAGTAAAGTAAACAGTGCGAGTAAAGTAAACAGGTGATAGTGTAACAACCCAAATTTTTGGGAAATAGAAATAAATGGATTTATTAAAATACCAAGTTTTTGGAGCCAACAAAAACTTTTATTGTGCATATAAGATTAATTTCTTGCCTTTTCGAAACTTCTGAATTTGAGCATTTGCTCCCATGCTTCAAATAAAAAGAGAATGAGAAGGGTTTTAAAACAAATCCTTTGATCCCAAAGTTTTAAATAAAGATTTTTGTTAAATTGAAATAGTTTTCTAACTATTAAATTTGGTGTATGGTTACATGCTAAACCCATTTGGGTCAATGGCCAAACCAAAATTGAGTCAAGCAATCACAAACAAATAGAAAAAAATCCAATACAATAGAGTTTGAAACAAAAATCCACTTGGAACTCTATTCAAATTTCTACCAAAGTTTGGATTCAAATAAGAGGTCATTCCCAACTCCATCTCATCTCCAAGAAAACCAACACCTTTGGACCAAGATTAAAACTTTTGCATGTATGCATAGAGTTTTAATATAGGTCTTGTATGATTTCATGTGGGTTTTAATTTATGGTGCAATGTTTAGTTAATTCAAACCTGACCAATAGAAGCATTAGAGAAGAACCACAAAGATCAAAGGAACCAGAAGCAAGAGAAATAAAGAAAAAGAGAAGAAAAGATGATCTAGAAAAAGTTAACCACTACCCTACTTTGGACACTTATATTAAGAAATCTGTAACTCAAGTAAGGGTGTGGTCAGTTAGTTGAGCTTGACCAGGCTGCATACTAACTTGACCAAGAAGTTTCAAACCAAAATTCAAATCAGAACCTAACTCAAACATCAGCCAAACTTTGAATCTGAAACAGTGACAATACCCAAGTTTGAAATATAAATTTTTGCAAAACTTGTTATTTCTTCATAACAAAAATATTTCTGGAATCCCTATCCAATATAATGACCAACCCAAGTGGAAATTTTCAAAAATTCAAATTTTGATTTCATGCGGACATTGTATCGAACACGTGGTGGGCGAAATCCAGGGAAAATCGGTTCTACTGTGGCCAACGCTGTTCACCCCTGCCCAAACCCTGTAGCCATGCTTGGGGACATCTCTTGGTCGAGCCCCAGCATCCCCTGCCCCGACCACGGCCGTGAGACAAGGAAGAACAGAGGAGAACCACCGCCCGGACCCCTCACTTGCTCCCTCTGCACCAGACCACCCCGCAGCCCGTGAGTGCGCCAGCAGCACCCCACAGCACACTGCAGCCCTCCGCCGAAAGCACCGACCGCCGCCCCTCTTCCCTCCCACAGCCGACACGGGCCGCGCTCTCTCCCCAGATCCACTCGCCCCGTGCTCCCTCTCCCGACTATAAAAGGACCTCCTCTCTTCCCTGAAAAGAACCCCGCCATCACCAGGAACCTCCTAGACATAATCTCCTCGCTAGTTGCTCGCCGGTTTGAGCTCGCCGGAGTAGGCCGAGCTCCAGGACGCCAGCCGTTCCCAGCGAACCACGCCGCCTCCCGCGCTTGTTCCTGCTGGAGGTGGACGAGAAGAGCTTCCTCCGCCGCCTAGACACCCTCGCCGCCGCCCTGCACCCCCGCAGGTGAGCCTCCCCTAGCGCCCCTCCTCCCAGTAACTCGCTCTCGTTTACGTCCCTGTAGCACGAGGAAGAAGAAGCCCGATACCTGTTCGTGTTTAAGTTCTGACCGGTGGGGCCCCTTGGCAGGCCGGCTCCCTATTTTTTTTCCCTGCTCACCCGGCCAGCTTAGCCTAGTGGGCCGGCCCAGTAAGATCTGCGTGTCCGGCCCGGATAGAAAAAAAAGGGGCTAAATCGATTTTTTCCGATTCTTGAAAAACCATTCAGATGCTTGAGTATATTTAGTTTTCCTGGAGATCTACCGATCCAAATCTAGCAAATAAAAATGTTCTGGAAACCTTAGAACATAAGCTATCCAATAAAAGTGGTTTCAACACAATTAGATTTACAGATTGGTTGCAGTAAAAATAACAAAACAGGAGCTTTTTCACCTTAGAAAATTCATATCAATTCGAATAAAATTCCTAAAAATATAAATCCAACTTTGAAAATTCACAATTAGTGATACCCATCTGTCTATACCATTAGATCTCATTTTTGAACCTTTTAAATCAAATGTTATTTACCCATATGGTTAAATAGGCATTTGCCATATAGGATTTTATTAAACTCAAACCTATAATTGGAATTTTGATGGAGCTCTTATATATTGTTATACCACCTTTCCAATTATCTATCTGTAGGTTGATCTTAGTCCATGTGATCTGGTAGAAGGTATTTGGAGAATTAATACTACATAGTAGTAATTAGAAACTCAAACTTGCACACCTATCTCAAAATATGGAAATGATATGAAACCAATTCGAATCAACCACATTTCCAAAGATTGATCTTTGATCCCATTCAACTAGGATCCATAAACTCTACTTGTAAGATTCAAACTTGATCACTAAATCTTTGCAAACTAGAAATGGCTTCAATAAAAGAAACATACTCCAAATCCTATGAAGCCTCTTTAGTTGAACCATAATCTTGAATATATACTAGTAGTATATGAACTTTGGTCAATAAGAACTTGCAGGAGATATTTTTATAATCCAAAATAAATAAACCCTACTTAGATACAACAACTCAATCATCTCATCCATCGGAACTCAATTATCATCGAAACCACTCTCCATAGACTTCCTAGATCACTTCCCTTACCCAAGTATGTGTATTTGAGTAAATAGATGTTGTTTGTGAATTGTGTGGTGATTGTATGCTTATTTGCTTTCCAACGATTAGACGACAACGAGAGTAAGGAGAATGGATCCCGAAGTCAACCAAGCAATGGTGATGGAGACTACACAACCCGAGATGAAGATGAAGAAGCCTATGACATTGCCAAGCCAGGCAAGCCATCTTTTGATCATACCATTACCCAGTTTTATAATGCATGTTTACTTGCTTTTAAATAAAAATACATGCTAAAATGATTGTTACCAAGTTGCAAATAAGTAGTGATGTCTTTCTTGACAAGTGCATCCAACTCTTTTTGTGGATGACATCAAGAGCATCAAACCTAGCCTACCTTTGAGAAACCCTTTCCTTAGTGGATGCTAAGTAGCGCATCAAGCTAAGTCTATCCAATATACCTACCTAGATCCTTGTGCCCTCATGAGGATCATGCTTGAGCTGAAGGCATTCATGGAAAATGACTAGGTGGGAACCCCAATGGAGATCATGAAGATTTTGAAATGAAAACCTTGGAAAGGGGCAACCTTGCCCAAGGATGATTTTTAAATACAAACCTTGGAGATGGGCAACCTTCCCAAGGGTGACTTTGAAAACTATTTACAAAATGGTGACATGGTGAAGGTGACATGAAGGTTTGACAAAAATGATAAATGAGTGAAGTACCACTGGACCAATCATACAGTGCGACCACATTATCCTGGTATGGGACAGGGCTTAGTGGAGTACTTGTGTCTCCTTAGTGTAGACCCTATAAAATGTAAATGGAAGTCCGACCAGGGACTCCTCTTCCAGGGCACCCTATGGCTACGGCCTAGGTTCGCCTTGTCCTCCTTTTTAGGTGGTTGGGGTACAAGCCGAAGAGCCCTCATTGAAAATGGACTACCGGGTGTGGGACCCTACCTCGGTTAGTGGCATTCCGGTGGGTCAAGCGGCTGGGAACTTTGCACACTCTGGACAGCTTCTTGGACTCCGGTGTTGGGGGGGTACAACTCTAGGCGGTAGTGTTTATGCTAAGGCGGGCAGGTGAAACATTAATGGTCGGCTGCTTGTCGTGGCATATGTTGTTATGCGGGGAAGTTGCCCACACGATGAGTAGTCGGATGATGTGGGTAAAGTGTACAACCTCTGCAGAGTGTAAAACTATTCGAATAGCCGCGTCCGCGGTCATGGACGGTTGGATTGGAGCTGCTTGGCCGTTATCAAGTTTTACTTTGAAAATGATTTGAGAAAGGTGACTTGACAATGAATTTTGATGACCATGAAGGTGACTTGGTGAACAAAAGAATTGACATTTGGGGGACTCCATCTAGAGATTTATAAAGAGCTAAATGTTTTTCTTACCATTTTAGATCAAAGATCTTTGAAAGGAAATTCTGCTTTATGCAAATGAACCTAGAGCTTAGACCAATATATGAACTATGCATTCTCTATTCATTTATTTATAAGATGGTTTGCGAGTGCATGCAATGTACTCACGGCTCTGTCCCTGGCTATTAACTTGGCCAGACTTGAAGGAGAAAAATCAAGGAGGAAGGAATCATTGACGACTTTGCGAATTAGGCTCGTTTCCTACTGTCGGCTCTGCCTGTGCGGTTGAAGCTTGACAATATGGACCCAAAGTGTTATTCCGCTGCATATTGATGTATTGTAAGGTTTGGTCTGCACGACCACCTATGTAATCCCTTTTATTTACTATTAATGTCTATGACTGTGATATCCACTACGTTATGTAAATCACAACAATGATTCTGGGATTGTGATGGATTACATAACGGGCACTTCGAATTTGTTATCAAATTTGAGGTCGTCACAAGTTGGTATCAGAGCCTAGGCTGACTCTAGGAAACCCTAGTTAGCATGGTCATTAGCAAATGACATCTCTGATATCACAAGTTTGGTATCAGGACTATCATGACCTTAGGAGACCTTAGTTAGTATGGTCGTTAGCTAAGAAAGTGATATTTTGTCAAACATTTATTTCTACAAAAGAAACTTAGTTGCTTTGGTATCCAAAGCCAATCTTATACTCCCATCTTATTCACTTCAAATATCTTACACTCTCAACTTATACTCTCAGGAGATTTTGACAAAGAATTTATTTACCTCTTTAATTACAAAGTCTTTTCAAAGATTTGATTTACTCTATTCCTCATCTACTTCAAATATATACTATGGATGATATACCGACCTAAGACCGAAGGACTTTTGGATGAAAAGATGAGGGACTCAATATTTTTCAAGACTTCAACCTGGGATGTCAACTACAACCGCTACCATCAAAAGAGAGACCAATATTCAAACTTCCCAGAAATCTTCTGACCAGAGGCCACTCTTCAAGATAAAGACTACAAGATCAAATCATGATCCGAAATGATGAAGACTCAGCAACCCAAACCAATAGGAATTATAGGAAAGGCTTACTCATTTTTGATTAAGCTACCCTTACCTCACGATTACTGTGTGCACTTAGTGCCTTGTGTGTGTTTGAATGATTGCTTTGTTTTGAGATGTGTTGCTCATATGCCATCCGGCAACATGTAGCAACCACTCCAAAAACTTGGTTGCTCAAAAATGTTTTCATCTTTCTCGCCAAACTACACTCTAACCATATCAATCGGAAGACACAAAGAAAGGAAAACCAGGAATCAACCACTAGCTACCCGGAAGTGCACTTTGCTACAAAGCTGGTAGGAACAAGTTGGATCAATATTTTGGAGCACCAATCAGGAAGCCTTAGTCACCTTCGTTGGGACTAGTAGGCTTGTTTATCTCTTTGTAAATCAAGAGCGAGACTTGTAACGCGCAAGACCCTTTTTAATAAAAGCCTATGGTTTAGATACCAAATATTTTGTTTTTGAAAAGTGTGATTGTGTGTTGACATTGCTATGTGATTGGTGAAGATGTGTTTTTGGCCCGTATGGCCTTATCACATTTTGGGTGTACCCAATCTTTATAGGAATCAATATACCCTACATCTCTTATCTGTTAATCTCATCTCCCAATCTATCTCAATCTTAACTTGTGAATCTCGGGACGAGATTCTTTTTAAGGGGGGAAGATTGTAACAACCCAAATTTTTGGGAAATAGAAATAAATGGATTTATTAAAATACCAAGTTTTTGGAGCCAACAAAAACTTTTATTGTGCATATAAGATTAATTTCTTGCCTTTTCGAAACTTCTGAATTTGAGCATTTGCTCCCATGCTTCAAATAAAAAGAGAATGAGAAGGGTTTTAAAACAAATCCTTTGATCCCAAAGTTTTAAATAAAGATTTTTGTTAAATTGAAATAGTTTTCTAACTATTAAATTTGGTGTATGGTTACATGCTAAACCCATTTGGGTCAATGGCCAAACCAAAATTGAGTCAAGCAATCACAAACAAATAGAAAAAAATCCAATACAATAGAGTTTGAAACAAAAATCCACTTGGAACTCTATTCAAATTTCTACCAAAGTTTGGATTCAAATAAGAGGTCATTCCCAACTCCATCTCATCTCCAAGAAAACCAACACCTTTGGACCAAGATTAAAACTTTTGCATGTATGCATAGAGTTTTAATATAGGTCTTGTATGATTTCATGTGGGTTTTAATTTATGGTGCAATGTTTAGTTAATTCAAACCTGACCAATAGAAGCATTAGAGAAGAACCACAAAGATCAAAGGAACCAGAAGCAAGAGAAATAAAGAAAAAGAGAAGAAAAGATGATCTAGAAAAAGTTAACCACTACCCTACTTTGGACACTTATATTAAGAAATCTGTAACTCAAGTAAGGGTGTGGTCAGTTAGTTGAGCTTGACCAGGCTGCATACTAACTTGACCAAGAAGTTTCAAACCAAAATTCAAATCAGAACCTAACTCAAACATCAGCCAAACTTTGAATCTGAAACAGTGACAATACCCAAGTTTGAAATATAAATTTTTGCAAAACTTGTTATTTCTTCATAACAAAAATATTTCTGGAATCCCTATCCAATATAATGACCAACCCAAGTGGAAATTTTCAAAAATTCAAATTTTGATTTCATGCGGACATTGTATCGAACACGTGGTGGGCGAAATCCAGGGAAAATCGGTTCTACTGTGGCCAACGCTGTTCACCCCTGCCCAAACCCTGTAGCCATGCTTAGGGACATCTCTTGGTCGAGCCCCAGCATCCCCTGCCCCGACCACGGCCGTGAGACAAGGAAGAACAGAGGAGAACCACCGCCCGGACCCCTCACTTGCTCCCTCTGCACCAGACCACCCCGCAGCCCGTGAGTGCGCCAGCAGCACCCCACAGCACACTGCAGCCCTCCGCCGAAAGCACCGACCGCCGCCCCTCTTCCCTCCCACAGCCGACACGGGCCGCGCTCTCTCCCCAGATCCACTCGCCCCGTGCTCCCTCTCCCGACTATAAAAGGACCTCCTCTCTTCCCTGAAAAGAACCCCGCCATCACCAGGAACCTCCTAGACATAATCTCCTCGCTAGTTGCTCGCCGGTTTGAGCTCGCCGGAGTAGGCCGAGCTCCAGGACGCCAGCCGTTCCCAGCGAACCACGCCGCCTCCCGCGCTTGTTCCTGCTGGAGGTGGACGAGAAGAGCTTCCTCCGCCGCCTAGACACCCTCGCCGCCGCCCTGCACCCCCGCAGGTGAGCCTCCCCTAGCGCCCCTCCTCCCAGTAACTCGCTCTCGTTTACGTCCCTGTAGCACGAGGAAGAAGAAGCCCGATACCTGTTCGTGTTTAAGTTCTGACCGGTGGGGCCCCTTGGCAGGCCGGCTCCCTATTTTTTTTCCCTGCTCACCCGGCCAGCTTAGCCTAGTGGGCCGGCCCAGTAAGATCTGCGTGTCCGGCCCGGATAGAAAAAAAAAGGGGCTAAATCGATTTTTTCCGATTCTTGAAAAACCATTCAGATGCTTGAGTATATTTAGTTTTCCCGGAGATCTACCGATCCAAATCTAGCAAATAAAAATGTTCTGGAAACCTTAGAACATAAGCTATCCAATAAAAGTGGTTTCAACACAATTAGATTTACAGATTGGTTGCAGTAAAAATAACAAAACAGGAGCTTTTTCACCTTAGAAAATTCATATCAATTCGAATAAAATTCCTAAAAATATAAATCCAACTTTGAAAATTCACAATTAGTGATACCCATCTGTCTATACCATTAGATCTCATTTTTGAACCTTTTAAATCAAATGTTATTTACCCATATGGTTAAATAGGCATTTGCCATATAGGATTTTATTAAACTCAAACCTATAATTGGAATTTTGATGGAGCTCTTATATATTGTTATACCACCTTTCCAATTATCTATCTGTAGGTTGATCTTAGTCCATGTGATCTGGTAGAAGGTATTTGGAGAATTAATACTACATAGTAGTAATTAGAAACTCAAACTTGCACACCTATCTCAAAATATGGAAATGATATGAAACCAATTCGAATCAACCACATTTCCAAAGATTGATCTTTGATCCCATTCAACTAGGATCCATAAACTCTACTTGTAAGATTCAAACTTGATCACTAAATCTTTGCAAACTAGAAATGGCTTCAATAAAAGAAACATACTCCAAATCCTATGAAGCCTCTTTAGTTGAACCATAATCTTGAATATATACTAGTAGTATATGAACTTTGGTCAATAAGAACTTGCAGGAGATATTTTTATAATCCAAAATAAATAAACCCTACTTAGATACAACAACTCAATCATCTCATCCATCGGAACTCAATTATCATCGAAACCACTCTCCATAGACTTCCTAGATCACTTCCCTTACCCAAGTATGTGTATTTGAGTAAATAGATGTTGTTTGTGAATTGTGTGGTGATTGTATGCTTATTTGCTTTCCAACGATTAGACGACAACGAGAGTAAGGAGAATGGATCCCGAAGTCAACCAAGCAATGGTGATGGAGACTACACAACCCGAGATGAAGATGAAGAAGCCTATGACATTGCCAAGCCAGGCAAGCCATCTTTTGATCATACCATTACCCAGTTTTATAATGCATGTTTACTTGCTTTTAAATAAAAATACATGCTAAAATGATTGTTACCAAGTTGCAAATAAGTAGTGATGTCTTTCTTGACAAGTGCATCCAACTCTTTTTGTGGATGACATCAAGAGCATCAAACCTAGCCTACCTTTGAGAAACCCTTTCCTTAGTGGATGCTAAGTAGCGCATCAAGCTAAGTCTATCCAATATACCTACCTAGATCCTTGTGCCCTCATGAGGATCATGCTTGAGCTGAAGGCATTCATGGAAAATGACTAGGTGGGAACCCCAATGGAGATCATGAAGATTTTGAAATGAAAACCTTGGAAAGGGGCAACCTTGCCCAAGGATGATTTTTAAATACAAACCTTGGAGATGGGCAACCTTCCCAAGGGTGACTTTGAAAACTATTTACAAAATGGTGACATGGTGAAGGTGACATGAAGGTTTGACAAAAATGATAAATGAGTGAAGTACCACTGGACCAATCATACAGTGCGACCACATTATCCTGGTATGGGACAGGGCTTAGTGGAGTACTTGTGTCTCCTTAGTGTAGACCCTATAAAATGTAAATGGAAGTCCGACCAGGGACTCCTCTTCCAGGGCACCCTATGGCTACGGCCTAGGTTCGCCTTGTCCTCCTTTTTAGGTGGTTGGGGTACAAGCCGAAGAGCCCTCATTGAAAATGGACTACCGGGTGTGGGACCCTACCTCGGTTAGTGGCATTCCGGTGGGTCAAGCGGCTGGGAACTTTGCACACTCTGGACAGCTTCTTGGACTCCGGTGTTGGGGGGGTACAACTCTAGGCGGTAGTGTTTATGCTAAGGCGGGCAGGTGAAACATTAATGGTCGGCTGCTTGTCGTGGCATATGTTGTTATGCGGGGAAGTTGCCCACACGATGAGTAGTCGGATGATGTGGGTAAAGTGTACAACCTCTGCAGAGTGTAAAACTATTCGAATAGCCGCGTCCGCGGTCATGGACGGTTGGATTGGAGCTGCTTGGCCGTTATCAAGTTTTACTTTGAAAATGATTTGAGAAAGGTGACTTGACAATGAATTTTGATGACCATGAAGGTGACTTGGTGAACAAAAGAATTGACATTTGGGGGACTCCATCTAGAGATTTATAAAGAGCTAAATGTTTTTCTTACCATTTTAGATCAAAGATCTTTGAAAGGAAATTCTGCTTTATGCAAATGAACCTAGAGCTTAGACCAATATATGAACTATGCATTCTCTATTCATTTATTTATAAGATGGTTTGCGAGTGCATGCAATGTACTCACGGCTCTGTCCCTGGCTATTAACTTGGCCAGACTTGAAGGAGAAAAATCAAGGAGGAAGGAATCATTGACGACTTTGCGAATTAGGCTCGTTTCCTACTGTCGGCTCTGCCTGTGCGGTTGAAGCTTGACAATATGGACCCAAAGTGTTATTCCGCTGCATATTGATGTATTGTAAGGTTTGGTCTGCACGACCACCTATGTAATCCCTTTTATTTACTATTAATGTCTATGACTGTGATATCCACTACGTTATGTAAATCACAACAATGATTCTGGGATTGTGATGGATTACATAACGGGCACTTCGAATTTGTTATCAAATTTGAGGTCGTCACAGATAGCAATATAATGGAAATAGGACCGGGGTCCACAGTTCACTAGTGGTGTCTCTCCATAAGATAAATAGCACATGCTGGGTAAACAAATTACAGTTGGGCAATTGATAGAATAAAGATAACGTGATATGTCACGAAGATCACTATGCGATTTACTCTGGGCATTACAACAAAATACATAGACTGCCATCCAACTGCATCTATGACTAATAATCCACTTGTGGTGAATCAATCCGAGAACTCCACAAGTATTAAGTTGTGAACAACAGATAATTGCATTAAGCAAAGTGTGTAATGTAAACAAAGCATATGCCCTTGAGCATATGAATGTTGTTTTCTCCCTAGTAGCAACAGCACATCTACAACCTTAGAGGTTTATGTCACTCCCCCAGATTAAATAGAGGCATGAACCCACTATCGAGCATAAATACCCCCTCTTGGAGTCACTAGAAACTACTCGGCCAAGATAGCTACTAACAACGGAGAGCATGCAAGATCATAAACAACATAGCGATAACATAAGATATATTTCAGTATAGCAACTCAATCATAACACCAATATTCATCGGATCCCAACAAACCAAACATGTAGAATTACATAACGGTGATCTCAATCATGTAGGGCAGCTCATGAGATCTAAACATGAAGCACATGGTGGAGAAGACAACCATCTAGCTACTGCTATGGACCCATAGTCCAAGGTAGACTACTCACTCATCGCTCCAGAGGCAAGCATGGCGATGAAGAAGTCCTCCAGTGGTGATTCCCCTCTCCGACAGTGTGCCGGGAAGAGCTTCTGGACCCTCCCGATCTTCGGGTCGACGGCGGCGGCGGATCATGATGTGTTCTAGAAAAGTGATCGGGTACTTAAATTTTTTCTGTCGGGGGGTCTTTATAGGCGAAGGGGCATCGTCAGGGGTGGCCCCAGGCCCCCTCACACCTAGGCGGTGCGGCTAGGGCCTGGGCCGCGCTGGGCTAGCGTGAGGCTGGCCTGTGGCCCCTCTCCTTCTCCTCTTCAGATGACTGGAAGCTTCTGGGAAAAATAAGACTTTAGGAACATGTTTCGTCCAATTCCGAGAATATTTCCTATTATCACTTCTGAAATACAAAAACAGCAGAAAATAGGGAACTGGCACTGTGGCGACTTGTTAATAGGTTAGTTCCGGAAAATGCATAAAAGTGCCATGAAGTGTAACGAAACATTAGGCAAATGGTGTAAAAACAAGCATGGAGCATCAAAAATTATAGATATGTTGGAGACGTATCAAGCATCCCCAAGCTTAACTCCTGCTCGTCCTCGAGTAGGTAAGTGATAACAAAGAATAATTTTTGAGGTGACATGAACCTACACAATCTTGATCACATATGTAAGCGTTGTGAGCTGGGATCATAAGAACTTAAAACATAGGCATGAAAGATATAATCTTGACAATAAGACTTAGCAACCATGTTATAAACATGCAAATGAACACAAACAAAAGATCATGAAAATGAAACAATGAAAGTCAAACGTGTGTTCAAATCATAAGGAAAAACATACAAATGGTTTTCAGCTTGTCCTTCAAAGAGAGCAAAACATAAATGCATAGGACACCTTCAAGTTTAAGAGGGCGACTAGATACAAATAATTTGAGAACAAGTGAAACCAACAATATGAATCAATCAATGAAAACTTTGGGACAATGCACATTATACTAAGAATGACAACTTTGCTCTCTTATGGTGCATAAAGATAGAAGGTGGTGACTCAACATAAAAGTAGAAGAAAGGCCCTTCGCGGAGGGAAGCAATGATTGCAAGTTTTATAACCTTCAAAAATTATGGTACTTACCGGCTTTGAGCTCTCATTACCCCCATCATAAGCGTCTTGAATGGTTAGAGTTAATGCGAGAACAATAACGATGCATATGCTTGACAAATCATAAGTTGAAAACCTCGTGTCCCATGAATACGAGTACCCAAACCTCATGCTACTCAACTTAGAGTCCCAAGCAAGGCTCTTGTCATTGTAAGTATATGCGTATCATCGAAAACCGCCAACGGGGTACCTCCGTACCCGATGACATGGAACAAGCCCACATCAAAATGACAGGATAAGCAGACAATGAACACCTCGACATCTCTTTTATTTACCAATTGTATAGCTTTTTATTTTGAGATGCGTCGTCGAATGTCCACCATGGTTTATGCTGCAAATTTCCACCATGAATTATGCATGGCTTAGATTGGTGGCCCAGGCATTTCCCTAACACATATACAAACTCCATGATCCCCACAAGATTCCCAACTCATTTCACACCGCGGACATCCATAAACAAAAGATCACGATATCAACTCAAATAAGAAGTGCAATGTTGAAAGCTTGCCCCATGATGGCATGGTTAGGCTAGTATCCAACTTATAACTTGCAAGCATAACAACTCAACATAAGAGACCACAATGTCAAATTTTTAAGAACAAGAAAAAGTAAAGTGTGCCTTCCGGTTCGTGAGAGCTTTACTGACCAATTTTCGCATAACACTGGTAAGAGTTTAATTTGAAGAGAAGATAAAAGCAAGTCAAATTTACTTAGAATAGCAAATTGCTAGTAGGTATGTATGGTGGACACTTTGGAAAACTTTGGCTTTTAGGAGTTGGATGCACGAGTAGAGCTCATACTCAGTACAAGGCGAGGGCTAGCAAAAGACTGGGAGCGACCAACTAAGAGAGCAATAATGGCCATAATCATGCAAAGCGACAAAGTGACATTAAAAGAAGCATAAGATGGCATCAAAAGTCAAAAACTAAATGATCATAGAGGCTATTGGCGACTTTGTAAGAGTCTAACATGTGTGAGCATGCGCCAAGTCAACCCAAATAAAGCATCAAGGAGAAAACCAAAATAATGCTTCCATATAATAAAAACAACGCATGATTTTTTTCAAAGGCTCATTAAGCAATCTCAGTTATTTGAGACAAGTCATGCTACAGCAAAACCACTAAGCATACTATCAAAAAGACATCAAGCGTGACATGAAAAAGCCTAAGCTGTAGTCTACATAAGCTCCTTCTTGTACCACTATTTTGCACAAAGCTTTTTCTCTTTTCCAACACCATTTGAAATTTTTAGAGACACCTCTTTTGATGAAATACAATAAAGATCAGAGGCAAAAATACACCTTGATGAAAAGATATGACAAGGTCTGAACGCAAATCAAGATGAAAACGAAAACCAAAAGTAGTAGCAAAAAAAGAAGAACACCCGGTGAAATTGTAAGAATAAAAAATGGAGTGTTCTTGGCAAATGAAAACGAGTATATCTCCTCCAAAGGAAATTTGTTGGGGTCCAACCATTTATTGCAGCAAACAAAACTAAACTAACTAAGAAAACTAAAACAACTGATGCTCCAAGAAAAACACATAGTGCATGAAGCAATAAAAATATAGTGTCTTGAAAGGTGACCTGATTTTTGCCGATGAAGAAGGGGTGCCTCGGGGGCATCCCCAAGCTTTGACGCTTGTACTTCTTGAATATTTCTTGGGGTGATGCATGGGCATCCCCAAGCTTGAGCTTTTGTCCATTCTTCAACTCATCTCATCATTCTCCAATCCCTACACTTGAAAACTTCCTTCATACAAAACTAAACACAATTCTATTAGCAACATTAGTGCAAGCATAACATGTAATCAACCTCTTTTTTGCTTCAGGTTTCAACCCAAAACCACCACATATATAGCATATACTACTGTAGCAACTTCTCCAAAAGTTCCGTGATCAAAAGAACTCAAAAGAAAGCGATAAAGCGGCAAACACAAATATTGACAGAAATCTGTCAAAACTGAACAGCTGACAAAGGTCGAATTTTTGAGGGGTTTTCTGTTGCTCAAATCAAAAAGTGTTCAACTAACAAAAGTTTGAATATAACCTGGGGCATATGCACAAGAAATCGAAGGTCCAAAGGATATATAGAGAATTTATATGAATTTTTACGGTCCAGCACCGAAAACAGTTTCAGGACAGCAACATCCCCAAATCTTACCTCACTTAAATTAGAGCCTTCTCTTGGCACAACATTGAAATAAAAAGGATAAGGAGCAGTCATTACAGTAGTAATGACTTCCAAGACTCAAATAAAAGAAAAAGTACTGAAAATAAAACATTGGGTTATCTCCCAAGAGTGCTTTTCTTTAACGCCTTTGAGCTAGGCGCAGAAAATTGCGAATCAAGTAATAATGAAAGGGGGATCAGGATCCACTATAGGAATAAAGAAATGAATACTATCCAATTGAGGTTTTGAGTATCCCTTGTAGTCACGCTTTGGTACACTATTTTCATCAAAAAGATTTTTAGGACAAATCCAACTAAAATTAGTTACCAAGGCATTATGAATTCCTATGAGTTTACAAGGTATTGGCATTCTAGAATCTTCATTGGGTGTACCAACAATTTCAACAGGCGAGCCAAGCTTATTAAACTTCTTAAAAACTTTCCTAGCCTCAATAGAAACATCTCTAAATTCTATGCACAAAGTTTCCAAGATAAAAGCTTTCTTTTTAGGATCTTCAATTTCATGAAGCTTAAGGAACATGTATTGCATAAAAGGATTAAGACTAGCAAACCTAGTTTCCAATATGTGAATTAAATAAGTAGAAGCAACTTCAATACTAGGAGCTAGCTCAACCAAAGACTTTTCCTCAACTTCCTTATGCATACTAATGTGATTAAAGAACTCCTCAATGTTACTTTTTCCAATAATTGAACCACTACCTACTGAGAGGTCCTCCAGAACGTACTTAGGGAACAACATGATGAACTAAAAGTAAAGAAATAACAACTACCAAGGATTCTAATTTTTTTGGGTTTTTGATATAAAACAATGCAGGTAAAAATAAGGTAAAGCAAAATAATAAAACAAAGTAAAGGATGTGCGTGCGAGAAACTCCCCTTGCAGAGGTCTTCCACTCTTCCCCGGCAACGGCGCCAAAAAATTAGCTTGATGCATGGTGAATGACCAGCCTGTTGGGAACCCCAAGAGGAAGGTGTGATGAGTATAGCAGCTAGTTTTCCCTTAGTTAAGAAACCAAGGTTATGTCGGTCAGGAGAAGAACGGACAATACGACTGAAGGTGATGCTTGTTAGCTTGCGACAGCTTCGGACAATTTATATATGGTGCCTCGTCCAAGCTTTGCTTGCTAACTGCAACGCAGAACCTGCACACAACACAACCAAGTACTTTGCTCCCAACTTGCGATGAGGTTGTCAATCTCACCAGTTTGCTTGAAACAAAGGTTATGAGCGTATCGAGTGGAAAACAGTAGAAGTATGCGAGTAAAGTAAATAGTGCGAGTAAAGTAAACAGGTGATAGCAATATGATGGAAATAGGACCGGGGTCCACAGTTCACTAGTGGTGTCTCTCCATAAGATAAATAGCACATGCTGGGTAAACAAATTACAGTTGGGCAATTGATAGAATAAAGATAACGTGATATGTCACGAAGATTACTATGCGATTTACTCTGGGCATTACAACAAAATACATAGACCACCATCCAACTGCATCTATGACTAATAATCCACTTATGGCGAATCAATCCGAGAACTCCACAAGTATTAAGTTGTGAACAATAGATAATTGCATTAAGCAAAGTGTGTAATGTAAACAAAGCATATGCCCTTGAGCATATGAATGTTGTTTTCTCCCTAGTAGCAACAGCACATCTACAACCTTAGAGGTTTCTGTCACTCCCCCAGATTAAATAGAGGCATGAACCCACTATCGAGCATAAATACCCCCTCTTGGAGTCACTAGCAACTACTCGGCCAAGATAGCTACTAACAACGGAGAACATGCAAGATCATAAATAACATAGAGATAACATAATATATATTTCAGTATAGCAACTCAATCATAACACCAATATTCATCGGATCCCAACAAACCAAACATGTAGAATTACATAACGGTGATCTCAATCATGTAGGGCAGCTCATGAGATCTAAACATGAAGCACATGGTGGAGAAGACAACCATCTAGCTACTGCTATGGACCCATAGTCCAAGGTAGACTACTCACTCATCGCTCCGGAGGCAAGCATGGCGATGAAGAAGACCTCTGATGGCGATTCCCCTCTCCGACAGTGTGCCGGGAAGAGCTTCTGGACCCTCTCGATCTTCGGGTCGACGGTGGCGGCGGATCGCGATGTGTTCTGGAAAAGTGATTGGGTACTTAGGTTTTTTCCGTCGGGGGGTCTTTATAGGCGAAGGGGCATCGTCAGGGGTGGCCCTATCACACCTAGGCGGCACGGCCAGGGCCTGGACCGCGCTGGCCTAGCGTGAGGCTGGCCTGTGGCCCCTCTCCTTCTCCTCTTCGGATGACTGGAAGCTTCCAGGAAAAATAAGTCGTTAGGAACTGGTTTCGTCCAATTCTGAGAATATTTCCTATGTATCACTTCTGAAACACAAAAACGGCAGAAAACAGGGAACTGGCACTGTGGCGACTTGTTAATAGGTTAGTTCCAGAAAATGCATAAAAGTGCCACGAAGTGTAACGAAACAGTAGGCAAATGGTGTAAAAACAAGCATGGAGCATCAAAAATTATAGATACGTTGGAGACGTATCAGTGGGCACCCGATGGAATCGGTTAGCCATGGTTTGTGAAAGGAAAAGTGGGGAGGAGTGCCAAGCTTTATAAAAGAGCACCAAAGTGTCAATCTCTCTCTCAAAAACTTGCTTTGTATGGAAGATAGTAAGAACCCCATTGCTAGTCGTTGAAAAAGACAACCACCTCTCAAAACAAATTTTTATCTCTCTCTTTTACAAAGTAAAAGCTCTAGCACATGTTTAATCACTGCTTCGCTCTGTGAAGGGCCTTTCTTTTACTTTTATGTTGAGTCTCCACCTTCTACCTTTATGCACCGTCTAAGAGAGCATAGTTGTCATTCTGAGTTTAATGTGCATAGTCCCAAAATTTATCATTGATTGATTCATGATTATGGTTTTGCTTGTTCTTAAATTATTTGTATCTAGTCGCCCTCTAAAACTTGAAGGTTTCCTATGCATTTATGTTTTGCTATTCCATGAAGGACAAGCTGAAAAGTGCTATGTTTTTCAATATGATTGAGACACACACTTGACTTTCAATGCTTCATTACTCATGATCTTTTGTTTGTGTTACTTTTCATGTTATAACATGGTTGCTAAGTTTTATTGTCAAGAGTATGTCTCTTATGTCCATGTTTTAAGTACTTTGATCTTGATACATCTCAAATGTATCTATAATTTTTGATGCTCCATGCCTGTTTATACACCATTTGCATTGTGTTTTGTTACACTTCGTGGTGTTTTTATGCATTTCCCAGAACTAACCTATTAACGAGATGCCATAGTGCCAGTTCCCTGTTTTTTGCTATTTTGTGTTTCAGAAAAGCTACATAGGAAATATTCTCGGAATTGGACAAAACAAAAGCCAAACCTCCTATTTTTCCAGACACGAGACGAAGTCCGAAGATGAGATGGAGGGGGGCCAGGGGCCAGCCACACCCTAGGGCGACCTGACCTAGCCCTGGCCCGCGCCACCAGGGGGTGAGCTGCCCTGGTCCACCTCCTGACATCGCCCTTCCACCTATATATTCCCCTCGATGGGAAAAACCTACAACCTGATCAATTTTCCAAGAAACCTACTGCAAGCTGCCGCCATCGTTGACACGAGATCAGGAGGGTCCAAAAGCTCTTCCCGGCACCCTGCCGTAGAGGGGAATCACCGCCGGAGGCCTTCTTCATCACCATGGTCACCTCTAGAGTGATGTGTGAGTAGTCTACCTTGGACTACGGGTCCATAGCAGTAGCTAGATGGTCGTCTTCTCCACAATATGCTTCATGTTTAGATCTTGTGAGCTGCCTATCATGATCAAGATCATCTTTATGTCATTCTACATGTTGTGTTTGTTGGGATTTGATGGATATTGATACTATGTTGAGTGGATGTGCTGAATTATTATCTTTATGTTATCTCTATGTTGTTTATGATCTTGCATGTTCTCCGTTGCTAGTAGATATCTTGGCCGAGTAGATGCTAGTGACTCCAAGAGGGAGTATTTATGCTCGATAGTGGGTTCATGTCTCTAGTAATCTGGGGAGTGACAGAAACCTCTAAGGTTGTAGATGTGCTATTTCCACTAGGGAGAAAACAATATTCTTGTGTCCAAGGACATTTGCATTGTTTACATTACGCACTTTGCTTAATGCAGTTATCCGTTGTTTGCAACTTAATACCCGATGGTTGCTCGCACGACATCTGGAGGGTGGATTATTAGTCATAGATGCAGGTGGATTACGGTCTATGTATTTTGTCATAATGTTCAGAGTGAATCTCATAGTGATCCTCATGACATATGTATGCTAGCTTTATTCTATCAATTGCCCAACTGTAATTTGTTTACCCAGCATATTGTTATTTATCTTATGGAGAGACACCACTAGTGAACTATGGACCCCGGTCCAATTTCTTTACATTGCTATTACCGTTTTACTTTTACTTGCTTTATTTACATTCTTGCATACTATTACCTTTTACCACTCGATACGATTAATCATTTGTTCATAGCAAACCGGTGAGATTGACAACCTTACTATTAGTTGGGACAAAATACTTGGTTATGTTGTGTGCAAGTTCCACATTGCTGCTGGTGCAAAGCAAAGCCCTGGATGAGGTGCCATATAAATTGTCTGGAGCTGTCATGAAGCTAGCGGGCATCAACCTTCTGAAGTTTGGCTTTCTCCTACTGGTTCGATAAACCTTGGTTTCACAACTGAGGGAAACTTGCTGTTATGCTCATCATACCTTGCTCTTGGGGTTTCACCAACTAGTTTCCTGGTGTCAACTTCACTCCAGCGGGACAGCAATCAAGCATTTTTCTGGCGCCGTTGCCGAGGAGAAAGAAGATTTCCGCAAGGGGAGTCTCTCACTTCCAATCTTTTACTTTGTTATTGTTTTGCTTTATTTTATTTTTACTTGCATCATTTTATCAAAAATACAAAAAAATTAGTTCCTTTGATAGCTTGCATTCTGTTACTTTCATTTTTAGTTCATTATGTTGTTCCCTAAGTATGCTTTAGAGGACCTCTCGGTAGGTAGTGTTTCTATAATTGGGAAAGGTAACATCGAGGAGTTCTTTAATCATGTTAGTATGCATAAAGATTTTAAGGATAGATCTTTAGCTGAGCTTGCTCCTAGTTATGAAGTTGATGTTTCTTATTTAGTTCACATGTTGGAGGCTAGGTTTGTTAACCTTAATCCTTTTATGCAACAAATGTTTCTTAAGATTCATGATATTGAATACTATGAAAAGAAAGATTTTATTTTGGAGACTTTGCGTAGAGAATTTAGAGATGTTATTATTGAAGCTAGGAAAGTTTTTGAGCATTTCAATGTGCTTGGCTCACGTGTAGAGGTTGTTGGTACAAACAAGGAAGAAATCAAAGTACCAATACCTTGAAACTCGTAGGATTGCAGGAAGCTTTGGAAAAGAATTTTGATTGGATTTGTCCTGAAAACCCTTTCGATGAAAGTAGTGAGCTGATACGTCCAAAATGTATCTACTTTCCCAAACACTTTTCTTATTGTTTCTTCTCTAATTTGTGTGTTTTGAATACAACTAACACGGACTGACGTTGTTTTCAGCAGAATTGCTCTGGTGTCTCATTTTTGTGCAGAAATCCAACTTTCAGTAAAAATTTGGGAAAAATCATAAAAAATCCTATTTCACCAGAAGACCCACGGAGCCAGAAGACAGGAGGGAGAGGAGGCCTGAGGGCCCCTCATGCACTGGTGGCGCGGCCTAGCCCTGGCCGCGCCACCCTGGCGTGAGGAGGCCCCAGCCATCCTCTCGGCCTCCCCTCTCGCCTACATATACCCTCTGACGACATAATATCGGGGAGAGGGCGTTTTTCCTAGATAGACTTCCATTGCGCCGCCGCCATCAGAAACCGCGATTCGGAACCAGAAACTCCGTTCTGGCACCCTGCCGGGACAGGGATTCCGAGGAGATCTTCATCACCATCACCACCGACGCTCCTCCATCGACCATCCATGACTCCCTCATCCATGTGTGAGTAATTCCCCCGCTATAGGTGAGGGGATGGTAGGGATTGGATGAGATTGTTCATGTAATTTGATATGAGATTGTTAGGGCATAGTGCCTAGTATCTTTATTTAGTGCCTATGACATTATTGCAACTTGTTGTGCTTAATGCTTGTCACTTTGGGCCTGAGTACCATGATTTCATATCTGAACATGTTATTATTTCTATGATGATACTTGTTGTTTATGGTCTTACCTACAAGTTGTATACACATATTGTTGTCCGGAACCCGAGGCCCCAAATTGATAGAAATTGGGATAACCGGAGGGGATGGCTATGATGTGAGGATCACATGTGTTCACCGAGTGCTAATGCTTTGCTCCGGTACTCTATTAAAAGGAGTACCTTAATTACCAGTAGTTTCCCTTGAGGCCCTGCTGCAACAGGCTGGTAGGACAAAAGATGTCGTGCAAGTTTCTCCTTGTGAGCATGTACGACTATATACGAAACACATGCCTATGATTGTTTGTACTAGGATGCTTTATCTTATTTATCTGCAATGCCCATGTCTCATTGATTTCATGAATTATCTTATCCATGCAACGCCCGTAATCCATCCCTATGCCTACAGTATTTCTTCCTACTATTTACTATTGTTACTATTACCGCTGCTATTTTACTACTGTTGTTACTGTTTCACTACTATCACCACTATAAAACTGTTGCTACGGATAAACCATTGCGAGACTGTTTCCAGGTGCAGCTGAATTGACAACTCATCTGTTAAGGCTTACATATATTCTTTGGCTCCCCTTGTGTCGAATCAATAAATTTGGGTAATACTTCCCTCGAAGACTGTAGCGATCCCCTATACTTGTGGGTCATCAAGACTATTTTCTGGCGCCGTTGCCAGGGACCATAGCTTTATTTGTAAGTTCACTTGGTATTCATATTGTTCGCTGCAATCCTTTTCATCATAGGTAAACCTCGTGATGAAAAAGTTCCTATATTGCCATCCACTACAAGAAGAGGTACGACTCTCAACACCTCTGTTGCTCTTGATTCACCATCTGTTATGAGTAAGTTACTTACACCACCACACCCACATGCTGCTGCTACTACTTCTACTGAGATTGAAAATGCCACTGATAATTTAGATGATGCTTCTACTATGCTTGATGAGAGTGGTTTACTAGGTTCCTTTTTAGATGCTACTATTGCTAGAGCTAAGTTGGAAAACACCAATGTTACACCTGTTAGTTCACCTGAGTCTAGGGAATGTTCTAGTGATGATTATGATGATGATGCTTATATCGAGCTTAATGATGATTTTATTACTGAAGCACGTGCTGCTCGTAATGCTGGTAATGTTAAAGAACTTCTTGCAAGACGTTCTGTTAGATATAATTTGTCTCCTGATCCTAAGTTCGCTGCTTCTCCCATAAATATTAGAGACAAGGATTATGATTTCTCTTTGGATTTATCTTACATATCTATTGTTGAGAAAACTCCTTTTTGTGGTACTAAAGATGAGAGTGCTATGGGGCACATGAATGAGCTTTCTACTTTGAGTAATTTGTTTTCTGATGATATTAAGCTCCGCACTTACTTTGTTGCTAAGATTTTTTCCTTTCTCGTTAAAAGATGCAGCTAAAACTTGGTTTAATAGCTTGTCTCCTGGATCTCTTACTAGTCCTATTGCTTTGGTTAATGCTTTCTTTCAGAAATATTTTCCTGCTAGTGCTCAACATGCTGCTGTGCAGAAAATCTTGATTTTGAACAGGGAAAAGGAGAGATATTGCCTGAATCTTGGACAAGGTTTTGTTCTTTAATTAGAGCTTTGCCTAAAGAACCATTGCCTAAAAATGAACTCCTTAATATATTTTATAATGGACTAATGGATGAATCTAAGTCATATTTGGATAGTTGTGCTGGTTGTATTTTCAGGGAAAGAACTCCGGCTGATGCTGAAGAATTAATGGCTAAAATAAGCCGGAATCATGATGATTGGACTTTAGTTGAGCCAACACCGGCACCAACCCCTGCGCCATCTACAGAGCCTACGCCTAAGAAGAGAGGAATGATTGAATTAAATGATGAAGTTATGAGGGAAGCTAAGAAATCTCTTAAGGAGAAAGGTATTAAGGCCGAAGACGTGAAGAATTTACCTCCCATAGAAGAATTATGTAAGCCAATCCCTCACTCATCCACTATTGAGGTACACTCTCTCCAAAGCTTTGATGAAAGAGATATTCCTTATACTAAACCTCCTGATCAATGCTTAGATGAATTTGATAATTTTATTGTTAAGCAAGAAAATTTTAATAGAATGGTGCATAATCATTTGTTGGAGAATTCTAGAGCTGTTAACAAGTTGCAGGATATTGTGGAGAGAACTGCCAATGATGTGAAGATACTTGTTAAACATTTTCAAATGGTTCAAACACAAATTGATCAGCTTACCAAGGTGCAAAAAGACTTGCTAGTTAATGCCGCAAGAGAGAAGCAAGCATGTAAAATACGCACAAGAAGTGGCGCTGCTACTCAAGATCCATTATATCCTGAAGGACATCCTAAGAGAGTCGAGCAAGATTCCCAACGTACTTCAAGTGATGATATTCCTTCCAAGAAGAAGAAGAAGAAGAAGCATAAAACAACCACAGAATCATCTGATGCAGGTAAAGATCCTAACAGTGTTTCCATTTCTGATGCTGAAACTGAACCAGGGGATGCTTCCGATAAAGAAGAAGATGAAGAGGAACCAGAAAAGAGTGATAAAAATGCAAAGTACACCAAAGAAGACTTCATTTCCAACAAGCATGGTAAAGAGAGAGAACCTTGGGTACAGAAACCAATGCCTTTTCCTAGTAAGAAACACAAGTCCAAGGAAGAAGAACACTACAATAGGTTTTGTGAATGGATGAGACCTTTATTTTTGCAAATTCCTTTGACTGATGCTATTAGAATGCCTCCTTATGCAAAATATATGAAAGATATTGTCACTAACAAAAGGAAAATTCCTAGTGAGGAAATTTCCACTTTATTTGCTAATTATTATTTTGATGGTAAAGTTCCAGAGAAGCTTGGAGATCCAGGTATACCAACTATTCCTTGCTCCATTAAAAATAACTATGTTAGAACTGCTTTATGTGATTTAGGAGCTGGAGTTAGTGTCATGCCTTTTTCTCTTTATAAGAGACTTGATCTAGAAAAATTGGTATCAACTGATATATCTTTGCAGATGGCTGATAAGTCTACTACTATTCCTATTGGTATATGTGAAAATATTCCTGTTCAAGTTGCTAACAGTTGTTTAATATTAACTAATTTTATTGTGTTGGAAATGCCTGAAGATGATAATATGTCTATTATTCTTGGGAGACCTTTTCTAAACACTGCAGGTGCTGTTATTAATTGTAATCAAGGAAAAGTCACTTTTAATGGTAATGACAAAGAGTATACGGTTTATTTTCCCAAGAAAATTGATAGGAAGAGTGCTCTAAATTCAATCAAGCATGTTGAGACCATCAAAGTTTGTCAAATTATTTGTTCAGAGCGAAAGCCCAAGGAAGAATATAAAATTGTTATGGTTGGGACTATACCTATCAAAGTTGAGGTAACATAAGCATTAAGTGAAGTGCAAAGTTTTGCCTCATATAAAGTTAGTTTGGGAACAAGACTTGATCAACCTTGTTAACAAAGTGATTTTATATGAATGAAACTTCATTTTCACCGCATCCACTCCACCCCACTTGTATTTACTTTCATCAAAAATTTATTCCTTCAGTTTAGTTGCATGATTAAGAGTATCTCAGAGCTGCTGCATGCTTAGTTTTGATTTGCCTGAAATCATTTTATCCTCGTTTTTCTGAGTTTTATCGATATGCCAATTTCTGAAAAATCCTCAAAAATAAAGTTTCCCGAAAAATTCCAGAAAATTCTTTATAAATTTTTATGTCAAAAATGGGGTAGAGAGACACCTGGGAGGCACCAGGAGGGGCTGCCACGCCACCTCACACGTAGGTGGCACGGCCCAGCCCTGGCCGCGCCACCCAAGTGTGAGAGGGCCCCACCTGGCCCCTCACTTATCTCTTCCTCCCCTGCTCTTTCTCTCTCCCGAAAACAATGACACACCCAGCTCAAACCCGAGTTCTTGCTGTTCTTCACCTGGATTTTTCGATCTCCTTGTTCATCCCAATATTTCGGCTGAAATTTGGAGCATTTGTTCTCCGGTATGTGACTCCTCCACTTGTCCAAGTAGAATTTCTTTTGGTGGAGTATTTCTTGAGTATTTTAGCATTGTAGGTGGCAGGATAAATGAGTATGTATGCTTGTTCTATTGCTTAGAATTGCTATTTTGATGCATGATAGCTCTCTAGTAACCCACTATAGTAGTTTCCTACACTTGCTTGTCTCAAAATCATATTTTATGAGGTTTGTCAAAAATTTCAGAAATGGAAGAGAATGCATATCAACTCTCTCAACATGAACTAGAAGTGCATGAAGTTATGAAAGTTCACCGTGAATAGAAGGTCTTCCCCTCACATTATCCATGCTCAGCGTTCATGAATGCTGCTGGAATTCTGCAGGATTTTCAAACCTTACTCTCTAATATAGGATTAGAGCATTTTGTTGAGGGTGAACCTCCCCAATATGTTAAACTAACAATGTCTGTGGTGCAGGATTTCAGATTTAGTTGGTCCACTTCTAACCCCATGGTTCATTATAAAATTTATAACAAATCTATGGACTTGCCTCTTGATGTTTTCAGTACAGCCATTAGAGTACCACAGTGGGGATCGCTCGAGAAGATAAGGGGACAGCCTAGGCCATTGTTAGAACTATACGAGGAAATTTTTCAAGGAAGGAGCTTCACAGGAGAGGATGGTAAAACTCGTAATATTCATTTCCCATCCATTCGATATTTTGCCTTCTTCATTACCAAATGTGTTCTTGCTAGGAAATCTGCAAGTAAATTATCTCTCCATGATCTAGCTTTTATTGCTACTGCTTTGAGGCGTGATAGGACTTACCATTTGGGTGCCTTAATAGCTTTTCATCTTGATATTAACCATGAGAAAGGGGGAATCTGTGGAGGACTTATAGCTTCACGCATGTTAGCTTTTCATGGTGTAGTACCTCATTTTCTAGATTTGTAGTTCCCCAAGGAGAAACTTGATCTTAATTCTATGATTCATCATAAGTTTATTTCTCCTCCTGCTAGTTTGATTAATTTAACATTTGAGCTAACCTTTTTCAAGAAGACTACCTGGAGGGTAGTAAAGACTGATCGATCAGTCCGTTTGCCTGCACCTATTTTGTTTAACCTTGATCGCAGGAATGGATGGTCGCTTACGGAAGATGAGCTTGATGCGTACGTAGAGGGGCACCCGCCACCTGTGCACGATGAGGAGTGCACCGAGGAGTTGGGTTAGCCCTCCAACATTACGAATTCCCCATATGAGCAACCTTATTATGATTATGCGCCATCAGCTTCATCTTCACGAGAGCCGGGGTACGATTACATCTATGATGACCCACCAGCCTAGGGCAGCTATCAGAATTGAAATTGATCTCCACTTAGGCCAAAAGCCTAAGCTTGGGGGGAGGTACGCCGATGATTCACTCATCTACATATCATATTTTGTCGGACCTTTGTATATCCATGTTTCGCTTTCTTTATTGTTCTCATTTTTATTTCCACTTTTCCAAAACACAAAAAGACCAAAAATATCTCCGTTGTTTCTCTCTATTTGGTTCTTTTAAGTTTGCTACCTTTGGTTTGCTTTACTTGCTATTTTCGTTTTGCTATTTGAAAAATCCAAAAATATTTTGCTTTGTTTGCTATTTCCTTCTGCTTTTGTTTCAAAAATCAAAAACCTCAAAAATATTTGTTGTTCTTCTTCGGTTTTGTAAAGTTTGTTGCAGAGTTCAGTCTCCCGTTACTCCATTGGAGCTTGGTATTCACTATATATTATTCAAGCCACACAAGTGAAGAGCAATAATGATGACATATGACAATCCGAGATGTGGTAAGAGGCTGGTATGAACTCTATTTGCTTTCATTTTTGTACATATACTCATCCATGTGGACATGCTTAGTCGGTTCATGTAAGGTATATATTATCTAATGGATGCTTTGTAGTTCTTGCTTTCTTATGATCAGTTTCAATTTACTAATAGTCAGTAGAATGTCATGTAGATGCTTGCATCCATTGTTTTATTCATAATATGGTATGATATTGTGGTATCCACCTCTGAAAAGTTTCATTTGAATTGACTTGGCACATGCTCAAGCATGCATATGACTAAACAAAAAGTCAATTAAGCCTCGATGATCTAAATTCCCTCAGAGTTTTTGTATCATTTTTTATGCCTATATTAATTTTGTTTTGTCACAAGCATGATTATGATAGTTATTGCTCTCTTGATTGTCGCTTCCCAGTCTTTTGCTAGCTCTCACTTGTACTGAGTATGAGCTCTACTCATGCATCCAATTACCAAAAAACAAGTTTTCCAAAGAGTCCACTATAAATTCCTATGCATGGTATTTGAAAGCCATTCCAAGTAAATTTTCATGTGCAACCTTTCAAAACTTTCAACTACTTCTCATTTTGTGCCACTGTTTTTAGCTCATGGGGACGTAGTGGTCGGAATTGCTATCTTCCATATTAAATTAAGTACCCCTCGACTAGGCAGCTTCATCTGCTCATCATTAATTTTGCAAGGGAGCTGGTCAGACCATTATAATCTAATTCTAAAAGAAAAAAAAGGCACCCTTCCAAGGAATGTGAAAGTTGGTGGGCACCCGATGGAATCGGTTAGCCATGGTTTGAGAAAGGAAAAAAGGTGGGGAGGAGTGCCAAAGCTTTATAAAAGAGCACCAATGTGCCAAATTTCAAAGAACTCAGAACCGCTCTCACTTGTTTATTATGGAAGATAGCAAGTCCCCATTGCTAGTCGTTGAGATAGAACAACCACCTCTCAAAATAAATTTTTATCTCTGTTTTACAAATGAAAAGCTCTAGCACATGTTAAATCCCTGCTTCCCTCTGCAAAGGGCCATTCGTTTACTTTTATGTTGAGTCACCATCTTCTAACTTTAAGCACTTCTTGAGAGCATAGCTGTTATTCTTAGTGTAATGTGCTTGTCCCAGAACACGATTAATTGTGGTATAACTTTGATGCTTGTATCTTTGATATTTCTACTTCTAGTCTTCTATTGAACTTCAGAGGTGCCTCAGCATTTATGTTTTGCTCTACAAATAAAGGCAAGCGGGATACCACTCTTTCATATCATTTATGCATATTACAATCTTGTAGCTTCTTATGTACATGTTACTTGTTATTAGTGCATTGGCACTCTTTCATAGCTTGCTTGACTATGAGGTGACATTAGTTGCATATTTCTTATTATGAATTGCCTGAGTACTTGATCACATAGTTAGTATATACACATCATATGAGCAAATGTGTTCGTGAAAGTTTCTTTTATCGCTCTCAGTTGTTAACTGAATTGCTTGAGGACAAGCAAATAGCTAAGCTTGGGGGGAGTTGATACGTCCAAAATGTATCTACTTTCCCGAACACTTTTGCTATTGTTTCTCCTCTAATTTGTGTGTTTTGAATACAACTAACATGGACTGACACTGTTTTCAGCAGAACTGCTCTGGTGTCTCATTTTTGTGCAGAAATCCAACTTCCAAGGATCCTTTTGCACTGCCATGAATTGACCAGGTGATCGAATCCATAGCCGGCTGTGACCTGTTGTCTTTCCTGGACGCCTATTCAGGCTACCACCAGATCCCGCTCTTCCAGCCGGATCAGATCAAGACCTCCTTCATCACCCCGTATGGAGCCTACTGCTACGTTACCATGCCATTCGGCCTGAAGGACGTTGGAGCCACTTACCAGCAAACCATGCAGCGATGTCTGCAGGAGCAGATTGGGAGGAACGTGCACGCTTATGTGGACGACGTGGTGGTGAAGACCAAGTAGGGCAGCACGCTCCTGGACGATCTCAAGGAGACCTTCACCAACCTGCGGCGCTATCGCATGAAGCTCAACCCTAAGAAGTGCACCTTTGGCATGCCGGCTGGGCAGCTCCTAGGCTACATCGTTTCCCAGCGAGGGATCGAGGCTAACCCCTTGAAGATAAAAGCCATCGAGGCCCTAGAGAAGCCCACCCAGCTCAGAGATGTGCAGAAGTTTGCTGGCTGTCTGGCCTCGCTTAGCCGGTTCATCAGCCGGCTCGGGGAGAAGGCTATGTCGTTGTACCAGCTGATGAAGAAGTGATACGTCTCAAACGTATCTATAATTTTTGATGCTCCATGCTTTGTTTTACACCATTTGCCTATTGTTTCGTTACACTTAGTGGCATTTTTATGCATTTTCCGGAACTAACCTATTAACGAAGTGCCACAGTGCCAGTTCCCTGTTTTCTGCTGTTTTTGGTTTCAGAAGTGATACACAGGAAATATTCTCCGAATTGGACGAAACAAGTTCCTGAAGTCATATTTCATCGGGGAGCTCCCAAACATCCGAAGACCTGACGGAGGGGGGCCACGAGGCCCCCACACACAGGGGCGGCGCGGCCTAGCCCCTGGCCGCGCCACCCCCTTGTGAGGGCACATGGTCCCACCTCTGACAGTCCCCTTTCGCCTACATATACCCCATGACGAGAAAAACCTAAGGGCCCGATCAGTTTTCCAGAATACATCGCGATCCGCCGCCGTCGTCGACCCGAAGATCGGGAGGGTCCAGAAGCTCTTCCCGGCACCCTGCCGGAGAGGGGAATCGCCACCGGAGGTCTCCTTCATCGCCATGATTGCCTCCGGAGCGATGAGTGAGTAGTCTACCTTGGACTATGGGTCCATAGCAGTAGCTAGATGGTTGTCTTCTCCACCATGTGCTTCATGTTTAGATCTCATGAGCTGCCCTACATGATTGAGATCACCGTTATGTAATACTATGATGTTGGTTTGTTGGGATCCGATGAATATTGGTGTTTATGATTAAGTTGCTGTACTGAATTATATCTTATGTTATCTCTATGATGTTTATGATCTTGCATGCTCTCCGTTGTTAGTGGCTATCTTGGCCGAGTAGTTGCTAGTGACTCCAAGAGGGGGTATTTATGCTCGATAGTGGGTTCATGCCTCTATTTCACCTGGGGGAGTGACAGAAACCTCTAAGGTGGTAGATGTGCTATTGCTACTAGGGAGAAAACAACATTCATATGCTCAAGGGCATATGCTTTGTTTACATTACACACTTTGCTTAATGCAATTATCTGTTGTTCGCAACTTAATACTTTTGGGGTGTTCGGATGATATCCCCGAGGGTGGATTATTAGTCATAGATGCAGTTGGATGGCGGTCTATGTATTTTGTTGTAATGCCCAGAGTGAATCTCATAGTGATCTTCTTGACATATCACGTTATCTTTATTCTATCAATTGCCCAACTGTAATTCGTTTACCCAGCATGTTATTTATCTATGGAGAGACACCACTAGTGAACTGTGGACCCCGGTTCTATTTTAATCATATTGCAATCACCTGTTTACTTTTCCCGCACTGTTTACTTTACTAGCATATTACTACTGTTTTCCACTCGATACACTCATAACCTTTGTTTCAAGCAAACCAGTGAGATTGACAACCTCATCGCAAGTTGGGAACAAAGTATTTGTTTGTGTGTGTGCAGGTTCCACAAACACCTTCTGTCGTCATCGTCTCCCTTCTCCTGTTCGATATACCTTGGTTTCATAACTGAGGGAAAACTTGCTGCTACGCTCATCATACCTTCCTCTTGGGGTTCCCAACGGGCTGGTCAATCACCACGCACAAGGACGTCTGCTTTCACTAGTCAGCAGCACTTTTTATGGCGCCGTTGCCGGGGACTTAAATAAGAAGAAGCTCCTACATCAACTACATCTTCCCACGTCAACTACGCGCCAGCAGCACTTTTTCTGGCGCCGTTGCCGGGGAAGGAAGAGAAGACTTCTGCGAGGGGAGTTCTTCGCACACATATTCTTTACTTTGTTATTTGTTTTGCTTTACTTTATTTTATTTTACTTGCATTGCTTTTTATATCAAAAACCCAAAAAAATTAGAATCCTTGGTAGTTGTTTTTACTTTACTTTAGTTTATCATGTCGTTTCCTAAGTTCGTTCTGGAGGACCTCTCTGTAGGGAGTGGTTCGATTATTGGCAAAAGTAACATTGAAGAGTTCTTTAATCACATTAGTATGCATAAGGAAGTTGAGGAAAAGTCTTTGGTTGAGTTAGCTCCTAGTTATGAAGTAGCTTCTGCTCACTTAGTTCACATGTTAGAAGCTAGGTTTGCTAGTCTTAATTCTTCTATGCAATACATGTTCCTTAAGCTTCATGAAATTGAGGATCCCGAAAAGAAAGCTTTCATCTTAGAAACCTTGCGCACAGAATTTAGAGATGTTGCAACTGAGGCTAGGAAAGTTTTTAAGAAGTTTAATAAGCTTGGCTCGCCTGTTAAGGTTGTTGGTACGTCTGATGATTTTAAAACACCAATACCTTATGAACTTATAGGAATTCATGATGCTTGGGAAAAGAATTCTAGTTGGATTTGCCCTAAAAATCTTTTCGATGAAAGTAGTGTGCCAAAGCGTGAACGTAAAGGAGTTTCAAAAACTCAGTTGAACACATTTTCCTTCATTGTTGAAAAGATCCCTGCTGTTGATCTTAATGCTTCATCTATTGATATTACTTGATTCGCACTTTTCTGCGCCTAGCTCAAAGGCGTTAAAGAAAAGCACTCTTGGGAGATAACCCATTGTTTACTTTTCAGTACTTTTTCTTTTATTTGAGTCTTGGAAGTCATTACTACTGTAATGAACGCTCCTTATCTTGTTTATTTCGTTTTTGTGCCAAGAGAAGCCTCTAATTTGAGTGAGGTAAAGATTTGGGGTTATTGCTGTCCTGAAACTGTTTTCGGTGCTGTACCATAAAAATTCGTGAAAATTCTCTGTATATCTTTTGGACCTGTGATTTCTTGTGCTTATGCCCCAGGTTATATCCAAACTTTTCTTAGTTGAACACTTTTTGATTTGAGCAACGGAAAATCCCTCAAAAATTCGTCCATTATCAGCTGTCCAGTTTTGACAGATTTCTGCCAATATTTGTTTTTGCCACTTTATCGCTTTCTTTTGAGTTCTTTTTGATCATGGAACTCTTGTGGAAGTTGCTACAGTAGTATATACTTTATATGTGGTGGTTTTGGGTTGAAACCTGAAGCTTAAAGAGGTTGAATATATTTTATGCTTACACTAATGTTGCTAATTGAATTGTGTTTAGTTTTGTATGAAGGAAGTTTTCAAGTGTAGGGATTGGAGAATGATGAGATGAGTTGAAGAATGGACAAAAGCTCAAGCTTGGGGATGCCCATGCATCACCCCAAGAAATATCCAAGAAGTACAAGCGTCAAAGCTTGGGGATGCCCCCGAGGCACCCTTTCTTCATCGGCAAAAATCAGGTCACCTTTCAAAACACTATATTTTTATTGCTTCATGCACTATGTGTTTTTCTTGGAGCGTCAGTTGTTTTAGTTTTCTTAGTTTGTTTAGTTTGTTTGTTTGCTGCAATAAATGGTTGGACCCCATCAAATTTCCTTTGGAGGAGATGTACTCATTTTCATTTGCAAAGAATGCTCTAGTTTTCACTCTTATTAATCGAGCATTCTAGTTTTTCTGCTACTGCTTTTGGTTTTCATTTTCGCCTTGATATGCGTTCAGATCTTACCATATCTTTTCATCAAGGTGTATTTTTTGCCTCTGATCTTCATTGGTTTTCATCAAAAGAGGTTGTTATAAAAATTTCAAATGGTGTTGGAAAAGAGAAAAAGCTTTGTGCAAAATAGTGGTACAAGAAGGAGCTTGTGTAGACTGCGGCTTAGGCTTTTTCATGTCATGCTAGATGTCTTTTTGATAGTATGCTTAGTGGTTTTGCTGTAGCATGACTTATCTCAAATAACTGAGATTGCTTAATGAGCCTTTGAAAAAATCATGCGTTGTTTTTATTATATGGAAGCATTATTTTGGTTTTCTCCTTGATGCTTTATTTGGGTTGACTTGGCGCATGCTCACACATGTTAGACTCTTCCAAAGTCGCCATTAGCCTTCATGATCATTTAGTTTTTGACTTTTGATGCCATCGTATGCTTCTTTTAATGTCACTTTGTCGCTTTGCATGATTATGGCCATTACTGCTCTCTTAGTTGGTCGCTCCCAGTCTTTTGCTAGCCCCGCCTTGTACTGAGTATGAGCTCTACTCGTGCATCCAACTCCTAAAAGCCAAGTTTTCCATTGTGTCCACCATACATACCTACTAGCAATTTGCTATTCCAAGTAAATTTGACTTGCTTTTATATTCTCTTCAAATTAAACTCTTACCAGTGTTATGCGAAATTCGGTCAGTAAAGCTCTCACGAACCGGAAGGCACACTTTACTTTTTCCTGTTCTTAAAAATTTGACATTGTGGTCTTTTATGCTAAGTTGTTATGCTTGCAAGTTGTAAGTTGGATTCTAGCCCAGACATGCCGTCATGGGGCAAGCTTTCAACATTGCACTTCTTTTTGAGTTGATATTGTGATCTTTTGTTTATGGATGCCCGCTGTGTGAAATGAATTGGGAATCTTGTGAGGATCATGGAGTTTTTATATGTATTAGGGAAATGCCGGGCCGCCAATCTAAGCCATGCATAATTCATGGTGGAAATTTGCAGCATACCCATGGTGAACATTCGACGACGCATCTCACAATAAAAAGCTAAACAATATAGCAAATAAAAGAGATGTCGAGGTGTTCATCGTCTGCTTGTCCTATCATTTTGGTGTGGGCTTGTTCCATGTCATCGGGCACGGAGGTACCCCATTGGCGGTTCTCAATGATATGCATATACTTACAATGACAAGAGCCTTGCTTGGGACTCTAAGTAAACTAGCATGGTTTGGGTACTCGTATTCATGGGACACGAGGTTTTCAACTTATGATTTGTCAAGCATATGCATCATAATTGTTCTCGCATTAACTTTAACCATTCAAGATGCTTATGATGGGGGCAATGAGAGCTCAAAGCCGGTAAGTACCATAATTTTTGAAGGTTATAAAACTTGCAATCACTGCTTCCCTCTGCGAAGGGCCTTTCTTTTACTTTTATGTTGAGTCACCACCTTCTTTCTTTATGCACCATTAAGAGAGCATAGTTGTCATTCTTAGTGTGATATGCATTGTCCCAAGGTTCATTGATTGACTCATATTGTTGGTTTCACTTGTTCTTAAATTATTTGTATCTAGTCGCCCTCTTAAACTTTGAGGTGTCCTATGCATTTATGTTTTGCTCTCTTTGAAGGACAAGCTGAAAACCATTTGCATGTTTTCCTTATGATTTGAACACACGTTTGACTTTCATTGTTTCATTATCATGATCTTTTGTTTGTGTTCATTTGCATGTTTACAACATGGTTGCTAAGTTCTTATTGTCATGATTATATCTTTCATGCCCATGTTTTAAGTTCTATTGATCCCAGCTCATCAATGCTTACATATTTGATCAAGATTGTGTAGGTGCATGTCACCTCAAAAATTATTCTTTTGTTATCACTTACCTACTCGAGGACGAGCAGGAGTTAAGCTTGGGGATGCTTGATACATCTCAAACGTATCTATAATTTTTGATGCTCCATGCTTTGTTTTACACCATTTGCCTATTGTTTCGTTACACTTAGTGGCATTTTTATGCATTTTCCGGAACTAACCTATTAACGAAGTGCCATAGTGCCAGTTCCCTGTTTTCTGCTATTTTTGGTTTCAGAAGTGATACATAGGAAATATTCTCCAAATTGGACGAAACAAGTTCCTGAAGTCATATTTCATCGGGGAGCTCCCAAACATCCGAAGACCTGACGGAGGGGGGCCATGAGGCCCCCACACACAGGGGCGGCGCGGCCTAGCCCCTGGCCGCGCCACCCCCTTGTGAGGGCACGTGGTCCCACCTCTGACAGTCCCCTTTCGCCTACATATACCTCCTGACGAGAAAAACCTAAGGGCCCGATCAGTTTTCCAGAATACATCGCGATCCACCGCCGCCGTCGACCCGAAGATCGGGAGGGTCCAGAAGCTCTTCCCGGCACCCTGCCGGAGAGGGGAATCGCCACCGGAGGTCTCCTTCATCGCCATGATTGCCTCCGGAGCGATTAGTGAGTAGTCTACCTTGGACTATGGGTCCATAGCAGTAGCTAGATGGTTGTCTTCTCCACCATGTGCTTCATGTTTAGATCTCATGAGCTGCGCTACATGATTGAGATCACCGTTATGTAATACTATGATGTTGGTTTGTTGGGATCCGATGAATATTGGTGTTTATGATTAAGTTGCTGTACTGAATTATATCTTATGTTATCTCTATGATGTTTATGATCTTGCATGCTCTCCGTTGTTAGTGGCTATCTTGGCCGAGTAGTTGCTAGTGACTCCAAGAGGGGGTATTTATGCTCGATAGTGGGTTCATGCCTCTATTTCACCTGGGGGAGTGACAGAAACCTCTAAGGTGGTAGATATGCTGTTGCTACTAGGGAGAAAACAACATTCATATGCTCAAGGGCATATGCTTTGTTTACATTACACACTTTGCTTAATGCAATTATCTGTTGTTCGCAACTTAATACTTTTGGGGTGTTCGGATGATATCCCCGAGGGTGGATTATTAGTCATAGATGCAGTTGGATGGCGGTCTATGTATTTTGTTGTAATGCCCAGAGTGAATCTCATAGTGATCTTCTTGACATATCACGTTATCTTTATTCTATCAATTGCCCAACTGTAATTCGTTTACCCAGCATGTTATTTATCTATGGAGAGACACCACTAGTGAACTGTGGACCCCGGTCCTATTTTAATCATATTGCAATCACCTGTTTACTTTTCCCGCACTGTTTACTTTACTAGCATATTACTACTATTTTCCACTCGATACACTCATAACCTTTGTTTCAAGCAAACCGGTGAGATTGACAACCTCATCGCAAGTTGGGAACAAAGTATTTGTTTGTGTGTGTGCAGGTTCCACAAACACCTTCAGTCATCATCGTCTCCCTTCTCCTGTTCGATATACCTTGGTTTCATAACTGAGGGAAAACTTGCTGCTACGCTCATCATACCTTCCTCTTGGGGTTCCCAATGGGCTGGTCAATCACCATGCACAAGGACGTCTGCTTTCACTAGTCAGCAAGAAGACGGACCACTTCGTTTGGTCCCAGCGCGTTGATGATGCCTTCAATGACCTCAAGCGAGCCTTGTCTACCGCGCCAATCTTGGCAGCGCCGGCTCCGAGAGAGCCAATGCTGCTCTACATCGCAGCAACCCCACGCGTCATCAGCATGGTGATCGTGGTGGAGTGCACCGAGGAAGGCAAAGAGCTGCTGGTTCAGTGCCCGGTGTACTACTTGAGTGAGGTGCTCACTCTCTCCAAGCAGAACTACCCGCACTACCAGAAGGTCGCGTACGGCGTGTACATGGCGGCCAAGAAGCTGAAGCACTACTTCGAGGAGCACCCAATCACGGTGGTGAGCACCACTCCGCTCTCGGAGATCATCGGGTGCAAGGACGTGTCAGGAAGAGTGGCTAAATGGGCGATCGAGCTCGCGGCTCATACCATTCAGTACAAGCCCAGGACGACGATCAAGTCACAGATCATAGCGGATTTCTTCGCTGACTGGGGAAAGCACCAGTACCTACCGCCGGCTCCGGACTCCACCCACTGGCGCATGCACTTTGATGGCTCCAAGCTGCTTGGGGGCTTGGGAGCCGGCGTCGTCCTCACCTCTCCCAAGGGAGACAAGCTGCAGTACGTGCTGCAGATGCACTTCCGTGCATCGAACAACGTCGCCGAGTATGAAGCCCTGGTACATGGGCTCAAGATGGCCAAGCAGATCGGCATCAGGAGGATCCTCTGTTTCGGAGACTCCGACCTGGTGATGCACCAGGTCTCAGGGGACTAGGACGCCAAGGACGCCAACATGGCCTCCTATCGCTTCTACGTGCAGCAGCTCAGCGGATTCTTCGAGGGCTGCGAGTTCCACCATGTCCCCAGAGCGAACAACGAGGAAGCAGACCGGCTGTCCAAGATCGACTCCACCAAGCAGGATATCCCAGCCAGGGTGTCCCTGGAGATCATCCACAAGCCGTCTATCAAACCTTCACCAGAGTCCATATCCATCTATGTGCCTGGAGACCCGGCCCTGGCTCAGGTACCGCCACCGGACCCGGGGGCTGCCGTCTCGGGGCTGAAGGAGGCAGCCGGCCAGCCCAGCGCGGCCGGCTCGACGAAGGGCGAGGGGACTGCCGGCTCCGCGCCCGCTCCCCCAGCCGGACAATCAGACGAAGCTGGCTCAACGATGGACCCGGGGGCTGCTGACCCTCTGGTCGCCAGTGTCTTCCACATACGGGAGATACCTTCCTGGGCGGAGCCATTCTCCAACTACCTCATCACTGGGGACTTGCCGCAAGACGAAGCGGAAGCTAGGCGAATTCAACATCGAGCTGGGGCATACACCATCATCAACAGCGAGCTGTACAAGCGCAGCATGTCAGGCATCTACCAGAAGTGCATCGAGCCAGAGGAAGGGATGGAGTTGCTAAAAGAGATACACCAAGGGGAGTGCGGACATCACGCATCTTCCAGAGCCTTGGTGGCCAAAGCCTTCCGCCATGGCTTCTACTGGCCAACGGCCAAGCAGAATGCAGAGCAGCTGGTGAAGCAGTGCAACGGCTGCCAGCGCTTCTCCAAGCACAGAAACACTCCAGCGGCAGCCCTCAAGACCATCCCGCTCACCTGGCCGTTCGCGGTCTAGGGCCTGGACATGGTAGGGCCATTCAAGACCGCACCCGGGGGCTTGACGCATCTGCTGGTTGCCGTGGACAAGTTCACCAAGTGGATCGAGGCCAAGCCAATCAAAAAACTCGATGGTTCATCCACGATCAAGTTCTTCAACGAGATCATCACAGGATATGGAGTTTCCCACAGCATCATCACCGACAATGGGATAAACTTTGCGAAGGGAGTCTTTTCTGATTACTGTGGTCAGAAAGGCATCCGGCTAGACTTAGCGTCAGTGGCGCACCCTCAGTCAAATGGACAAGTGGAGAAGGCAAATGGGCTGATCCTGGCTGGCATCAAACCAAGACTGGTCGAGCCTCTCGAGCGTTCAGCCGGCTATTGGGTCGAGGAGCTACCCTCAGTGCTCTGGAGCCTGTGCACCACTCCGAATCGCTCTGTCGGCTTCACACCTTTCTTCCTAGTCTATGGAGCAGAGGCGGTGTTACCCACGGACATTGAGTTTGACGTGCCCAGAATTGTCCAGTACACGGAGAAACAAGCAAAAGAAGCTCGTGAAGATGGCATTGACCTCCTCGAGGAGGCTCGAGAGCAGGCTCTGGCTAGATCAGCGCTCTACCAGCAGCAGCTGCGATGATACCACAGCCGAAAAATTCACCCGCTCGCGTTTCGCGAAAGAGATCTCGTACTCCGGCTGGTCCAAAGCACTAAAGGCATGCACAAGCTGTCTCCTCCCTGGGAGGGACCGTTCATTTTCAGCTGGGTGCTGGGCAATGGGGCATATTACCTCATCAATGCACAAGAGCCCAGAAAGAACAAGGCAGATAACTCTGACAAGGAGACCGAGCGTCCCTGGAATGTCAGTCTCCTAAGACCTTTCTTCTGCTAAGGCAAAAGCTTGTACCCTGAAAAACGTGTCAATGAATAAAGGAAAACGGAACGGCTAGTTACGGCCGGCTCCGAGGAAAACACTTCGTGTATGTTTTGCTTCCTGCGTTATTCACTTGACCGGCAGCCGGCTCCAGGCACCGAGCCACGGCCGGCAGCCCCGAAAAAATTGATCTCTCGCCAGCCGGATGAGTACTACATATGAAGAAGGTCTCGAGCCCAATCTCCGCCTTCCGGCTCCGCGCAGCCGGACGGATAGGAGCCGGCAGGACACGTACGAAGGAAAGCCGCAGAGCAAAACCACAAACTATAGAAAAACCGCTCAACCAGGCGTTAAGGGCAGTGTCTGTTAACTAAGCGTTGGCTAGCACGAGTCGGGGGCCCGATAGACCGAAGTACTACTTCTCACTCCATGGCACGCTCCTACCCTAGGCCGGCATTCGGCTGCCAGCCCAAGGGAGACCAACCGGCACCAGGCTGCCAGTTGGGGGTAGAAGGGCCAAAGAGTAAGAAGATTAAGGAAAAAGTTGAGGGAACCAGGCAAAGGCAAAGCCAACGAATGGTTGATAGTCACAGACTCTCGACATTTGGGCTGAGAAGCCACGCCCAAGAGGTTCGAAGCTAGGGCTACCTCGCTTGGCGTTGGCATCATTCACAAAAGTTCAGTTTCGAGCTAGCTGTTAGTCTAGCTACCCCAAAACTCGGGGGCTAGGGGGAAAGGGAATTGGCCCTCATAAGCAGGCCGGCTCCAGTACCTCGCCAGCTGTCCGTTCAGCTGGCGCTGCGACACGATCAGCAAACGAGCAACGAAATCGAAACTTAACACGCGTAAAGCAACGGCTAGAGCCAGAAACTGGGAAGGCTACTCCAATCGTGGCTTGGGACGTGCGAAGGCCTGGGAGGGGAAACGTGTCGGCTTCGACCTCGCCCAAGCCGGTACAAGACTCAGTCTCCGCTCCAACTCCGCGGAGCCAGGACTGGTCCGTTCCCCCCAGAGCCAGCAAGCGGAAGCACCGTTCCCTCCGCGTTGAAGCCGAAAGAGCCCGCCTGAAGCATCTGCGTAGGGTAATGACTATCGCAATCCCTATCTACGGATTCACATGAACAACGGTTTCATTAAGGGAAGGATCATCGCATTGCAATGGTGTCAAGCAGAAGACATTTGCGCGAAGGCAAAAGCACACAGTGAAGAAGGACATTCACACAGGAAACAAGGAAAGACAAGTTTTCATTAAGCGGAAGTCTGGGGACTACAAAAGCTTCCTAAATCGCTACACTAAGAGCCCCAAGCATTCCCATCCCGGGGAGGCTCGCCTTCCTCGGCCCGGCGCGAGTGCCGCATGGACTTTACCCCAAAGAAGTCCGCATCGGAAGTCGACGATGTTTACCCCTCACGGCTGGGCGACGAAGGCATGGGCGGAGAGGGTGCCATCGAAGAGGCAGATGGTGAAGTTGTCCGTCTCATCTTGGCGGGTGAGAAGGATGAACCAACCCTTGTGCACGCCATAGTCGATGAAGAACTTCGACCACCCGTCGCGAAAGTAGCACACCCCCTGGCCATCATAGTAGACCTCGACGCAGTACGTGGGCTGGCCATCGCTGCACTCCCACAGTTTGGCGCAAGCCATCTCCTGGTCCTCCATCGAGCTGGTGAACTGGGTCGGGAGGCAGAGACGATCCCGGGCACCGGCAAGCACAGGGATGATGCAGGTGGACCATCCCTGCGCCGAGATGTACTCCGGCGGCTCGAGCGCCGGCTTCTCCAGCCAGGGCCACGAGGGCTCTAGCGGAGGAGGAGCCGTCGTGTGGGGCCCCGTGGGAGTGGCGTTGACCCTGAAGACGGCGGGGGCCTTCTTGTTTTTGCTGCCCAGCGGCCGCCCGCAGTGGCAAGATGAAGAAGGAGCACTGACTGCCATAGGGGCAGTCTTCTTCCTGCTCCCCTTCGGGCGGCCGGGCTTCCGTTTCTCCTGGATGCCCGCATCGCTGGGAGCTTCGGTCGCCTGGGGCACGACGGAGGAGGAGGCGGCAGCGGCGGCTTTCACCGCGAGGGCCTCTAGGGTGCTCTTGTTGCGGCTGCCTTTTGGGCGACCGCGCCTTCGGGATATGGAGGGCGCCGTCTCTGGCACCTCAACCACCTCCCTGTCCTCCTCCGGGACCTTGTCGCCGCTGGCAGAGGAGTGGCTAGGGGACGACATGGTCGGGCTAGGTTCAAGAAGAGAAGGCTCGAGCGCGAAGGAGAAGTGGGAGACGCCCTGGGCAGCGAGCACGCTCGGTATTTAAAGGAGAGCGGAGAAAGGGTAACCCCCGACGTTTCAGTAACCAACTTCCACATCGTACGCCACCGCAGCAGTTGCCGCAGCGGATCGTGGGAGGGGTTGATGGGACGCGACGCTGACGTATGCCGGCCCACCTCGCATGACGACTCGGGAAGTTATGATGGAGGGGATTCTGAAGTCAAAGTGACAAGACTGGCCACTGGCGCGCTACGCCGGCTGCCGCGTGGGAACGAGATTCGAAGCGGCGCAAGTTCCTAGGAGGCAGCACGCCGGCTCATGGCTCCCCGGCTCACGGTCACCAGTCGGGCCGCATCTCGGAACCGGCTTGTCTCGAGATGGACAGGAGAACTTTGCAAGACCCAGCCTTGATGACCAGAGCCAACAAGCCTCCAGACCCGATGGAGACTCCTGAGACCTCGGCGAGAAGAGGAACCCGCCGAAGCCCCATGCTAGCCCATGAGACTTCGCCAGTTTCGGGGGCTAGTGTCATGGGGATGACTTAGGGGGCACACCACGGGCCGGGCTATACACCGGCTGGCGTCCCAGGAGTCCCCACGGCTTCAGCATGAGAAGACTGGCTCCGCCCGAAGGGCCGGCTGCGCCAGCGGCCGGCTAGCGACTCCACTGAGGAGAGCTGGAGCCGGGCGATGGAGACAAAGCTCCCCAATGGCTGTCTAGCCAAAAGCGGGACAGCCCTGACAAGATCGGCAGGGGCGCAGGACAGGAGTAATGAGCGCCACGACTACGTCCAACCAATGAGAGATCGAAGACCCTTCCCCACGATGGGATCCGAGGCAGAGGAGAGGGGATATGCCCTCCAGATGCCGGTCCAGGGGAAAGACACTTTATAAAGTGTCTTTGCCAGAGCAGGGTCAGAGGATCACGCCAAGGACACCGCCGCCGAGGAGCCGGCAGCCGGCCGGATCGCTACCAAAACTTGTAACCAGGCCCCCGTCTATATAAGGGGGCCAGGACCCTTAACATAGAGGGGATCCAATCTTCTTCTTCCTCCTCTAGCCGTACAGCTCGAGGAGCACTGTAATCGTTACTACCTAATCAATACGAAGCAGGCAGGAAGTATGGGTTTACCTCCAACCGGGAGGGCCCTGAACCTGGGTAAACCGAGATGTCTCTGTTGGCACAATCCCGAGCCGGACCCATCATCACCAACGTCGAGCCCCTCCGATAAGCCTCCCCATGGCTAATGTCTCTAAATTCCCATGATAGGGGCATCGTCAGAAGTGTACCTAGGCATTCTCACACATAGGGGGCGCGGCCAGGGGCTGGGCCGCGCCGCCCTGGTGTGTGGGGCCCTCGTGGCCCCACTCCACCTCCTCTTCGGATCTCTGGAAGCTTTGGTGAATTTCTGGATGACTGGCTTTTGTTTCGTCCAATTCTGAGAATATTTCCTGTGTAGCTTTTCTAAAACACAAAAACAGCGGAAAATAGGGAACTGGCACTGTGGCGACTTGTTAATAGGTTAGTTCCAGAAAATGCATAAAAGTGCCACGAAGTGTAACGAAACATTAGGCAAATGGTGTAAAAACAAGCATGGAGCATCAAAAATTATAGATACGTTGGAGACATATCAAGCATCCCCAAGCTTAACTCCTGCTCGTCCTCGAGTAGGTATGTGATAACAAAAGAAATAATTTTTGAGGTGACATGCACCTACATAATCTTGATCATATATGTAAGCATTTGTGAGCTGGGATCATAAGAACTTAAAACATGGGCATAAAAGATATAATCTTAACAATAAAAACTTAGCAACCATGTTATAACATGAAAATGAACACAAACTAAAGATCATGAAAATGAAATCATGAAAGTCAAACATTTGTTCAAATCATAAGGAAAAACATACAAATGGTTTTCAGCTTGTCCTTCATGGAGAGCAAAACATAAATGCATAGGACACCTTCAAGTTTAAGAGGGCGACTAGTGCTACTGGTTGCAGACAGTCCTTGTGCGTGGTGGATGACCAGCCCGTTGGAAACCCCAAGAGGAAGGTATGATGAGTATAGCAGCTAGTTTTCCCTCAGTTAAGAAACCAAGGTATGTCGATCTTGGAGAGGAGAGACAAACGACTGAAGGTGATGCGGAACCTCCACACACACAACCAAGTACTTTGTTCCCAACTAGCGATGAGGTTATCAATCTCACCGGTTTGCTTGAAACAAAGGTTATGAGTGTATCGAGTGGAAAATAATATAGTATGCGAGTAAAGTAAACAGTGCGAGTAAAGTAAACAGGTGATAGCAATATGATGTAAATAGGATCGGGGTCCATGCTGACTAGTGAAAGCAGACGTCCTTGTGCGTGGTGATTGACCAGCCCGTTGGGAACCCCAAGAGGAAGGTATGATGAGCGTAGCAGCAAGTTTTCCCTCAGTTATGAAACCAAGGTATATCGAACAGGAGAAGGGAGACGATGACGACTGAAGGTGTTTGTGGAACCTGCACACACACAAACAAATACTTTGTTCCCAACTTGCCACGAGGTTGTCAATCTCACCGGTTTGCTTGAAACAAAGGTTATGAGTGTATCGAGTGGAAAACAGTAGTAATATGCTAGTAAAGTAAACAGTGCGGGAAAAGTAAACAGGTGATTGCAATATGATTAAAATAGGACCGGGGTCCACAGTTCACTAGTGGTGTCTCTCCATAGATAAATAACATGCTGGGTAAACAAATTACAGTTGGGCAATTGATAGAATAAAGATAACGTGATATGTCAAGAAGATCACTATGAGATTCACTCTGGGCATTACAACAAAATACATAGACCGCCATCCAACTGCATCTATGACTAATAATCCACTTGTGGTGAATCAATCTGAGAACTCCACAAGTATTAAGTTGCGAACAACAGATAATTGCATTAAGCAAAGTGTGTAATGTAAACAAAGCATATGCCCTTGAGCATATGAATGTTGTTTTCTCCCTAGTAGCAACAGCACATCTACCACCTTAGAGGTTTCTGTCACTCCCCCAGGTGAAATAGAGGCATGAACCCACTATCGAGCATAAATACCCCCTCTTGGAGTCACTAGCAACTACTCGGCCAAGATAGCCACTAACAACGGAGAGCATGCAAGATCATAAACATCATAGAGATAATAAAAGATATAATTCAGTGCAGCAACTTAATCATAAACACCAATATTCATCGGATCCCAACAAACCAACATCATAGTATTACATAATGGTGATCTCAATCATGTAGGGCAGCTCATGAGATCTAAACATGAAGCACATGGTGGAGAAGACAACCATCTAGCTACTGCTATGGACCCATAGTCCAAGGTAGACTACTCACTCATCGCTCCGGAGGCAATCATGGCGATGAAGGAGACCTCCGGTGGCGATTCCCCTCTCCGGCAGGGTGCCGAGAAGAGCTTCTGGACCCTCCCGATCTTCGGGTCGACGGCGGCAGCGGATCGCGATGTATTCTAGAAAACTGATCGGGCCTTAGGTTTTTCTCGTCAGGGGGTATATGTAGGCGAAAGGGGGCTGTCAGAGGTGGGACCACGTGCCCTCACAAGGGGGTGGCGCGGCCAGGGGCTAGGCCACGCCGCCCCTATGTGTGGGGGCCTCGTGGCCCCCCTCCGTCAGGTCTTCGGATGTTTGGGAGCTCCCCGATGAAATATGACTTCAGGAAATTGTTTCGTCCAATTCGGAGAATATTTCCTGTGTATCACTTCTGAAACCAAAAACAGCAGGAAACAGGGAACTGGCACTGTGGCACTTCGTTAATAGGTTAGTTCCGGAAAGCGTATAAAAATGCCACTAAGTGTAACGAAACAATAGGCAAATGGTGTAAAACAAAGCATGGAGCATCAAAAATTATAGATACGTTTGAGACGTATCAAGCATCCCCAAGCTTAACTCCTGCTCGTCCTCGAGTAGGTCAGTGATAACAAAAGAATAATTTTTGAGGTGACATGCACCTACACAATCTTGATCAAATATGTAAGCATTGATGAGCTGGGATCAATAGAACTTAAAACATGGGCATGAAAGATATAATCATGACAATAAGAACTGAGCAACCATGTTGTAAACATGCAAATGAACACAAACAAAAGATCATGGTAATGAAACAGTGAAAGTCAAACGTGTGTTCAAATCATAAGGAAAAACATACAAGTGGTTTTCAGCTTGTCCTTCAAAGAGAGCAAAACATAAATGCATAGGACACCTCAAAGTTTAAGAGGGCGACTAGATACAAATAATTTAAGAACAAGTGAAACCAACAATATGAGTCAATCAATGAACCTTGGGACAATGCATATCACACTAAGAATGACAACTATGCTCTCTTAATGGTGCATAAAGAAAGAAGGTGGTGACTCAACATAAAAGTAAAAGAAAGGCCCTTCGCAGAGGGAAGCAGTGATTGCAAGTTTTATAACCTTCAAAAATTATGGTACTTACCGGCTTTGAGCTCTCATTGCCCCCATCATAAGCATCTTGAATGGTTAAAGTTAATGCGAGAACAATTATGATGCATATGCTTGACAAATCATAAGTTGAAAACCTCGTGTCCCGTGAATACGAGTACCCAAACCATGCTAGTTTACTTAGAGTCCCAAGCAAGGCTCTTGTCATTGTAAGTATATGCATATCATTGAGAACCGCCAATGGGGTACCTCCGTGCCCGATGACATGGAACAAGCCCACACCAAAATGACAGGACAAGCAGACAATGAACACCTCGACATCTCTTTTATTTGCTATATTGTTTAGCTTTTTATTGTGAGATGCGTCGTCGAATGTTCACCATGGGTATGCTGCAAATTTCCACCATGAATTATGCATGGCTTAGATTGGCGGCCCGGCGTTTCCCTAACACATATAAAAACTCCATGATCCTCACAAGATTCCCAATTCATTTCACACAGCGGGCATCCATAAACAAAAGATCACAATATCAACTCAAAAAGAAGTGCAATGTTGAAAGCTTGCCCCATGACGGCATGGCTGGGCTAGAATCCAACTTACAACTTGCAAGCATAACAACTCAGCATAAAAGACCACAATGTCAAATTTTTAGAACAGGAAAAAGTAAAGTGTGCCTTCCGATTCGTGAGAGCTTTACTGACCGAATTTCGCATAACACTGGTAAGAGTTTAATTTGAAGAGAATATAAAAGCAAGTCAAATTTACTTGGAATAGCAAATTGCTAGTAGGTATGTATGGTGGACACAATGGAAAACTTTGGTTTTTAGGAGTTGGATGCACGAGTAGAGCTCATACTCAGTACAAGGCGAGGGCTAGCAAAAGACTGGGAGCGACCAACTAAGAGAGCAATAATGGCCATAATCATGCAAAGCAACAAAGCGACATTAAAAGAAGCATACGATGGCATCAAAAGTCAAAAACTAAATGATCATGAAGGCTAATGGCGACTTTGGAAGAGTCTAACATGTGTGAGCATGCGCCAAGTCAACCCAAATAAAGCATCAAGGAGAAAACCAAAATAATGCTTCCATATAATAAAAACAACGCATGATTTTTTCAAAGGCTCATTAAGCAATCTCAGTTATTTGAGACAAGTCATGCTACAGCAAAACCACTAAGCATACTATCAAAAAGACATCTAGCATGACATGAAAAAGCCTAAGCCGCAGTCTACACAAGCTCCTTCTTGTACCACTATTTTGCACAAAGCTTTTTCTCTTTTCCAACACCATTTGAAATTTTTATAACAACCTCTTTTGATGAAAACCAATGAAGATCAGAGGCAAAAAATACACCTTGATGAAAAGATATGGTAAGATCTGAACGCATATCAAGGCGAAAACGAAAACCAAAAGCAGTAGCAGAAAAAGATGAATGCTCGATTAATAAGAGTGAAAACTAGAGCATTCTTTGCAAATGAAAACAAGTACATCTCCTCCAAAGGAAATTTGATGGGGTCCAACCATTTATTGCAGCAAACAAACTAACTAAACAAACTAAGAAAACTAAAACAACTGACGCTCCAAGAAAAACACATAGTGCATGAAGCAATAAAAATATAGTGTTTTGAAAGGTGACCTGATTTTTGCCGATGAAGAAGGGGTGCCTCGGGGGCATCCCCAAGCTTTGACGCTTGTACTTCTTGGATATTTCTTGGGGTGCTGGGCATCCCCAAGCTTGAGCTTTTGTCCATTCTTCAACTCATCTCATCATTCTCCAATCCCTACACTTGAAAACTTCCTTCATCCAAAACTAAACACAATTCTATTAGCAACATTAGTGTAAGCATAAAATATATTCAATCTCTTTTAGCTTCAGGTTTCAACCCAAAACCACCACATATAAAGTATATACTACTGTAGCAACTTCCACAAGAGTTCCATGATCAAAAAGAACTCAAAAGAAAGCGATAAAGTGGCAAAAACAAATATTGGCAGAAATCTGTCAAAACTGAACAGCTGATAATGGACGAATTTTTGAGGGATTTTTTGTTGCTCAAATCAAAAAGTGTTCAACTAAGAAAAGTTTGGATATAACCTGGGGCATATGCACAAGAAATCGCAGGTCCAAAAGATAAACAGAGAATTTTCACGAATTTTTACGGTGCAGCACCGAAAACAGTTTCAGGACAGCAATAACCCCAAATCTTTACCTCACTCAAATTAGAGGCTTCTCTTGGCACAAAAACGAAATAAACAAGATAAAGAGCGGTCATTACAGTAGTAATGACTTCTAAGACTCAAATAAAAGAAAAAGTACTGAAAAGTAAACAATGGGTTATCTCCCAAGAGTGCTTTTCTTTAACGCCTTTGAGCTAGGCGCAGAAAAGTGCGAATCAAGTAATATCAAGTGATGAAGCATCAAGCTCATAATTTGCTCTAAGAATAGAGTCAAAAAGTAATTTCTTTCTTTTCCTAGGGAAGTGTTCCATACCTTTCTTTAGTGGGAATTGATACTTGATAGTGCCTTCCCTCATATCAATGATAGCACCTACAGTTCGAAGAAAAGGTCTTCCCAAAATAATAGGACATGAAGCATGGCATTCAACGTCCATAACAAGAAAATCAACGGGAACAAGGTTATTGTTAACCACAATAAGAACATCATTAATTCTTCCCAAAGGTTTCTTCTTAGCAACATCAGCAATAGGAACATCAAAATAACACTTTTCAAGCCGTGGTAAATCAAGCATGTCATAAATCTTTCTAGGCATGATGGATATACTAGCACCTAGATCACATAAAGCATGGCAATCATAACCATTAACATGCATATCAATGATGGGTTCCCAACCATCTTCTAACTTCTTGGGAACAGAAGCTTTTTGCTTCAACTTTTCATCCCTAATCTTTATAAGAGCATTGGTAATATGCTTGGTAAAAGCAATATTTAAAGAACTAGCATTGGGAGTCAAAGCAAGCTTTTGCAAGAACAAAATAACTTCAGATATATTGCAGCCATCAACATCAAAATCATTAAAAGAAATAGAGCTATCATCTCCCACACTCCGAAAAATTTAAGCACTCTTTTGAGAAAAAGTTTTGGCAGTTTTAGGCTTTTTAACACAAGGAGTGGGAGTTTTCTCTACACCAATCAAAGTAAGAGGATTGCTATCAGTAGGAGCAACATCATTAGAGATAGTAATAGTACATACCTTCATCTCTCTAGCCATCTCATCTTCTCTTTCCCACCTGGCATGCAATTCCGCTAACAATCTAATATTTTCATCAATTCTAACTTGGTTAGCATTAGCGGCAGCAACAATATTGCTCACATTCACATCATTAGGAAACACTTTTAATTTCAGAAGTTCAACATCATGAGCAAGGCTATCAACTTTAGAAGCAAGAGCATCAATTTTGTCTAACTTTTCCTCAACAGACTTGTTAAAAGCAGTTTGTTTACCGATGAAGTCCTTGAGCATTACCTCAAGATCGGAGGGCGCGGCCCTAGTGTTGTTGTAGGAATTACCATAAGAGTTACCATAACCATTACCATTGGTAGAAGGATACGGCCTATAATTGTTACTAGCAAAATTGTTCCTATAAGCATTGTTGTTAAAATTGTTATTTCTAATGAAATTCACATCAACCTGCTCTTCTTGAGCAACCAAAGAGGCCAAATGTACATTATTAGGATCAACATGAGTCCTATCATTAGCAAGCATAGCCATAATTGTATCAATCTTATCATTCAAGGAAGAGGTTTCCTCAACAGAATTTACCTTCTTACCTTGTGGAGCTCTCTCGGTGTGCCATTTAGAGTAATTTACCATCATGTTGTCGAGTAGCTTTGAGGCGGCGCCTAATGTAAGGGACATAAAAGTGCCTCCAGCAGCTGAATCAAGTAGGTTCCTTGAAGAAAAATTCAGTCCTGCATAAAAAGTTTGGATAATCATCCAAGTAGTCAGTCCATGAGTGGGGCAATTATTTATCATAGATTTCATTCTTTCCCAAGCTTGAGCAACATGTTCATTATCAAACTGAGTAAACTTCATAATATTGCTACGCAAAGCTATAATCTTAGCAGGAGGATAATATCTACCAATAAAAGCATCCTTACACTTAGCCCATGAATCAATACTATTCTTAGTCAAAGACAGCAACCAATCTTTAGCCTTTCCTCTCAAAGAAAAAGGAAACAACTTGAGCTTAATAATATCACTATCAACATCCTTATATTTCTGCATCTCACATAGCTCAACAAAATTGTTGAGATGAGCTGCAGCATCTTCAGTACTAGCACCAGAAAATTGCTCTTTCATAACAAGGTTCAATAAAGCAGGCTTAATCTCATAAAAAGTGGTAGCAGGAACAGTTGGTGCAATAGGAGTGCAGATAAAATCACTATTGTTTGTGCTAGCAAAGTCACACAACTTGGTGTTTTCAGGACTGGCCATTTCAGCAAAACGAAAGTAAACAAGTAAAAACAACTACCAAGGATTCTAATTTTTTTGGGTTTTTGATATATAAAAAGCAATGCAGGTAAAATAAAATAAAGTAAAGCAAAACAAATAACAAAGTAAAGAATGTGTGTGCGAAGAACTCCCCTCGCAGAAGTCTTCTCTTCCTTCCCCGGCAACGGCGCCAGAAAAAGTGCTGCTGACTAGTGAAAGCAGACGTCCTTGTGCGTGGTGATTGACCAGCCCGTTGGGAACCCCAAGAGGAAGGTATGATGAGCGTGGCAGCAAGTTTTCCCTCAGTTATGAAACCAAGGTATATCGAACAGGAGAAGGGAGACGATGATGACTGAAGGTGTTTGTGGAACCTGCACACACACAAACAAATACTTTGTTCCCAACTTGCCACGAGGTTGTCAATCTCACCGGTTTGCTTGAAACAAAGGTTATGAGTGTATCGAGTGGAAAACAGTAGTAATATGCTAGTAAAGTAAACAGTGCGGGAAAAGTAAACAGGTGATTGCAATATGATTAAAATAGGACCGGGGTCCACAGTTCACTAGTGGTGTCTCTCCATAGATAAATAACATGCTGGGTAAACAAATTACAGTTGGGCAATTGATAGAATAAATATAACGTGATATGTCAAGAAGATCACTATGAGATTCACTCTGGGCATTACAACAAAATACATAGACCGCCATCCAAATGCATCTATGACTAATAATCCACCCTCGGGGATATCATCCGAACACCCCAAAAGTATTAAGTTGCGAACAACAGATAATTGCATTAAGCAAAGTGTGTAATGTAAACAAAGCATATGCCCTTGAGCATATGAATGTTGTTTTCTGCCTAGTAGCAATAGCACATCTACCACCTTAGAGGTTTCTGTCACTCCCCCAGGTGAAATAGAGGCATGAACCCACTATCGAGCATAAATACCCCCTCTTGGAGTCACTAGCAACTACTCGGCCAAGATAGCCACTAACAACGGAGAGCATGCAAGATCATAAACATCATAGAGATAATAAAAGATATAATTCAGTGCAGCAACTTAATCATAAACACCAATATTCATCGGATCCCAACAAACCAACATCATAGTATTACATAACGGTGATCTCAATCATGTAGGGCAGCTCATGAGATCTAAACATGAAGCACATGGTGGAGAAGACAACCATCTAGCTACTGCTATGGACCCATAGTCCAAGGTAGACAACTCACTCATCACTCCGGAGGCAATCATGGCGATGAAGGAGACATCCGGTGGCGATTCCCCTCTCCGGCAGGGTGCCGGGAAGAGCTTCTGGACCCTCCCGATCTTCGGGTCGACGGCGGCGGCGGATCGCGATGTATTCTGGAAAACTGATCGGGCCTTAGGTTTTTCTCATCAGGGGGTATATGTAGGTGAAAGGGGGCTGTCAGAGGTGGGACCACGTGCCCTCACAAGGGGGTGGCGCGGCCAGGGGCTAGGCCGCGCCGTCCCTGTGTGGGGGGGCCTCGTGGCCCCCCTCCGTCAGGTCTTCGGATGTTTGGGAGCTCCCCGATGAAATATGACTTTAGGAACTTGTTTCGTCCAATTCGGAGAATATTTCCTGTGTATCACTTCTGAAACCAAAAACAGCAGAAAACAGGGAACTGGCACTGTGGCACTTCGTTAATAGGTTAGTTCCGGAAAGCGTATAAAAATGCCACTAAGTGTAACGAAACAATAGGCAAATGGTGTAAAACAAAGCATGGAGCATCAAAAATTATAGATACGTTTGAGACGTATCAGTCCACAGTTCACTAGTGGTGTCTCTCCATAAGATAAATAACACATGCTGGGTAAACAAATTACAGTTGGGCAATTGATAGAATAAAGATAAACATGATATGTCAAGAAGATCACTATGAGATTTACTCTGGGCATTACAACAAAATACATAGACTGCCATCCAACTGCATCTATGACTAATAATCCACTTGTGGTGAATCAATCCGAGAACTCCACAAGCATTAAGTTGCGAACAACAAATAATTGCATTAAGCAAAGTGTGTAATGTAAACAAAGCATATGCCCTTGAGCATATGAATGTTGTTTTCTCCCTAGTAGCAACAGCACATCTACAACATTAGATGTTTCTGTCACTCCCCCAGGTTAAATAGAGGCATGAACCCACTATCGAGCATAAATACCCCCTCTTGGAGTCACTAGCAACTACTCGGCCAAGATAGCTACTAACAACGAAGAGCATGCAAGATCATAAACAACATGGAGATAACAAAAGATATAATTCAGTACAGCAACTTAATCATAAACACCAATATTCATCGGATCCCAACAAACCAAACATGTAGAATTACATAACGGTGATCTCAATCATGTAGGGCAGCTCATGAGATCTAAACATGAAGCACATGGTGGAGGAGACAACCATCTAGCTACTGCTAAGGACCCATAGTCCAAGGTAGACTACTCACTCATCGCTCCGGAGGCAAGCATGGCGATGAAGAAGACCTCCGGTGGCGATTCCCCTCTCCGGCAGGGTGCCGGGAAGAGCTTCTGGACCCTCCCGATCTTTGGGTCGACAGCGGCGGCGGATCGCGATGTGTTCTGGAAAATTGATCGGGTACTTAGGTTTTTTCCATCGGGGGGTCTTTATAGGCGAAGGGGCGATGTCAGAGGAGGGACCAGGTGGCCTCACGACAGGCTCGCGCGGCCAGGGGCTGGCCATGCCAGCTAGGCGTGTGGGCCCCTGGTGGCCCACCTCCTACTCCTCTTCGGATCTCTAGAAGCTTCCGGGTAAAATAAGACTTCAGAAACTTGTTTCATCAAATTCCGAGAATATTTCCCGTGTATCACTTCTGAAACACAAAAACAGCAGAAAATAGGGAACCGGCACTGTGGCAACTCGTTAATAGGTTAGTTCCGAAAAATGCATAAAAGTGCCACGAAGTGTAACGAAACAATAGACAAATGGTGTAAAAACAAGCATGGAGCATCAAAAATTATAAATACGTTGGAGACGTACCAAGCATCCCCAAGCTTAACTCCTGCTCGTCCTCGAGTAGGTAAGTGATAACAAAAGAATAATTTTTGAGGTGACATGCACCTACACAATCTTGATCAAGTATGTAAGCATTTGTGAGCTGGGATCATAAGAACTTAAAACATGGGCATGAAGATATAATCTTGACAATAAGAACTTAGCAACCATGTTGTAAAAATGCAAATGAACACAAACAAAAGATCATGAAAATGAAACAATGAAAGTCAAACGTGTGTTCAAATCATAAGAAAAAACATACAAATGGTTTTTAGCTTGCCCTTCAAAGAGAGCAAAACATAAATGCATAGGACACCTTCAAGTTTAAGAGGGCGACTAGATACAAATAATTTAAGAACAAGTGAAACCAACAATATGAATCAATCAATGAACTTTGGGACAATGCATATTACACTAAGAATGACAACTATGCTCTCTTAATGGTGCATAAAGAAAGAAGGTGGTGACTCAACATAAAAGTAGAAGAAAGGCCCTTCGCAGAGGGAAGCAGTGATTGCAAGTTTTATAACCTTCAAAAATTATGGTACTTACCGGCTTTGAGCTCTCATTGCCCCCATCATAAGCATCTTGAATGGTTAAAGTTAATGCGAGAACAATTAAGAAGCATATGCCTGACAAATCATAAGTTAACAACCTCGTGTCCCGTGAATACGAGTACCCAAACCTCATGCTACTTTACTTAGAGTCCCAAGCAAGGCTCTTGTCATTGTAAGTATATGCATATCATTGAGAACCGCCAATGGGGTACCTCCGTCCTCGATGACATGGAACAAGCCCACACCAAAATGACAGGACAAGCAGACAATGAACACCTCGACATCTCTTTTATTTGCCTTTTGTTTAGCTTTTTATTGTGAGATGCGTCGTCAAATGTTCACCATGGGTATGCTACAAATTTCCACCATGAATTATGCATGGCTTAGATTGGCGGCCCGGCATTTCCCTAACACATATACAAACTCCATAATCCCCACAAGATTCCCAATTCATTTCACACCGTGGGCATCCATAAACAAAAGATCACGATATCAACTCAAATAAGAAGTGCAATGTTGAAAGCTTGCCCCATGACAGCATGGCTAGGCTAGAATCCAACTGACAACTTGTAAGCAAAACAACTCAACATAAAAGACCACAATGTCAAATTTTTAAGAGCAGGAAAAAGTAAAGTGTGCCTTCCGGTTTGTGAGAGCTTTACTGACCAAATTTCGCATAACACTGGTAAGAGTTTAATTTGAAGAGAAAATAAAAGCAAGTCAAATTTACTTGGAATAGCAAATTGCTAGTAGGTATGTATGGTGGACACTTTGGAAAACTTTGGCTTTTAGGAGTTGGATGCATGAGTAGAGCTCATACTCAGTACAAGGCGAGGGCTAGCAAAAGACTGGGAGCGACCAACTAAGAGAGCAATAATGGCCATAATCATACAAAGCGACAAAGCGACATTAAAAGAAGCATAAGATGGCATCAAAAGTCAAAAACAAAATGATCATGAAGGCTATGGCAACTTTGTAAGAGTCTAATATGTGTGAGCATGAGCCAAGTCAACCCAAATAAAGCATCAAGGAGAAAACCAAAATAATGCTTCCATACAATAAAAACAACGCATGATTTTTTCAAAGGCTCATTAAGTAATCTCAGTTATTTGAGACAAGTCATGCTACAGCAAAACCACTAAGCATACTATAAAAAAGACATCAAGCATGACATGAAAAAGCCTAAGCCGCAGTCTACACAAGCTCCTTCTTATACCACTATTTTGCATAAAGCTTTTTCTCATTTCCAACACCATTTGAAATTTTTAAAGACACCTCTTTTGATGAAAACCAATAAAGATCAGAGGCAAAAAATACACCTTGATAAAAAGATATGACAAGGTCTGAACACAAATCAAGGCGAAAACGAAAACCAAAAGCAGTAGCAGAAAAACAAGAACACTCAATTTTTAATAAGAGTGAAAACTAAAGCGTTCTTGGCAAATGAAAAGCAAGACAACTTCTATAAAGGAAATTTGTTGGGGTCCAACCATTTATTGCAGCAAACAAACAAACTAAACTAACTAAGAAAACTAAAACAACTGACGCTCCAAGAAAAACACATAGTGCATGAAGCAATAAAAATATAGCGTCTTGAAAGGTGACCTGGTTTTGCCGATGAAGAAGGGGTGCCTTGGGGGCATCCGCAAGCTTTGACGCTTGTACTTCTTGGATATTTCTTGGGGTGATGCATGGGCATCCCCAAGCTTGAGCTTTTGTCCATTCTTCAACTCATCTCATCATTCTCCAATCCCTACACTTGAAAACTTCCTTCATACAAAACTAAACACAATTCTATTAGCAACATTAGTGCAAGCATAACATATAATCAACCCTCTTTTTGCTTTAGGTTTCAACTAAAAACCACCACATATATAGCAAATACTACTGTAGCAACTTCTCTATAAGTTCCATGATCAAAAGAACTCAAAAGAAAGCGATAAAGTGGCAAACACAAATATTGGCAGAAATCTGTCAAAACTGAACAGCTGACAAAGGTCGAATTTTTGAGGGGTTTTCTGTTGCTCAAATAAAAAAGTGTTCAACTAACAAAAGTTTGGATATAACCTGAGGCATATGCACAAGAGATCGCAGGTCCAAAAGATATACAGAGAATTTATACAAATTTTTACGGTGCAGCACCGAAAACAGTTTCAGGACAGCAACATCCCCAAATCTTTACCTCACTCAAATTAGAGGATTCTCTTGGCACAAAAACGAAATAATCAAGATAAGGAGTGGTCATTACAGTAGTAATGACTTCCAAGACTCAAATAAAAGAAAAAGTATTGAAAGTAAAAACATTGGGTTATCTCCCAAGAGTGCTTTTCTTTAACGCCTTTGAGCTAGGCGTGGAAAATTGCGAATCAAGTAATATCAAGTGATGAAGCACTAGGATCAGCGTGTGCCTTACGTCTTCCTTTCTTACCTTTGTTCTTGACTCTAGGAAAGACATGGTTATTGCAAGGTGGAGAGATAAATCTTATATTGCCTTTTCCCACATCAATGACGGCGTCTAGGAGCTTCAAGAGGGATCTTCCAAGTGTGATTTGTCCTTTTCCTACACATTCAATAACAAGATAATCAGTAGATATCATTCTTCCTAGGACTTTTGTAAAAACTCCTTCAGCTATTCCAATGGGAAATATAGTGGCATTGTTAGTAAGAGAAATTCCTTCTCCCCCCTCAGAAAGCTTCCAAAGGCTCAAAGATTCGTAAACATCCTTTGGCATGAGACAAAATTTAGACATAATATCACAACGAGCATGAAAAGTTTCACCACTAATGCACAAAAGAGAGGAATCAAAATAGGTTGGCATGCTATAAATTGTAATCAACTTTTTTATAATGTTGAAGGCTTGATCTCCATCGCAATGAAGGAAATCTCCTTCTGCAGTAGCATCCAAAGCATATCTATAACAAAGAGCAAGCCCAAAGTAAAAGCTACTAAGAAGCAAACTCAAGGCCATTTTAGGTTCAGTTTTTCTATGCCAATCATAAATTCTAGACCAAGCTTCTTTAAAGCTTTCCTCATCTTTCTGCTTAAAAGTAAAAATCATGTCCTCGGGCAACATAGTAGTAGCAACTGAACTAGACATAATAAACTAAAGTAAAGAAATAGCAACTACCATGGATTCTATTTTTTTTTGGGTTTTTGATATAAAACGATGCAGATAAAATAAATAAAGTAAAGCAAAACAACAACAAAGTAAAGGATGTGCGTGCGAAAACTCCCCTCGCAGAAGTCTTCTACTTTCTCCCCGGCAACGGCGCCAGAAAATGAGCTACTACTGGTTGTAGACAGTCCTTGTGCGTGGTGGATGACCAGCCCGTTGGGAACCCCAAGAGGAAGGTATGATGAGTATAGCAGCTAGTTTTCCCTCAGTTAAGAAACCAAGGTATGTCGATCTTGGAGAGGAGAGACAAACGACTGAAGGTGATGCAGAACCTGCACACACACAACCAAGTACTTTCTTCCCAACTAGCGATGAGGTTGTCAATCTCACCGGTTTGCTTGAAACAAAGGTTATGAGCATATCGAGTGGAAAACAATATAGTATGCGAGTAAAGTAAACAGTGCGAGTAAAGTAAACAGGTGATAGCAATATGATGTAAATAGGACCGGGGCCCACAGTTCACTAGTGGTGTCTCTCCATAAGATAAATAACACATGCTGGGTAAACAAATTACAGTTGGGCAATTGATAGAATAAAGATAAACGTGATATGTCAAGAAGATCACTATGAGATTTACTCTGGGCATTACAACAAAATACATAGACCGCCATCCAACTGCATCTATGACTAATAATCCACTTGTGGTGAATCAATCCGAGAACTCCACAAGTATTAAGTTGCGAACAACATATAATTGCATTAAGCAAAGTGTGTAATATAAACAAAGCATATGCCCTTGAGCATATGAATGTTGTTTTCTCCCTAGTAGCAATAGCACATCTAAAACCTTATAGGTTTCTGTCACTCCCCCAGGTTAAATAGAGGCATGAACCCACTATCGAGCATAAATACCCCCTCTTGGAGTCACTAGCAACTACTCGGCCAAGATAGCTACTAACAACGGAGAGCATGCAAGATCATAAACAACATAGAGATAACAAAAGATATAATTCAGTACAGCAACTTAATCATAAACACCAATATTCATCGGATCCCAACAAACCAAACATGTAGAATTACATAACGGTGATCTCAATCATGTAGGGCAGCTTATGAGATCTAAACATGAAGCACATGGTGGAGGAGACAACCATCTAGCTACTGCTATGGACCCATAGTCCAAGGTAGACTGCTCACTCATCGCTCCGGAGGCAAGCATGGCGATGAAGAAGACCTCCGGTGGTGATTCCCCTCTCTAGCAGGGTTCCGGGAAGAGCTTCTGGACCCTCTCGATCTTTGGGTCGATGGCGGCGGCGGATCACGATGTGTTTTAGAAAATTGATCGGGTACTTAGGTTTTTTCTGTCGGGGGGTCTTTATAGGCGAAGGGGTGATGTCAGAGGAGGGACCAGGCGGCCTCACGCCAGGCTCGTACGGCCAGGGGCCTGGCCGCACCAGCTAGGCATGTGGGCCCCTGGTGGCCCACCTCCTACTCCTCTTCGGATCTCTGGAAGCTTCCGGGTAAAATAAGACTTCAGGAACTTGTTTCATCCAATTCCGAGAATATTTCCTGTGTATCACTTCTGAAACACAAAAATAGCAGAAAATAGGGAACTGGCACTGTGGCAACTCGTTAATAGGTTAGTTCCGGAAAATGCATAAAAGTGCCACGAAGTGTAAAGAAACAATAGACAAATGGTGTAAAAACAAGCATGGAGCATCAAAAATTATAGATACGTTGGAGACGTATCAACTAGATACAAATAATTTGAGAACAAGTGAAACCAACAATATGAATCAATCAATGGAAACTTTGGGACAATGCACATTATAATAAGAATGACAACTATGCTCTCTTAATGGTGCATAAAGATAGAAGGTGGTGACTCAATACAAAAGTAAAAGAAAGGCCCTTCGCGGAGGGAAGTAGTGATTGCAAGTTTTATAGACCTTCAAAAATTATGGTACTTACCGGCTTTGAGCTGTCATTGCCCCCATCATAAGCATCTTGAATGGTTAAAGTTAATGCGAGAATAATTATGATGCATATGCTTGACAAATCATAAGTTGAAAACCTCGTGTCCCGTGAATACGAGTACCCAAACCTCATGCTACTTTACTTAGAGTCTCAAGCAAGGCTCTTGTCATTGTAAGTATATATGTATCATCGAGAACCGCCAACGGGGTACCTCTGTTCCCAATGACATGGAACAAGCCCACATCAAAATGATAGGACAAGCAGATAATGAACACCTCGACATCTCTTTTATTTTCCATTTGTTTAGCTTTTTATTTTGAGATGCGTCGTCGAATGCCCACTATGGGTATGCTGCAAATTTGCACCATGAATTTTGCATGGCTTAGATTGGTGGCCCAGGCGTTTCCCTAACACATATACAAACTCCATTTTCCCCGCAAGATTCCCAATTCATTTCACACCGCGGGCATCCATAAACAAAAGATCACGATATCAACTCAAATAAGAAGTGCAATGTTGAAAGCTTGCCCCATGACGGCATGGTTGGGCTAGTCTCCAACTTATAACTTGCAAGCATAACAACTCAACATAAGAGACCACAATGTCAAATTTTTAAGAACAAGAAAAAGTAAAGTGTGCCTTCCGGTTCTTGAGACCTTTACTGACCAATTTTTGCATAACACTGGTAAGAGTTTAATTTGAAGAGTAGATAAAAGCAAGTTAAATTTCCTTGGAATAGCAAATTGCTAATAGGTATGTATGGTGGACACTTTGGAAAACTTGGTTTTTAGGAGTTGGATGCACGAGTAGAGCTCATACTCAGTACAAGGCGAGGGCTAGCAAAAGACTGGGAGCGACCAACTAAGAGAGCAATAATGGCCATAATCATGCAAAGCGACAAAGCGACATTAAAAGAAGCATAAGATGGCATCAAAAGTCAAAAACTAAATGATCATAGAGGCTATTGGCGACTTTATAAGAGCCTAACATGTGTGAGCATGCGCCAAGCCAACCCAAATAAAGCATCAAGGAGAAAACCAAGATAATGCTTCCAAATAATTAAAACAACGCATGATTTTTTCAAAGGCTCATTAAGCAATCTCATTTATTTGAGATAAGTCATGCTATAGCAAAACCACTAAGCATACTATCAAAAAGACATCAAGCATGACATGAAAAAGCCTAAGCCACAGTCTACACAAGCTCCTTCTTGTACCACTTTTTTGCATAAAGCTTTTTCTCTTTTCCAACACCATTTGAAATTTTTTAATCCAACACTTTTGAGGAAAACCAACATGGTCCAGAGGCAAAAATACACCTTGATAAATAAATATAAGAAGATCTGAATGCAAATCAAGGCAAAAACAAAAACCAAAAGTCGTAGCAGAAAAAGAAGAACACTCGGTTTTTGATAAGAGTGAAAACTAGAGCGTTCTTGGCAAATGAAAAGCAAGGCAACTTCTCCAAAAGAAATTTGTTGCGGTCCAACCATTTATTTCAGCAAACAAAACAAAACTAAAAATAAAAACTAAAACAACTGACGCTCCAAAAAAACACATAGTGCATGAAGCAATAAAAATATAGTGTCTTGAAAGGTGACCTGATTTTTGCCGATGAAGAAGGGGTGCCTCGGGGAATCCCCAAGCTTTGACACTTGTACTTATTGGATATTTCTTGGGGTGATGCATGGGCATCTCCAAGCTTGAGCTTTTGTCTATTCTTCAACTCGTCTCATCATTCTCCAATCCCTACACTTAAAAACTTCCTTCATACAAAACTAAACACAAATCTATTAGCAACATTAGTGTAAGCATAACATATAATCAACCTCTTTTGCTTCAGGTTTCAACCCAAAACCACCACATATAAAGTATATACTACTGTAGCAACTTCCCCAAAAGTTCTGTGATCAAAATAACTAAAAAAAAGCGATAAAGTGGCAAAAATGAATAGTGGCAGAAATCTGTCAAAACAGAACAGCTAATAAAGGCCGATTTTTTAAGGGGTTTTCTGTTGCTCAAATCAAAAAGTGTTCAACTAATGAAAGTTTGGATATAACCTGGGGCATATGCACAAAAAATCGCAGGTCTGAAAGATATACAGAGAATTTTCACAAAATTTTATGGTGCAGCGCCAAAAATAGTTTCAGGACAGCAACATCCCCAAATCTTTACCTCACTCAAATTAGAGGCTTCTCTTGGCACAACAATGAAATAAAAATGATAAGGAGAGGTCATTACAGTAGTAATGACTTCCAAGACTCAAATAAAAGAAAAAGTACTGAAAAGAAAACATTGTGTTATCTCCCAAGAGTGCTTTTCTTTAACGCCTTTGAGCTAGGCGCAGAAAATTGTGAATCAAGTAACATCAAGAGATGAAGCATCAAGCTCATAATTTGCTCTAAGAATAGAGTCAAAAAGTAATTTCTTTATTTTCCTAGGAAAGTGTTCCATACCTTTCTTTAGTGTGAATTGATATTTGATGGTGCCTTCTCTCATATCAATGATAGCACCTACAGTTCGAAGAAAGGGTCTTCCCAAAATAATAGGACATGAAGCATGGCATTCAACATCCATAACGAGAAAATCAACGGGAACAAGGTTATTATTAACCATAATAAGAACATCATTAATCCTTCCCAAAGGTTTCTTCTTAGCAACATCAGCAATAGGAACATCATAATAACATTTTCAAGCGGTGGTAAGTCAAGCATATCATAAATTTTTCTAGGCATGATAGAAATACTAGCACCTAGATCACATAAAGCATGGCAATCAAAACCATTAACATGCATATCGATGATGGGTTCCCAACCATCTTCTAACTTCTTGGAAACATAAGCTTTTTGTTGCAATTTTTCATCCCTAATTTTCATGAGAGCATTGGTAATATGCTTAGTAAAAGCAATATTTAAAGAACTAGCATTGGGAGTCAAAGAAAGCTTTTGCAAGAACAAAATTACTTCAGATATATTGCAGCCATCAACATCAACATCAAAATTACTTCAGATGATGGGTTTTAACACAAGGAGTGGGAGTTTTCTCTACACCAAAAAAAGTAAGAGGATTGCTAGCATTAGGAACAACATCATTAGAGGTAGTAATAGTACAAACTTTCATATTCCTAGCAATCTCATCCTCTCTTTCCCATCTAGCATGCAATTCTGCTAACAATCTAACATTTTCATCAATCCAACTTGGATAGCATTAGTTGTAGCAAAAACATTGTTCTCTTTCACATCATTAGGCAACACTTTTAATTTCAGAAGTTCAATATTATGAGCAAGGCTATCAACTTTAGAAGCAAGAATATCAATTTTGCCTAACTTTTCCTCAACAGACTTGTTAAAAGCAGATTGTTTTACCATGAAGTCTTTGAGCATGACTTCAAGTTCAGAGGGTGTGGCCCTAGTGTTGTTGGAGGAATTACAATAAGGATTACCATAACCATTACCATTGGTAGAAGGATACGGCCTATAATTGTTACTAGCAAAATTGTTCCTATAAGCATTGTTGTTAAAATTATTGTTTTTAATGAAGTTCACATCAACATGCTCTTCTTGAGCAACCAAAGAGGCTAAAGGAACATTATTAGGATCAATATGAGTTCTATCATTAGCAAGCATAGCCATAATAGTATCAATCTTATCACTCAAGGAAGAGGTTTCCTCAATAGAATTTACCTTCTTACCTTGTGGAGCTCTCTCGGTGTGCCATTCGGAATAATTTACCATCATGTTGTCAAGTAGCTTTGTTGCGGTGCCCAAGGTAAGGGACATAAAAGTGCCTCCAGCAGCTGAATCTAATAGGTTCCTCGAAAAAAAAATCAGTCCTGCATAAAAAGTTGGAACAATCATCCAAGTAGTCAGTCCATGAGTGGGACAATTCTTTATCATAGATTTCATTCTTTCCCAAGCTTGAGCAACATGTTCATTATCAAATTGACTAAACTTCATAATATTGCTACGCAAAGATATAATTTTAGCAGGAGGATAATATCTACCAATGAAAGCATCCTTACACTTAGCCCATGAATCAATACTATTCTTAGTCAAAGATAGCAACCAATCTTTAGCTTTTCCTCTCAAAGAAAAAGGAAACAACTTGAGCTTAATAATATCACTTTCTACATCCTTATATTTTTGCATCTCACATAGCTCAACAAAATTGTTGAGATGAGCTGCAGCATCTTCAGTACTGGCACCAAAAAATTGCTCTTTCATAACAAGGTTCAATAAAGTAGGCTTAATCTCATAAAAGTTTGCAGCAGGAGCAGGTAGCGCAATTGGAGTGCAGATAAAATCACTACTGTTCATGCTAGTAAAGTAATACAACTTGGTGTTTTTAGGATTAGCCATTTTAGCAAAACTAAAAGTAGACAAGTAAAAACAACTATCAAGGATTCTAATTTTTTTGGGTTTTTGATATAAAATGATGCAAGTAAAAATAAAGTAAAGCAAAACTATAAAACAAAGTAAAGGATGTGCGTGCGAAAAAACTCCCCTCGCAGAAGTCTTCTACTTCCTCCCCGGCAACGGTGCCAGAAAAGGGCTTGACGGCTGGCGTGTAGTTGATGATGATGATTATAACCAGTCGGTTGGGGAACCCCAAGCGGAAGGTGTGATGAGCACAGCGGCAAGCTTTTCCCTCAGTTAGAAACCAAGTTTTGTCGATCAGGAGAGGAGCAGACAAACGACTGAAGGTGATGCCCACTAGCTGTGTGATGCTCTAACAAGGGCGCCGTTAACGATAACTTGTTAGCGCATCTTCAACCAGTAGCAACGTGGAACCTGCACACAACACAACCAAATACTTTGTTCCCAACTTACGATGAGGTTGTCAATCTCACCGGTTTGCTTGAAACAAAGGGTATGAGCGTATCGAGTGGAAAGTGATAATAGTTAGCGAGTGAAGTAAACAGGTGATAGCAATATGATGGAAATAGGACCGGGATCCACAGTTCACTAGTGGTGTCTCTCCATAAGATAAATAACACATGCTGGGTAAACAAATTACAGTTCGGCAATTGATAGAATAAAGATAACGTGATATGTCAAGAAGATCACTATGCGATTTACTCTAGGCATTACAACAAAATACATAGACCACCATCCAACTGCATCTATGACTAATAATCCACTCACGGGGATATCATCCGAACACCCCATGAGTATTAAGTTGTGAACAATAGATAATTGCATTAAGCAAAGTTTGTAATGTAAACAAAGCATATGCCCTCGAGCATATGAATGTTGTGTTCTCCCTAGTGGCAACAGCACATCTACAACCTTAGAGGTTTCTGTCACTCCCCCGGATTAAATAGAGGCATGAACCCACTATCGAGCATAAATACCCCCTCTTGGAGTCACTAGAAACTACTCAGCCAAGATAGCTACTAACAACGGAGAGCATGCAAGATCATAAACAACATAGCGATAACATAAGATATATTTCAGTATAGCAACTCAATCATAACACCAATATTCATCGGATCCCAACAAACCAAACATGTAGAATTACATAATGGTGATCTCAATCATGTAGGGCAGCTCATGAGATCTAAACATGAAGCACATGGTGGAGAAGACAACCATCTAGCTACTGCTATGGACCCATAGTCCAAGGTAGACTACTCACTCATCGCTTCGGAGGCAAGCATGGTGATGAAGAAGACCTTCGGTGGCGATTCCCCTCTCCGGCACGGTGCCGGGAAGAGCTTCTGGACCCTCCCAATCTTCGGGTCAATGGCGGTGGTGGATCGCGATGTGTTCTGGAAAATTGATCGGGTACTTAGGTTTTTCCCATCGGGGGGTCTTTATAGGTGAAGGGGCATTGTCAGAAGTGGACCGAGGCATCCTCACACATAGGGGGCGTGGCCAGGTGCTGGGTTGCGCCACCCTGGTTTGTGGGGCCCTCGCGGCCCCACTCCATCTCCTCTTCAGATCTCTGGAAGCTTCGGTGGATTTCTGGATGACTGGTTTTTGTTTTGTCCAATTCCGAGAATATTTCCTGTGTAGCTTTTCTGAAACACAAAAATAGTAGAAAACAGGGAACTGGCACTGTGGCGACTTGTTAATAGGTTAGTTCTGGAAAATGCATAAAAGTGCCACGAAGTGTAATGAAACATTAGGCAAATGGTGTAAAAACAAGCATGGAGCATCAAAAATTATAGAAACATTGGAGACGTATCACACCTCAAAAATTATTGCTTTGTTATCACTTACCTACTCGAGGATGAGCAGGAGTTGGGGATGCTTGATATGTCTCAAATGTATCTATAATTTTTGATGCTCCATGCTTGTTTATACACCATTTGCTTTGTGTTTTGTTACACTTCGTGGCATTTTTATGCATTTTCTGGAACTAATCTATTAACGAGATGCCACAGTGTCAGTTCCCTATTTTTTGTTGTTTTGTGTTTCAGAAAAGCTACACAGGAAATATTCTCAGAATTGGATGAAACAAAAGCCGAACCTCCTATTTTTCCAGACACGAGACGAAGTCCAAAGATGAGACGGAGGGGGGCCAGGGGCCGGCCACACCCTAGGGCGACGCGGCCTAGCCCTGGCCCGTGCCACCAGGGGGTGAGCCACCCTGGTTCACCTCCTGACACCGCCCTTCCGCTTATATATTGCCCTCGATGGTAAAAAACCTAAAACCCGATCAATTTTCCACAAAACCTACTACAAGCCGCCGCCGTCATGGACGCAAGATCGGGAGGGTCCAGAAGCTCTTCCCAGCACCCTGTTAGAGAGGGGAATCACCGCCGGAGGCCTTCTTCATCACCATGGTCGCCTCCGGAGTGATGTGTGAGTAGTCTACCTTGGACTACGGGTCCATAGTAGTAGCTAGATGGTCGTCTTCTCCACCATGTGCTTAATGTTTAGATCTTGTGAGCTGCCTATCATGATCAAGATCATCTTTATGTAATTCTATATGTTGTGTGTGTTGGGATCCGATGGATATTGATACTATGTTGAGTTTATGTGCTGAATTATTATCTTTATGTTATCTCTATATTGTTTATGATCTTGCATGCTCTCCGTTGCTAGTAGATATCTTGGCCGAGTAGATGCTAGTGACTCCAAGAGGGAGTATTTATGCTCGATAGTGGGTTCATGTCTCTAGTAATCTGGGGAAGTGACAGAAACCTCTAAGGTTGTAGATGTGCTGTTGCCACTAGGGAGAAAACAATATTCTTGTGTCCAAGGACATTTCCATTGTTTACATTACGCACTTTGCTTAATGCAATTATCCGTTGTTCGCAACTTAATACCCGATGGTTGCTCGGACGACATTCGGAGGGTGGAATATTAGTCATAGATGCAGTTGTATTACGGTCTATGTATTTTGTCGTAATGCCCAGAGTGAATCTCATAGTGATCCTCATGACATATGTATGCTAGCTTTATTCTATTAATTGCCCAACTGTAATTTATTTACCCAGCATGTTGTTATTTATCTTATGGAGAGACACCACTAGTGAACTGTGGACCCTGGTCCAATTTCTTTACATTGCTATTACTGTTTTACTTTTACTTGCTTTATTTACATTCTTGCATACTATTACCTATTACCACTTGATACACTTAATCTTTTGTTCACAGCAAACCGGTGAGATTGACAACCTCACTGTTAGTTGGGAGTTGGTGCAAAGCAAAGCCCTAGACGAGGCGCTATATAAATTGTCCAGAGCTATCGCAAAGCTAGCAGGCATCAACCTTCTGAAGTTTGGCTTTCTCCTGCTAGTTCGATAAACCTTGGTTTCACAACTGAGGGAAACTTGCTGCTGTGCCCATCATACCTTGCTCTTGGGGTTTCACCAACTAGTTTCCTGGTGTCAACTACATAGCAGCGGGACAGCAATCAGATCTTAGCACTGAATGCTTTACATCGTTGATCAAGATTGTGATGGTACATGCCACCTCAAAAATTATTATTTTGTTATCACTTACCTACTTGAGGACGAATAGGAGTTAAGCTTGGGGATGCTTGATACGTCTCAAACGTATCTATAATTTTTGATGCTCCATGCTTGTTTATACACCATTTGCTTTGTGTTTTGTTATACTTTGCGGCGTTTTTATGCATTTTCTAGAACTAACCCACTAATGAGATGCCATAGTGCCAGTTCCTGTTTTTGCTGTTTTTGTGTTTTAAAAAAGCTACACAGGAAATATTCTCAGAATTGGATGACGCAAAAGCCAAAATTCCTATTTTTCCCGAAGCGTCACGGAGTCCAAAGCAGAGACGGAGGGGTGCCAGGAGACGGCCGCACCATGCCACGGCGCGGGCCCCCTGACCGCGCTGGGCTATGGTGTTGGCCCCTAGCCCACACTCTGACGCCGCCATTCCGCCTATATATTCCCCTCGACAGGAAAACCTGAGAGCCCCGATCAATTTCTACGAAACATACTGCAAACCGCCGCCATCGTCAACGTGAGATCGGGACGGTCCAGAAGCTCTTCTCGGCACCCTGCCGGAGAGGGGAATCACCACCGGAGGCCTTCTTCATCACCATGCCTGCCTCTGGAGTGATGCGTGAGTAGTCTACCTTGGACTACGGGTCCATAGCAGTAGCTAGATGGTTGTCATCTCCTCCATGTGCTTCATGTTTAGATCTTGTGAGCTGCCTATCATGATCAAGATCATCATTGTGTAATTCTACATGTTGTGTTTGTTGGGATCCGATGAATATTGATACTATGTCAAGTTGATGTGCTGAATTATTATCTTTATGTTATCTCTATGTTTTTTACGATCTTGCGTGCTCTCCGTTGCTAGTAGATATATTGGCCGAGTAGATGCTAGTGACTCCAAGAGGGAGTATTTATGCTCGATAGTGGGTTCATGCTCTAGTAATCTGGGGGAGTGATAGAAACCTCTAAGTTGTAGATGTGCTGTTGCCACTAGGGAGAAAACAACAATCTTGTGTTCAAGGATATTTGCATTGTTTACATTACGCACTTTGCTTAAGGCGATAATCTGTTGCTTGCAACTTAATACCCAATGGATGCTCGGACGACATCCGGAGGGTGGATTATTAGTCATAGATGCAGTTGGATTACGGTCTATGTATTTTGTCATAATGCCCATAGTGAGTCTCATAGTGATCCTCATGACATTTGTATGCTAGCTTTATTCTATCAATTGCCCAACTGTAATTTGTTTACCCAGCATGTTATTTACTTTATGGAGAGACACCACTAGTGAACTATTGACCCCGGTCCATTCTTTTACATTGTTATTACCGTTTACCATTTACATGTTTTATTTACATTATTGCAAACTACTATCTTTTATCACTCGATACGCTTAATCCTTTGTTCACAGCAAACCGGTGAGATTGACAACCTCACTGCGAGTTGGGACAAAGTACTTGGTTGCGTTGTGTGCAGGTTCCACGTTGCTGCTGGTGCAAAGCTACGCCCTGGACAAGTCATCTGGCGCCATTGTCCGGAGCAGTCGCAAAGCTAGCGGGCATCAACCTTCGAAAGTTTGGTTCTTTCTCCTACTGATTCGATAAACCTTGGTTTCACAACTGAGGGAAGACTTGCTGTTGTGCTCATCATAACCTTCTCTTGGGGTTTCCAACTGGGCGGTTATATATATATAAAACTCCTACATCAACACCGCACCACCAGGCGCGCATACCCGAGAGAGCCGCCAACGCCAGGCGACCCCTCTTCCCCGCCAGCATGGGTGCTGCGATTCGGCGCGATGGCAGCATGCCTTGCAGGCGGCCTCGTTTCCATCAGCGAAGAGCTTTGGACAAGCGGCAGAAGTGCGCGCATCTGAAGAGCATCGCCGCGCTCGACAGGTGTTTGACGTTTTGCTTGCAAAGGTACGACCCGCCGTCTCCATGCACTTCTGTCGCGCCATTTACTTGCATAATTCTAAAAATAGTGATATGCATTGTATATGAGTTCATCCTATGACTATTCGAGCTCTGATGACGAGTGGGATCTAGAAGAAGAAGAGGATATTGCTATACTTCTAACTTTGCATGCAAAAAAACACGGCGGCTCCATTTTTGGTAGACAAAAATCACGGAGGGAGATGATTGAAGGGCACAATAAGTTGATGAGGAGCTATTTTTTGATGATACAATATATCCGGAAGCTATTTTTGATGGCGTTTACGAATGAGTATCAAGTTGTTTGATACCATTTCTGAATGTGTCATGGGATATGATAGATTTTTTTAGCAAAGGAGGAATGCCGCTGGAGAGCTTGGCCATAGCACAATCCAGAAGGTCACAACCGCATTGCACATGTTGGCATACGACATCCCGTCTGATCTTGTTGACAAACCAACCGGCCATGGGTGAGAGTCGAGCAATCAAGTGTGTCACGCAGTTTGCGACTACAATTGTTCGAGTATTCGGTGAAGAGTATTTGAGAGCACCCAATGCTCAAGACATGGCTAGGCTTTTGGAGTACAACAAGAACTGTGGCTTTCCAGGTTTGCTTGGTTCAATAGATTGCATGCATTGGAGTTGGAAGAAATGTCATGCAGCATGGTATGGACAATTCAAAGGCCACAAAAAGGATAGCACAATCATTCTTGAAACCATGGCTGGCCATGAGACCTGGATATGGCATGCTTTTGTTTTGGATGCCCGGTTCTTGCAATGATATCAACATTCTTCAGAGATCCCCACTCATGACACACACAACACTGAATGAAGGTCCTCAAGTGGAGTTTGAAGCAAATGGCCGCAAGTACAGCTACGGATATTCTTGCTGATGGTACCTATCCTAGGTGGAGGATCTTTGTGAAGCCGGTTGTCAAATCCAAAGTAAGAAAAAGTGTGATTTTCACAATGCACATGATGCCGCTAGGAAAGATGTGAAGAGGGCATTTAGGATTTTGCAAGACCTCATTACTATTGTGAGAGGACCAGCAATATTTTGAGATCAAGAGGTGCTTTGGTATATTATGAATGCTTGTGTCATCATGCACAACATGATCATCGAGGACGAGCGTGAAAAAGATTTAGATAGCACCCACTATGAACTGATAAGATGTCCCGTGCATGTGCATCGGATGGGACATAGAGTGGCACGTTTTATTCATTCATACCATGCCATCGGGATAATAAAGTGCATGATGATCTTCAAAATGATCTCATCGATGAGTGGTGGAGATAGAATGAGCAACAAAACACAAAGGAAGAAACTTAAGATTTGTATGTTAAACTTTGTTTAATTGATGTACTATTTATTTTTATTGTAACAATAATTAAGTTGGATTTATCTTTGAATTTTTTGTTGTTGTTTGATCTTGTTTGGTGCATCAGTATCGGAAAAAAGTGATTTGCGGACGCTGTATTTTTTGGCGCATGTTAAACCACGTTTCGGCGTGTGCTGCATTATTGGGCGCCTCGAAAGCAGCGAGTGACGCCCAAAAAACCTAAATCCTGCACCCAAAATCTATTTTACAGCGCGGCGCGTTCATGCGGCTGTTGGAGATACTCTCATTGATATGAGTATACTAGAGGCTGTGCCGCCCCTTGCGGCAGCTCCTAGCTGATCTCGTGCGACCTAGTACTACATATGTGTTGCATAGTTCTGTCGCATACAGTCGCTAAAACTGAATAACCTGTAGGAGATGCATGTTGAAAATATAAACAACCGATGTTGTCATGCTGATACTTGCATCCCATTCGGGTCACTGGTCGTCTCAATATAAAAACGGAGAGCTGAGAGGTGATCCAAACAATTTGGGACAGCTAATACTACATCCAATGGTTCACCTAGCATCCATGTTTGTAGGTAAAATATTATCACGGCTGTGTGCATCGATTGATGCAGAGGCCGGGGACACCTCATTTCTAAAAAAAAGGTAAAATATTATCAGTCCAATCATCTTTATGTCATCGTTACTAATCTAGATCCTGTAATTTATTATCTTCAATTGGCATTCAATATCACTTAAATTAGGAGGTTACAGGAGGCGCATATATCTTTAATTCCTTGCATTAATCACATGATTGAAGAGGGGTCAAATGAGAGTTTAGCGGGTCAAAGGAGAGTTTAGCTCAAAAAAAAATATGTCAATTACCGTAAAAGTTACAGACAAAGATCCCTAAAATGAATTTTTTTCCAAAAAATTATATTTTACATTTTAGATGAAAAAAGACAATGGAAAAACATGATCATTTGTTTTAATCCACATAAATATTACTAGCTTGATGATCAAAAAAATATTTGATAAAAATATACTCTAGATTTTTAAGCATAGTAAACACGTGCGTTGCACGTGCAAAATTACTAATCAAACATAAATGATTCACCCCGAAAATGAAAGCGTTCTTTTGCAAATCCTTTAGCTTTTAAATAAGGCAGTAAATGTCATATTCACTTAACTTGCTGAGGCTAGATGTAAAATAAAAGATATTGTGAAGCCAAAGATGCAATCAAATAACAAATCTCAAAGTTTGCATTTAACATCTTCTGTAGAGTCGTTTACATGGAAAGCATCATTTCAGAAAAGAAACAGCCACGCAGGAATACACCATACTCAGTTCACACAATATAGTAATGAAGTCATTTTACAACTAGAAGTTAAATATTACAAACAAAAGTGACTAACTTTTTATATATAAACTGCCACTGAACCAGTGCGTCTACACCGTTTAACACTAATGGAAACACACAACTCACAGGGCTAGTTGACCTAGCAATCCAGCTAGTAAGAACAAAAACATACCGTGCGAGCTACCATTCCATCATAAAACACATCCAAAGTATGTATAAAGCGAATGGCCTATAAGGCAGCAGCTTCGTAAGGGCAAAGCGAACCAAAAACAGTATGTATAAAGCGAATGGCCTATAAGGCAGCAGCTTCGTAAGGGCAAAGCGAACCAAAAACATACCGTGCGAGCTACCATTCCCTCATAAAACACATCCAAAGTATATAAAGTGAAGGAGAGGACTGAGCGTCCCTCAAAGGATCGCTCAGCCCGATCTTTGAGCGCTCGTGCTGACATGTGTCCTCTCTCAGCCCTTCAAATCCCGCATTTGCTTCATAGATGCAAAAAACAGTCCGTTATAGTAAAAATAATTGTATGAATGAAGCATTTTGCGGGACACCCGCAGGTGGTCCCACTTGTAGCCTTATGTATGACCCTGTTGTATGTTGATCATCTCTTCATATTTATTCGATTGTGGTCTGATGTCACATAGTCTTTTTACTATATGGTGACGAGTTCTGAGTGTGGATTTTTGTAGCTCGAGCTATATGTAGCTTGTTTTTTTCTAAAATTTGAAATGCTATTTTAAAGTTTTAAAAATTCTAAAAAAAATCAATGTTGAGTTCTAATAACGTGCAAAGTTTCAATTCAAAATGCCTTATATTCAAGGCTCCACAAAAATTAACAAAATCTGACAGATTTTGAGGTTGTAAAAGTTTACACTGTTCACTATTACGTATGTCAATTTTGTTATTTTTGCACAGCACATATTATAACATATTTTGAGTTAAAATTTTGCATGTTTATAGATCTCAACATTGTACATATCAACATTTAATTTCAGATTTTTTTGAAATTTAAAAATGTCATTTTATTATTATTTTTAAAAACAAGCTACATGTAGCTCGAGCTACATTTATAGTTTTCGAACGAGTTTTTGCATTTTTATTCGTGGACACGTGTATTTAGGATTGTAAACTTTTCATAACTATTTCACAAGCGCTACAAGTGGTATTTTCTTTAATTCGGACAATTTTCAATGTCACTGAATGTCAGAGATCATTTAGTGCATGTGTATCATATTTCTGGATCAATTGTTCTGCTATGAGATTTGTCACTTCTACCCTACTGTTAACTACTGGAAATGCCATTTGCTTTGTTTCTGAAATCATGTTAGTTATCTGTAGTTTTCTCCACTTATTATTCTTAATTGAGTTTTATATATTGTCAAGTTAAACCATTTTACTAAAAGCAGGGTACTTGACAGTTATGTTCTTTCTACTTTCAGGTACGTGCACAAAAAGGAAAACACCTTGCTAGGTGTTTCAGCAAGCTGTTGGGCGCTGAAGATATTCCTGAATGTCGAATCCATACAAGGGAAGAAGGTGTCATCTATGCCATTCTTCCAACCCTTTAGGTTCATATCGTTTTGTGATTTACATGCTCCTTTTTTCCTAATTCAGTATCATGGTCTTCAAATCGACTAGCAACATAGCACGCACTGATACCAAGTCACTACTAATTGCAATTTTTAGTATAGTAAGTTGAACTGATCTATATTTTCTAGAATATAGTTGAGAGGCAAATCATACTACAATCCTCTTTGTACGCTCCCTTTTTTGTGTGTCATGACATCTTACTCTTACAATAAAATTCAGGTTATTCAGCCCTCTCGTTCCAAGGAAATGACTATAGACACCACAACAAAGTTGAGATGTTTGCAAGAAAGTTGTTTCAGAATATGGAATATTTCATACGCAATAACTAATAAAGTCTCAACATTAGAAGAACACAGCAACAGTCATAATCAGAGATAGAAGATTATTCAAATCATAATCTTCAATTGAGTAGTCAGAGATTGGGTAAGATCATTGAAATTATACTCTTCAATTGAGTAGCCAACCACTAATCAATTTTGCTACTGCCTCCACTCGATCAATACTGTTGTTTGTCAACATCATTGAAATATGGATGCTCCAGAGCTTGCTTCGCAGATATTCTTTGTTTTGGATCGTAATGAAGCATACTCTGCAACAGTAAAGTAGCACAAAGGGTAAGATAATGTAATACCTGAAAATTATAACATTTGTTTTAACAAAAGACCGCTGACCAAGAGTTAACTTTTCAAGCCGTGAGTACCTATGGAAAATCTGAGATATGGTTACATTTATCTCATTGAATCGGTTGAGGTTCAATATAAGTCCGTCTAATTTGTATTCAAGATATATTTCTAAGACCCTACATTTTTTTTACCTTTCGATGTCTACTAGAGTTCTGTTAGGTATCAGTTTCAAATTCTTTTTTAACGCACATCAGGGCACCCAGCAGCACTTGGTACCCCTCTCAAGTTGGCCAAACCAAAGCCCTAACCTGCCGCTGCTTTTAGGCCTACTGTTGGCCATTGATGGAGCACTCTGCCGGGTGACATATTTTGCCAATTGTGTCCTATCATTGGCCTTTCGATACTCTATTTACATGTCTCTATTTGTTCATTACCTTTTACCCGATTATGCACAGGGAAATGGAACAGGAAACTAATGTTTCCATGCTAACGCACTTCTTAGTGCATGTGTCTGTGTAGTGAGTATTTTTCTTTGATCAGAGGAAGAATTATTTGGTATGACCCCATTAAGTTATTTTGTGCATGATCTGCACATAAAATTGTATCCCATTCAGATTAAAATATCTTTCTTTCTACCACTTGCTCACCCTGAGAGCATTTTTTATTTGAATGACCAAAAAACAGTTTATACCTAGACATTTACAGATTTATTTTTAACCTAGGACTATTATGGCTTCAATTAACTGTAGGTTCGTTTTTAATATGTCTGCATGCTTTATTATATCCAGCACAGCTAAGTATAGCCAGTATGGTCCAAGCACTATTAAGTATCCCCAGCTTGGGCAACAATATTAAAGTGTATCATCTATGCAGGTATGGGAAAATTACATACAACCAAGGTTTTTTATGGCATAACATGTTTTATGGCGGCCGACCCCCTTCATAACATTATAACGCTTGTGGCGTATGCCGTGGCAACTGGCAACATTATAGACACAGGCTTATGGCGTATGACATCAAATTAAATTAGCACTAAATGAGTTGTACATGACTACAAGCAGTCTATCTACACTCAAGTTGTAACACTATGTAGCAGTTGTAAGTTGCAAAACGCCCAACCTGCAGAAGATCGACACCTGCTGGCTCTAGACCAGGAACTTGCTGAGTAAAATCACTCGTGGGGTAATTTTGAAGATGTGTGTACTGTGACCAGTTCTGCAGTCTTGTTACTCCTGGCCATATAGCCTCATTAGGCGTGCCAAGCAACCTGTTACCAAAACAATATAACGTGTTATCAAATAACCTGTTACCAAAGTGGACATAAATTCAGATACTCATAAACTAAAACCACCTAAAGATCTGGGGCATGACATCCGCCTCTGGTCCAGGGAACAACTGCCTTGTAGTGACCAACTCAGCTGCAATTCAATATGCTTGTAAACAACTTTAAATTCAATTTCACTAACAACAAGAAAAGAAAGAATTTTATATGGTTATCAACAACTTAAATCTAATTTCCTTTAACAATAAAAAAAGTTCATACCAAAAATGCAACCAACAGACCACATGTCGGTTCCACGAGTGTAGTTGCGTTCACCAAGGTAATGCTCCGGACCTTTGTAGTTAACAAATACCCACTGCACAGCATTCACCAATGTTTGTTTAAAAGCAACATAATAAATACAATAAAGAGAGATATTATGTTGTATAGTATGCACTAACCCCTGCAGTGTGTTCCCTATGAACATGCTCAATGTACGACCTGCTTAAACCCAAGTCACCTAGCTTAAGCTGCAGCGTGCTTCTGTTTAGAAGCAAATTGTTTGGCTTTAAATCACGATGCAAAATACCCTCCTTATGGCAAGCATGGATGCCTTTGCATAACTGAAACATCAAAATCTGAAAGGAAAAAAAAAACTCAAAATGGATCTATATGCAACAAACATCAATTGTGATTTAGTAATAGGAATATAGGATACTATATTTACCTTTACAGTGCTGGCAGGTATTGTGTTCATTGGATCATAGCACCGGATAAACTTCTCCAAATCTAACTCCATAAACTCAAAGACAAGGTTCACAGACTGACATATGCCCATGGGGTTATCTACTCTATATTCGTCGAGAAGATTGACAACTTGTGGGCACGCCGACAGCTTTCTAAGGTTGCTCACTTCACGAATCAAATGGGGATTCAACCCATCTTGATCTCCAGAGCGGAAAAGATGCTTAACCGCCACAATTTGGTTTGTGACGGTGTCTTTCATTTTGCAGACACGGCCGAAGGAGCCTCTCCCGAGTTCCTGGATCATCACGTATCGAAGGTCCCCCACTGGGTAACCCTCAATCTCCATTGGGTCCGACATCGAATGAAATGCGAGGCCTTTTCGACTAGTTGCTTTTTGCTAATACAAATAGATACAAACTTTATTAATTTTGGAGTTATAAAAGTGGAATAATAACTTATTAAGTATTTAAATTGTTTGAGAGAACATTTAATTATTGGTTCAAGATTTTAAGTTTTTAAAATATAAACAGATGTTAGATTCAAATTCATCACTTTTTCTAGTTTCAAAACTCGTAGCAGTGTTTGAAACAAGTTTGAAAAGGGCAGGTTTTACTGGATTAGTACTACAGAATAGCTGACGTTTTTGACTGTCAAACTGAACTGAACTTGCATACAAGAAAAACTGGGGACTTGTTGCCAGGGGATTCGACTTGGTATACTAGGTAGGCAAAAGGGATGTACCAGCGGCTTTACTTCGGTCTGACAAAGAAAGCAACATGAATTTATTTCCACGACAAGAGATCAAGAGCTGTACCAAAACAACATGCAAGCTGTTGGATGCATCCATCGTGCAAAAACAAGCTAGCTGATTAGGAAGCGGTGGATGGTTAGCTAGCTAGCTGAACACCGCAGCAAACTGCTAGAGTGCGCGCACACTGAGCGAACAGACTTGAGAACTCGTACGCCGCGCGTGTGCCAGGACGCGAGCGAGCAGCAACCCGCTCAGAAATGGAGCAGAGGTTGCAAGACACTAAAGTGAAGGAAAAAACTGGAGGGAGCGGTGCTCACAGAGGAAGGTTGGCGTCGATGTACGGGCTCGGTGATGTCCGGTGGCGGCGGTCAGCAACGTAGACGATGGCGAACTTGGCGACGCCGAGCCAAGGCTGCTCCAGCTCCAGTTCTTCAGCGAGGTGGTCACGCACCGCGAGGGAACTCCGGAACAGCAGGTCAGGGACGCCGGCGACTACGGATGCGAGGAAATAGACGAGGACGCGCGGGGACGTCTTCTGGCGGCGCTAGCAGGAAGGAAGGAGGGGAAAACAGAGGGTAGGGTTCATCGTGTGGTGGAGCTGTGTTTCCTCTCGTCTAGAGAGAAGACGACAAACAGAGGAAGGAGGGTTTGCTGAGTGAGATGGGTTGGCTGGGAGGAGAAAAGGGCCACGGGTGGGAAAAGAAATTAGATAGGGCTTTCTTTTAGATTTTAATTCCTGTTTTCATTTTATTTTCTTTCTCTCCTCTTTTGGAAAAAGGAAAAACAGAGAGAAAGGTTTGATAAATCTGAGAGGCACCTGCAAGTTTTTGAAACAAACTCAAACAAGTTTGCAAACTACTTCCTCCGTTTATATAAATATAAGATGTTTTAGGTTTGTGAAGCAAATGTATCTAGACAAGTTTTAGTGTGTATATTCGAATGAACCTACACACTAAAAGATGTCTAGATACATTTACTTCATAAACCTAAAACATCTTATATTTATAAACGGAGGGAGTATTTTGAAGGTTGTATCTGAAACAAAAAGGGGGAGAAGGAGGAAAGTTGCATAAAACCTTGGAAGAATTAATTAAAGCAAAGTTTAGAATTTTTCTTGGAACATCTCAAGGGAGCTAGAGAATTGAGATTTAGGTTTTGGGGAAAAACAAGAGATAGAAAGGGAGGAAGAACATCACAAAGCAAGAAATAGCAAGATTTAAATGCAACTTAATAAAACCAAGGTGTCATGATATGATGCATGATGGAAAAATAATGCATAAACAAAAGAAACATGGAAGGGAATTTGGGAGGCTCACTTGGGATGTTACATTCCTCCTTACAGAAGAAGCACTCAGCATCGGACTTAGGTCTAGACCTCTCCTTCTTAGGCGTGTGGGATGGACCCGCACCCTTGGAGCTACCCTTCTTCTTGGACCTAGACTTTTTCTTAAACTAAGTACTGTGCCTCACCAGCAACACATTGTTGGTATTCTTCTATATGTCTTTCTCAGCAACCTTCAGCATCGCAAATAGTTTGACAAGCGACTTGTTCATACCATGCATTTGAAGTTCATCACAAACCCAACAAAGCTAGGTGTAGCGTCCTACCTTTTACCAAAGGTAGAACTACTGTGAAACTGCTATTCCCTGGATCACTGATAGCATCACAAAACAAAATATAGCATTCATTGCAGATAGTGTACTTTATTACATCGCAGATCCAGACTCTCGGGTCTTTAATTATTACAAAAATAGTTTATAGTCACTTGGACTATCAAATACCAGAGTTCAACTTAATAACACAACGGAAATAAAAACAATGAGCCTTCATCTTCAGCAGTATGCCACAGGCAGTCATGTTGGTATGCAGGCTCGAGACTCCTCCAGTCACTCCTCATCAGAACAACCTACACGTTTGAATATGTAGCCCCAAAGGAGTCAGTACAACAACATACTGGCAAATGACACATATTTGGTGGCTGTTGTGAAATAACTATGCTACATGACATTTGGCTTGGTGGATCTCATAGGCTAGTTTGCATAAAGCCAATTTTATCCTATATTTCTTAGAAATACTTTTTCTCAAAATTTTAATTATAAGGGTCGAAATAACCCCCAAATACTACATAGTTGCAAGTTATGTAGCACTGGGCGTAACTCAACAAAGCTTTGGAATAACCAGACAACCATACATTTTTAGGGGCATGAGCCTGAGCTCCTCTAGGGGTTTCTAGTCAAGTTTTAAAGCATTCAGAAATGGTGTTGAGATTCTTTCGAACATTCCATGACTAGAGACTCATATGTCCATAACCGAGGACACGGCTAATTAATTTAGATTGTTGACATCTTGCAAGGGCTGTGCACTTTCACCTTAAGACTCATTTTACGCCCATACATAAAATGAGACAATACCTTTCAGAAAAAGCATTCAACCAAACGGATCTGACCGTGCCCCCTATATTATACTACCACCCTCTGTCAGTACCCATGGCTGAACCCTTAATCCTACTCAATCAAGACAGAGCTCATATTGTCACTAGCTAAATGCCCGTACGTTGCTACGGCATACACACAAGTATTTGAACAAATAATATAATTTACTTTGCTAAAATGTAATTTGATAGAAAACTATTATTATCTTATGAGTGATAAATGTGAACGCAACCTCTCGTCTTAAACTTTAATTTTATTTGATACCCTTATGTATACTACACAAGCGGCAAGGGTAGAAAATAATATTCAGTAATCATTTTTTAGTTAATGTCACCACAAATTCTTCCTATTTTTCACCATGACAATATGCAACAATTGACAAAAATATATGTATATCTTCCAGTTAATGCCCTATAAATCATTGCATGCTTTTTAGAAAATTTAATGCGTGTACAAAGGTTTGCTGTTAGGCAGATATATTCTAAGTTAAACGGAGTTTACCAAAATCGGTGTCAAAAGATAACAGCAAAAAGAACACATCATTTGTATATTCTGTCTTTCTGAATGGCCACCCATAAATATAGCAACCACCCTTTTGTTGGTACGATTTTTATCTATTTATTAGCATGCTTTAATTAATAGCAATCAAGATTTGGAAATTTTAGAAATAAAAACACCCAAAATACATATGAAAGCCCGTTACTATTCTATTGACAGAGAATTATGTCCCAAAGCAAAAAAAATTGATACCCGCTAAACAATATCACAGTGCACATGAAAATAAATAATATAAAATTAGTTCCCTAGCATAAACATCCAATCTGTAACCACCCAAAAAAATGGAAAACAATCTTCGTATCAAGAAATTTGAAAGAAGTCTAAATAAATTTGCAGCATCTAAATGTACGGAGGAAGGACGTGCCCAAATCTTATGTTGAAACAAAAACAATTAAGAGGATTGAGGAGGCATGTCGTTCCCGGTGGCAGCAAAATAAATAAAAAATGCTGCTACGTCGTTCTTGATGACATGCTCAAATGTCGACGTTGCCTTGTTGCTCCCCTTTCCTGGAGCAAACCATTACCAACAGCAAGATGCTTTTCCTTGCGAGGGGTGGGGGGCTATGTGAAGCTACAAGATCGGCGGTGGAGGAAGCATACTCTGGTAAGGGTGGGCGGAGACCTTTTGGATTTGGGGGCGGTGACAGTGTGTACAGGAGGTTTTGTTATAAAGAAACATAGACTGCGGGTCAACTTAAGCCAAACATGATTAGCATCAATGGACATGAAAGATCTCATTTGTATTTGTATTAATGGAGATTAATTTTATTTAATTAAGATTTAGGCCATGCATGTGCATGTGAAGTAGGAAAGACAATTACTGTGTGCATGCAGGAGAAAACAACTCATCGGTGAGAGAGAAAGGGAGAGAAATTAAGAGAGTTATTAGCTATTAATAAGGTATAATTTTGGAAACTAAGCACGCCATTTTACGCTCCTTTTTTATGGGTGGTATTGCCGTGATTGTCGTGATAGCTATAACTATTTCTTTGCGTGAGTAGTGATATTTCTTTCCATGAGTACCGCTATTGATTGACGTGAATTGGTTTTTTTCTCCACATACGTAATGCGAGGGGTATCAAATGATGTATAGGCAAAGTGCCTTCACCAACTGAGAACCAATAGTAAAGAAAAGACCGTTACTATTCTATTGACAGAGAATTATGTCCCAAAGCAAAAAAAATGATACCCGCTAAAAAATATCATAGTGCACATAAAAATAAATAATATAAAATTAGTCCCCTAGCATAAACATCCAATCTGTAACCACCCAAAAAAATGGAAAACAATCTTCGTATCAAGAAATTTGAAAGAAGTCTAAATAAATTTGCAGCATCTAAATGTACGGAGGAAGGACGTGCCCAAATCTTATGTTGAAAAAAAAAAACAATTAAGAGGATTGAGAGGAGAAAAATCTTATGAGACCGGGTCTATTTTTCTATGAGGATAGACCCAGCTGAGATAATGACACGTATTTCACACAAATCTCAAAACCTTCTTCCCCCAAATTTCTTCTCTATCCATATTCTTCATGAGAACGCCGCCAAGAAAGTGCAGCAGCAACGCTTCATCACAGCATGGATGGAATCATAGACCTCGCCCAGCTGATTCACTGGGTTTTGGCATACGCGCCCACGAATTCCACCAATTTGAACATGCAATGTATGTGACTATGTCCTCGAGACCTCCACCGGCGGTAACGTAGTACTTATCAGATGGCGTCGTGGCCTCCCTCATGATGAAAACAATGAAGGCTGCATGAGAAGAACATGGGTGTGCATCTCAATAACAGATTATCTACAAGCAATTCGTTAATCTCCTTCTCTATCCCTTCTTCAATCTCTGGACTTTATTTCACGGGAATTGGAGCAAGCAAGGGATTGCTGTAGGCGCAGCTATCAAAGGAAGTCCTCATCTTTTCCAGTTTCCACCATGGCTTGATTTGCGTTTCAGATAAAACTCGGCTGGGAGGAAAGAGTTAGGAAGAAGAGCTTTAAGATTTGTGTGAAATACGTGTCATTATCTCAGCTGGGTCTATCCTCATAGAAAAATAGACCCGGTCTCATAAGATTTTTCTCCGGATTGAGGAGGCATGTCATTCCCGGTGGCAGCAAAACAAATAAAAAATGATGCTACATCGTTCTTGATGACATGCTCAGATGCCGACGTTGCCGTGTTGCTCCCCTTTCCTGGAGCAAACCATTACCAAAAGCAAGATGCTTTTCCTTGCGAGGGGTGGGGGGCTATGTGAAGCTACAAGATCGGCGGTGGAGGCAGCATACTCTGGTAAGGGTGGGCGGAGACCTTTTGGATTTGGGGGAGGCGACAGTGTGTACAGGAGGTTTTGTTATAAAGGAACATAGACTGCGGGTCAACTTAAGCCAAACATGATTAGCATCAATGGACATGAAAGATCTCATTTGTATTTGTATTAATGGAGATTAATTCTATTTAATTAAGATTTAGGCCATGCATGTGCATGTGAAGTAGGAAAGACAATTATTGTGTGCATGCAGGAGAAAACAACTCAGCGGTGAGAGAGAAAGGGAGAGAAATTAAGAGAGTTATTAACTATTAATAAGGTATAATTTTAGAAACTAAGCAAGCCATTTTACTCTCCTTTTTTATGGGTGGTATTGCCGTGATTGTCGTGATAGCTATAACTATTTCTTTCCGTGAGTAGTGATATTTCTTTTCATGAGTACCGCTATTGATTGACATGAATTGATTTTTTTCTCCACATACGTAATGCGAGAGGTATTTTGGGTAATCAAATGATGTATAGGCAAAGTGCCTTCACCAACTGAGAACCAATAGTAAAGATAAGGTTGCACTAGAAGTACATCTAAGCATGGAAGCCATATTAATCTCTTTAATCCTGAGTGGCTATCCCGAGCAGTATCCTGGGCTACACATCTGTATGAGCATGTGCCCCAGAACCCACCTTCTCCGACCACCACAACAAACCAATCCACCCAGGTAGTTTATTTTAGTTTAAGTTGCTAATTTTACTCACAAAACAACTTTAACATATGATCATAGCATGGCATCATATTTTTCAAGTATTTAGCATCCTACCAAGTGGGGTTTGGGGTTGTCTACACACTACTAGGATCTAGCAATTTGTAAAACAGTGAGTAATCCACCTATCATGCATACTACTAAAAGACACTAGTGCATAATAAAAATAGATAGGGAGCATGTGTGTCACTTGCCTTGATAGCAACCAGCACAGTCACAACAGTCACAAGGGTAGTTTAGCTCCTCCTCACAATCTACGCAAGCAATGAAGCACAAAAATAAACACATAGTTCATGACATCAAGCATAGACATGTATGCATGCATGCACATGACCAAATTAATTTCACTCAACTTAAGTTGTGTGAAAATGTTATAATTAGGATTCAGATGATGAGTTTTGATGAAACAAAACCAATGCAAAAGGAATTACTCAATTAGCATTTTTAGAAATTTAGTTATTGCAAACACAGTGGCAAAAGAGTAATTAAACTGCACCAAGTTCATGCATGATTAAAAAATATGTGAGTTTGATTCTAAAATATTCTACAAGTTACAAGGAATCCATAGACTACAAAAATATCAAATTTAGACTTGTAGAATAAAAGATATTGAATAAACAATATATAATTAGGGTTTAATTCAATCTGAAATTTGATTTAAACTTTATTTGAAAACTTGGTAAACTAACAGTACAGATAAATTCTACATGTCCTAAGGATTCCAACGATATATTATTTATTAAAAATGGATTAACAGAACATTTTCTATGATTTTTACAAGATTTCAGAGAATTAAATCGATTTAAAACGAAATTAGAAAATCGGCTGCTCCGAGGGCGACGCGTGGCGCGCTCTGATTCACCCGTACCGCTTCGGGCAAATCAGGCCCCTGGGCCGTTAGATCTTATTAGATCTGAGTGGCTCGAATCGGCCCGTACCAGTTCGGTCTCGGGATCTATCCGATGTGTCGGATCTAGATCGGACGGTCGAGAATGGAGGGGAGGAGGTCTCACCGGCGGCGTTAGGGTTCCAATGAGATCCGGCTCGGAGGTGGATGAATCCATCGATGCAGGGGCCCTGGGCGATGACGGAGGTGATGATGAGGTTCGCCGGAGTATGGCGAGCTCGATGGTGGTGGTGGTTTGGATCAATTGGTTGCGGGGGCTTGCAGAGCGGCGGCTGGAGGGCAGCGGTGTCTGCAGAGATGCGGGCTCGATTGCGGAGCCTGGGGGCATCGCGATCGACATCGTCTGTATGAGGTGAGAGAGGAGGGGTTGGGGTATTTATAGGCGGCCTCTGGCTTGCACTAGGGGCTAGGGTTTGCGAGATGGGGAGGATCGGACGGCGATAGTGGCTCCCATGGCCGGATCGGACTCGAGGTGGGGTGACAAGTGGCCCCCACCTATCGGCGGCTCACAGCGGCACGGCGTACCACTTCGGTCGGAGGGGTTAGCGGGCTGGGCCTGGCTTTCTGGCCCGGGCCGAATCGGTGCCCCCTGGCCCTTTTCTTTATTCTTTTGATTTTTCTTTTTCTTTTCTTTCCTATTTGATTTTGAAATAGTTTTAAAAGTCTCAAAAATTCTTAGTTTTGAATATTTCCAGATTTGCATAAATTCTTCAAAATCAGAGAAGATGAGATAGTCTAGTGAAGCAACTAAGAAGTGGATTTGAAAAGTAAATCTTTGGAAACAGGAGATCATATGCTCACATGAAATGATAGCACTTCACATGAAATGATAACTCATTTGAGTTATTAAAAGAGAATTTTATTTGAAACTTCTATTGAAAACAGTAGCAAGCATAGTTATATGATGAAATGCAATGATGCTTATGTATGCATGCTGATTTTGAATTTCAAAATCTAGGGATGTTACACTAGGTGGAAGTGATTTGAGGATCATATCAGTTTCAAAGTCCACGGGAAAGGGAACACCCAGTGCCTCTAACCTTTGGATGCACCCTTGTAACATAATTACATGAGAACTAACTGAACTTCCTTCGACCATCTTGTAATCAATCAAGGTTTGTGAGATCCCATATCTCTCGGCCGTAGCTTGTTATTGGAACACATCCTTAAGCTCATTGACATTTTCAAAAGGAACCTTAGTTCTCAAAATGCTTTTGGAGCTCCAGTTCCATTGAAGAAAGCAAGGCACACTGAACAGCGATGTAATCATCACTGCATTGGTGAAACAGATCTTGTGGAGCATGAGTAGCGTTCTCAACTAGAGGGTTAACTAGACTTGCATCTAGGACATAGTCCTTCTTAGCACCTTTCAGAACAATCCTCACATTGCGGAAGCAGTCTACAAAGTTGGTTCCAGATTCATGCAGTTTCTCTTTCTCTAGTACCATGACTAAAGGGAAGGTTTGAAAGCAAGCCATTGATCTACAAACATGTGTAAATTAATTAAGTATTTGTTCATAAGATTACTCAAATTTTAACAATTTTAATAATTAGAGTAATACACCCACTAAAATCAATATTCCTCATACTTGATTTTAAGTGATTTGAGATCCATGCATACTTCACTAACATTGATGTGACATCATTGATGTTAGAGGAGTATACTGATGGTGGTGGCGCGGTGATGATGTATGAAATTAATGAAGTAAATGACTGGCTAGTTAGAAAACCCCAAGAGAAGGTTTTGATGAATATAGCAGCAAGTTTTCCCTCAGTTAAGAAACCAAGGTATGTCGATCAGGAGAAGAGCAGACAATACGATTGAAGGTGATGTTGCTAGCTTGCGATAGCTTCGGACAATTTATAGGGTGCCTCGTCCAAGCTTTTCTTTGCTAGCTGCAACGCGAAACCTACACACACACAACCAAGTACTTTGTTCCCAACTTGCGATGAGGTTGTCAATCTCATCGGTTTGCTTGAAACAAAGGGTATGAGCGTATCGAGTGGAAAGTAATAATAGTATGCGAGTAAAGTAAACAGGTGATAGCAATATGATGGAAATAGGACCCGGGTCCACAGTTCACTAGTGGTGTCTCTCCATAAGATAAATAACACATGCTAGGTAAACAAATTACAGTTGGACAATTGATAGAATAAAGATAAACGTGATATGTCAAGAAGATCACTATGCGATTTACTCTGGGCATTACAACAAAATACATAGACCGCCATCCAACTGCATCTATTAAGCAAAGTGTGTAATATAAACAAAGCTTATGCCCTCGAGCATATGAATGTTGTTTTCTACCTAGTAGTGTAACAACTCAGAAATTTGTAATCCACTTCCTATGAATTTAAATACCAAATTTTGGGTCAAGATAAAACTTTTTATCTATCATTGCATGTATGCATGTATTTTCCATTATATGTCTTTTATGATTTCATGTGTGTGATTATTTGTTGTGCAATAGTTAGATAGTTATAACTTAACCAACAGAGACATTAGAGAAGGATTATACAAGCCAAAGAAACCAGAAATAAAAATAATAAAGAAAAAGAGAAGGATAAGTTGATCTAGAAAATGTTATTGACTACCCTACTTTGGACACCTATATTAAGAAATCTGTAACTCAAGCAAAGGTTTGGTCAGTTAGTTGAGCTTAACCAAGTCACATACAAACTCAACCAAGAAGTTTCTAACCAAATTTCAAATCAGAACATCACTCAAACATCAGCCAAACTTTGAATCTGAAACAGTGACAATACCCTAATTTCAAATACAAAATTTTGCAAAACCTGTTATTTCTTCAGAACAAAAATATCACTGGAAACCTTGGCTAATATGTTGATCACCCAAAGTGGAAATTTTCAAAATTTCGAATTTGAATCTCTTGCGGGCATTGTGTCGAACACCTGGAGAACAAAAATCGGGAGAAATCGAGTTTACTGTGAAGATCACTGCTCCCGTTCGTCTCGTGCTTGTAGCCATGCTCGTTGACGACGCCGCGGTTGAGCCCAGCCCCCTCTGCCCTGACCCGAGCCGTGAGAAGTGGAGGGAAGAAGAGGAATGCGCCCAGGACCCCCCTCTCTGTCTCTCCTCTTCCTGCACGACGCCGACCGCTGTGACTGCGCCAGAGCCGACCCACAGCACTCCGCGTTCGAGACCAAACCCCTCCAGCACACCCCCGAGGCCGCCATGCCCGGCGTGGCCTTTGCTCACTGCCAGGGCCCCCGCACTGGCCACCTTCTGGCCGCCCTTGCCCTCGGCCTCCCGAGCCTATAACCCCCCCCCCCCCCCCGTCGACCCCCAGAAGGAGCACACACTCACCACAACTGATCCCCACTCTTCTCTCTTCCTCTCTCCCTCGGAAGCGTCCAATCTCTGGGAGCGTGCGCCGCCACGTTCCTGGAGACTCCGGCCACCGTTGGAGCTACTGCTGGTGCGAGGTGGAGGAGCGGAGCCGCAGCTGTCGATCTGCTACCCCGCCGTCAAGCTCTGCTTCCTCTCCGTCACGCCCTCGCCGTCGAACAGTCGTCCTTGCAAACGCCGGTGAGCCCTGCCCTAGCCGAGGAAGACGACACCCCTGAGCCGTTAGATCTCGATCCGTCGGTCACGTACCGATTCGGTGCGTTAAGTGACCTAACCGGTGGGCTCCACCTATCAGGTTTAAAAATTAGAAACTTATCCCGCCCGGGCAAAACGGTATCGGGCCGGCCCGTTCGGGTTTCATTTGGATTCGGCCCAGCTAGGTTAGAATTAAGTCCGTTTCGTTTTTAATTATTTTCCCGCCGTTTGAATTATTTCAAATATGATTCAGATATGATTTTCAAACCTTAATTCCAAGAGTTTTACAAATCCATTTCTAGCAAATGAATATGCGTTGGAAAGCTTAGGAATTGCTCTACACTGTAGAACTGGTTAGAATTCAAATTGAGTTAGGGATTTAAATAAATAAGAATAATGTGACCATAGCTTTATTAATCATAGAAAATTTCTAGAAAATTATTTAAACCTCCTAAAATGATGAAACTTGGTTTGTGAACTCACTAATTAACTTCCCTACTATTTAGTCAACCTTAATCAACTCAAACCTTATTAGTGATATCATTTAGACCTTAATCCAACTCTAGTTAGTAACATAAAATGATAGAACTCTATTATACACTTAGAATTAATTTGCCCTCAAACACCAATTCACTTAAAGAGTCCATCCTCATTGGAACTAGTACAAATACCCTTAGTTCAAAACCCATACTTAAAAAGTAAACCACACATGGCATATGGTAGAAAATTTAACTTGCACACTCAATGCAAACTTGGAAGAAAACTTGCAACACAATTCAAATAAAATCCAATAGGAAGGCTATTGTTTGAAAACAAGTATGTGTGCTTGGTGTGTTGTTAGCATTGTGTAGTGATGATGTGCTTTGTGTTTATTCGTTATTAGACGCTAGTGTTGCCGAGGAGGATATTGAGGGGGAATATTATCAAGAAGAAGAAGAATACCCCGGACACTTTGCCAACCAAGGCAAGCCATCTTTTGAATCATACTCCACATACCTAGTTTTACTTTTGCATTCTACTTGTTTTAAGTAAATTGCATGATTGAATTGCTAGAGTAGAATGATAGATGCGTAGTGATATCTTGCTTAGCAAGAGCATCAAGCTGAGTTTATCCAACCTTATTTTAGTGGTATCATCACTTCTTGTAGTTGCTTAGTCGCTAATAAAATTGGTGCTATCTCTAAGAGGAACCCCATTTGAACTTGGTGACTTGAACTTGAAAACTTGAATTGGAGACCTCTCATACAAGATGGTTTTATGAAGGAAAATAATCTTGACTAAGGACTATGGAATGTATTTGCCAAATGATACTAAATGATGTACTATGTGAGCCAACCATACCGTACGACCACATTACCCCTAAATGGGAAGGGGCTTAGTCCGTAGCTTGTTTATCCTAGTGTGGGAGGCCTTGTATCACCCTTTATAGAAGTGCACTGTGCGCGGGTACTTCTGAACTGAGTGGAACTTCCATTCATCCGGCATCCCGGAGTGGGCAAAACTAGAGGCGCCGGAACGGGGATTTCCGTATCTCGGGCTCTAGGGAAGGATCCTATACTAGAGTGAGCAAGTGAAAGAGTTTGTTTGATTATCTGAACCTCGCATACTTTGTGTATGACGAACCGTGGATTTCTTCCGGCAGATGTATCAAATCTTGTGGGTAAAGTGTACCCCTCTGCAGAGGTTTCAAACTATTCAAATAGCCGCGTCCTCGGTTATGGACAGTTGGCAAACTGTACTTGACTTTTGTCAAGAATGATAATAACTTATGGTGACTGGGTGAATGACATGACTTGACTTGACATTGATATTGACACACTTGAAGTTCCTTTTAGATTGAACTTAGAGAACTAAACTTCTTTTCTACCAATGAACATTCTTGGGAAATAAAACTAGCTTTTGCAACTAAACTTAGTGCTTAGTCCACCATATCAACCTTGCATATCTACTTCATCATTTCATTGATAAGATGGTTTGCGAGTGCATCCAATGTACTCACGGCTGTGTCCCTGGCTATCAACTTGGCCAGACTATGGGGAAGAGTATCCGGAGGAAGGTTATGAAGAGGAGTACCAGAACTAGGATCTTCTACTGAGTCGCCATTGCCTGTAGGGTGAAGGCATGGTCCCGAAGACGTTATTTCTGCTGCTATATTGTGTTGTAATATGAACTTGGTCTCTATGACCATTGTATTTGAACCATTGTATTGTAATGTCTATGGAACTGGTTACCAACTATGTTATGTGTATCACAACAATGATTCTGGGATTGTGGTGGAATGCATAATAGGCACTTCAAATTTGTTATAAATTCGGGGGTGTCACAAGTTGGTATCAGAGCCTAGGCTAACCCTAGGAGACCTTAGTTAGAATGGGCGTTAAATGAAACCTTTACAAAAGCAAAGATATAAGGGATTTCTATTTTCGTGCCCCTGGTTCGTTAGTTGTACTCAGTTTTCCCCAGCCGCTTAACTTTTCCTCAGTTTTCCCCTCGCTCTAGTTTGAAACCCGTCGCAGACGCTCAGACGGGAGGGTTGCGGTCTGGTCAGAGGCCTTAGACCGTTACCGGTGATGGCTAGGGAGCCGTGGTGGTTGTGAGTGGACCGTCGCTTTTGAATTGTGTTGACTCTTGACCCAATGAGACACGTCGGACTGGCGGTCTGTCACTCACCCAAAGCTTTCCCCTCCGCCCGAGACTGGAAGAGCTCACACACCGCCCCTCCGCCGCCACGCCGTCCTGCCCTCCTACCTTATGGCGTCGTCTGCCACCGAGCCGGCCCCGCCCCCACCACCTCCCCCGGGAGGCGGAGAGGGCTCCGCCTCCACTAGATCTAGATCTACCCCTATGGAGGTAGAGTTTGTACATCTATCTAATGTGCCGATTATGCCCCTCAACAGCGGAGAAGATTGGGAATCGGAGGGATCTAACGCATGGATTCCATCTGGGTAAGCATCGTCTGCCTATGTGAATTAAGAGTACACAGTTTTCGAGCGCGAATCGTTGTTGCTCAACTAACTGCGTTGCTTTTCGAATAGGATTGATCCAGCGCTGGCTTTTTGGCTGGTGGTTAGGCTGGATACTAGCTTTTTGCGTGATTCTGAACGCAATGTGACCGGATTTTACATCCCAGCGGTGGTTGCAACTACCATCTCGTTGAGGGATTTAAAAAATAACATCTGCGCTCTGTACCCCTGGGGCGCTGGCGATTCAGTTGATTTCCAATATTTCAATAGCACGGAGGGAAGATTTGTTCCACTAATTTCCGACGATGATCTGGGAATTCTTTTTGCTTTAAATGATTCTTGCCGTGTCGGTAAAATTCGAATCCATGTGGACAGGTTCCAGGCATCATCTGGTGTTGGGGCATCATCAGGTGGTCAGGCATCATGTCTCTCTAGTGTTGCTGCCTCTGCTAATCGTGTGCGCTGCCCCGCTCCTTGTAGGTCCACAGCAGCACCATCTGTCCCCAGTGCTAGTGGTAGCCAGATTGTTCCTGCGGTCGATGTGGAGGACGATGCAGAGATTGAGGATCCGTCTCCTCAAGATGATGAGGATGAGTTGATGTTTCCTGAATTGGTAGATCGATGCAGTAAGCAGGCAATGGAGGATCAATACATGGAAGATATTGCACAAGGTGCCAGATTTGATGACACTGATGATGAAGAGAAGGATGAGAACAATGACAGCCTTGTTTTAGCCGATTACGAAGATGATGACTTGCCAACAATTGAGTGGAACATGGAGGATCCTCAGCTTGCAGAAGGCACCGTATTTCAAACGATGATGGACTGCCATAATGCAATTACTACATATTGCATTCTCACCAAGAATGATTATGAGATTATTAAAAGTGAGCCAGGTAGGTTCACAGTTAAGTGCCCATACAAGAGGTGTAGGTGGAGGCTGCATGCATCCACAATGCTCAGAAGCACCGTGGCTCAGGTACTACGCCAACCAGTTGTGTATTTTAGATCATGGTGTAAAATTGGTTAACTGTTACTGACATCCCTTATAATTATGTTTCAGATAAAGAAGAACTCGATCGGCCATACTTGTCCACCTCGAGCGGGAGCGCCAGAGGAGAAATCAAAGCTAGCGAAGACTAGGTGGTTGGCAGATGCAATCATAGATTGGCTGAGAGAAACTCCAACACTTGGTCCAACAGCACTCATAAAATTGATCTGATAAGTTTACTATAAACATACCTTACATGAGGATGTTCTATGCAAAGGAAATGGCTCTTGACAGGATAAATGGTCCATGGAATGAAAGCTTTCAGTTGCTTTACACTTTCAAAGCTGAAGTGGAGATGGCTAGTCCAGGCAGTGTTGTAGCGATAGACAAGCATACAGTTCCCTACAAATTGAAAAGCGGGAGGATGATGCAGAAGGAATGTTTTAGAAGGGCTTTTGTTTGTTTCAAAGCTTGCTGGAAAGGCTTTCTGGACAGTTACAGGCCTTATTTGGCCGTGGATGCAACAACTCTTCATGGCAGGTTTAAAGGACAGCTATTTGCTGCTACTGCAATTGATGGACACAGTTGGATGTTTCCTGTTGCTTATGGAGTTTTGGAGGTTGAGTCAGAGGAAAGTTGGACTTGGTTTCTGCAGAATTTGCGCGACCTTATAGGTCATCCACCAGGACTTACTATCCACACAGACGCTTGCAAAGGTTTGGAGAGTGCAGTAGAAGCAGTATTCCCTGGAGTGGAGTATAGGGAATGTATGTGACACTTAGTACATAATTTTACAAAGAAATTCAAGGGTAAAGTTTATACTGACAACCTATGGCCAGCTGCATACACATGCAGCATTAGGAAGCATCTGTTTCATTTGGAAGTGTTGTATAAATAAAAAACTGGGGTGAAGGAGTACTTGGATGAACATCATGGTAGGTTGTGGTCAAGAAGCCAATTCAATGAAATTTGCAAGGTAGACTATGTAACAAGTAACCTTGCGGAGAGTTTCAATGCAAAGGTCAAGTCATTGAAAGGGCTTATGCTGTGGCAAATATTTGATAAGATTAGACAGATGATCATGATAAAAATCAATCTGCATCAAAGAATTGCAGCCACAAAATATGTTGGCCATCTCATGCTCCCATCTAATTTGATTAAGTCTTTGCATGCCAGGGCAAAACAATTGAAGATGAAATGCATCAGAAAAGGAATGGAGGCTGAGGTAACCTACACTGACAGTAAAAACAGGCAGTGGAGGTATCCAGTGAGTTTGGTTGATAGGACATGCCATTGTAGGCGATGGCAGATCCGTGGGATACCCTGCATACACGCATTGTTTTTCATGAGTGTTATAGCGGGTGCAGAAGGTGAAGTTGATTAGTATGTGTCAGAGTATTTCTCTGTTGCCAAATTTAGGGCTGCATATGCTATGAATGTTCCTACCTTGTTGGGAAAAGACCAATGGATGAAAGTCGATCCAGGCTTCAAACTGTACTCTCCAGTTTTGACTAGACCGGCAGGTAGGCCAAGAAAGAATAGGATCAGAGCTAGTGCAGAGGGTGGTCCACCGATTCGACGACGTAAGTGCAAACGTTGTGGAATCCCTGGACACATTGCTAGGCTTTGTAAAAATCCAGTTGACCCAGCTTTTGGAATGGAAGATCGGGCGGGAGCAGCAAATGCAGAGGAGAATGAAGAAGCAATTCAACATGAGGAGATTGAAGCAATGGATCATGAGGAGATTGAAGCAATGGATCATGAGCTGCTTGAACCGATGGATCCAGAGCAGATTGAACCGATGGATTGAGAGCTGCTTGAACCGATGGATCGAGAGCAGAGGGAACAGATGGATCGAGAGCTGCTTGAACCGATGGATCGAGAGCAGAGGGAACAGATGGATCGAGAGGCCTTTGAAGCAATGGATCGACAGCTGCTTGAAGCATTTGAAGAAAATGCATTAGAAGAAAGAGCACAAGCTTCGTATGATATGGTTGTCTCGGTCTTGGAACAACCCGAAGAGAAGAAGAAGAAGAACAAGAAAGATGGCAAAAGGAAGGTAGACACCGGTAATATCCCTGGTAGGGTTACCCGGAGTAAGGTGGTGGACCCAGCGAGTCACACCAGGAGCAAGAGAAAGATTTTATTTTGAATAATTAATTTGAATTTGTATGAACAATTTGTATTGGGGATCCCTTTGTATTGAATTCGAACTAGTGTGACGTTCCCAAGTTTGTATGTTGAATAATCACAATAATGTAGGGAATATATGTGTTATTTGCTTGAATAAGTTTCTAGTCCATGAGCTACTAGCTATAGTTCATCGCTTGAGGTTTCCTCACTTTTCCCCCTCTTAGTGACTAAACTCAAAAAATATAGTTTTGGGTTTATTTTAATTCATAATAATTCAAAACATGGTGGAACCTTCCCATGGAGTCTTGTTATGTTACCTACAACCTAGAGAAATAATAATGGAAAAGGATATATAGAGATATGAAGTTTCCCTTTCCCAAAACCACTTCCTAGTCCATGAGCTACTAGCTATGAAGATGCAGGGCTTTCTACTCAACACACCTCCCAAATGCCCACAATGCTTACAAACTTTGTCCAAATAAGTCCAAATTCGTCACACTTGTGTATCTTTGAATTGCAAACAATATCACGTCGGCCAAAATGTACTATATTGTTCAAATAACACAATCTAACAAATTTTTATGCCAAAAGCTTCAATTTTCCTTACTCCCTTTATTATTTGGGTGCCCCTGTTTTACTTAGTTTTACTCAGTTTTCCCCCTCTGGGTCCACTTGTTTTATTCAGTCCTACTCAGTTTTGCCCTTCCGATAAATATTTCCTCACTTTTCCCCCTCTTAGTTCTACTCAGTTTTCCTCCCTTGTACTCACTGTCTGATCTCTGATTGGTCGAGATGTATTTCACACGAATCTTGGTTGGTTGATAGCTCAACGCATGCTTGCACCGTTGGATCATTTATGATCGGACGGCCTGTCAACCCTGGCGGTCGCGGCGGCGCGGATCTGCAGAGCACATACCTACCAACCCTGGCAATCGCATATTCCAGTCGCATCTTCCTCTCTTACTCTGGCGGTCGCGGCGGCGCGGATCTGCAGCGTGCGTGCATGCGTGCGGCGGCGCGGATCTAACCGTGCGTGCGGCGGCGTGGATCTAACCGTGCGGCGGCGTGGATCTAAGAGTGCCGGTGAGGATCTAACCCTCAGAAATAGTTGAAATGTCTCTCTCTGTCTCACTTTCGTTTATCTTCTCAGATCTGTTGATGATGAAGAACACCAAGACGGTGACCATGTCGACAGTGCTCAGCGATCATCTTGAAGCCATCGCCAACAACATTGCTGCGACCTACAACATCGCTGCGACGGCGCAGATCCAGCCTTCAATGTCAGAGCCTGCCGATGTCTCACTTCCGTTACCCTCGTCAGATCTGTTGCTGATGGACACCAAGACGGCGGCCGTGTCCACAGTGCTCAGCGATCGTCTTGAAGCCATTGCCAACAACATCACTGCGACCAACAACATCGCTGCGACAGCGCAGATCCAGCCTTCAATGTCGGAGCCTGCCGATGTCTCACTTCCGTTGCCCTCCTCAGATCTGTTGCTGATGGACACCAAGATGGCGGTTGTATCGACAGTGGTCATAGATGACAAGATGATTGAAGCCATCATCCACAACATCGCTGCGATGGCGCAGATCCAGACCTCCTCCATGTCCGAGTTTGCGGATGGCGCAGATCCAGCTCCTCAGCCGCCCGTCGTCCTGGCCCTTCTAGCCCATCGGTGTGCGGCCGTGTTCGACACCGGAAATTGGGATAAATTATGATAAATTTGTATTTTTCAATTTCAATTTGGGATAAAATTGTTCGAACTACTACCTCCATGTCAAAAAAAGCTTCTCCACTTTCTCGATGTGTCCCTGTACATCCGAATGTATGATTTGAATTCTATCCCAACTTGATTGGGAAGATTGATATGTATTTGATCCGAGAGGCTGGTACATGCTTTCACTTTTGGGATCCCTTCACTTTTATAAGATGTTCATGCATGAAAATTATCGCGCGCATTACTTAGCACAACTAGGAAATTGTACGACAAAATACAGTTGTTAGAGCCACACCAAAATACAGTGGTTAGAGCCATCTACTGAATAATAATTCTATACTATCTAAATCATCAACCACAACCACATAACTGCTAGAACAGGGATGACACCTAATAAAACTGCCCAGATGAATCTACTTTTCGCCTCTCCCATCACTTGAAGTTCATGTTCTAGATTTTCTACCACTTGATCAAATAAGGCAAGATCTGTCTCAAGTATCAACTTCTCCTTGCGAATAAGCTCTGAATTCTTCTTTTCTTCCTCCACAGTACGCTTCAGCTTGAATATCATCAGGTTTTTACGGGCCAATTCATCACCTAAATTGGCCACCTTCTCCTCCAAATCCATCCTCTGGCTACACCACTGGGTTGATTCATCTTGGTATGCAATGTAGCATGGATCATCGGCTTGCCTGGCGAACTGTAACAATAATGGAAAAAAGAACAACTGAAATCACTCCAACAGGCCATGGCGGCACTTCAAATTCAACGGTAGTACAGAGAGCACAAGCTAGATACCTGCACTTCCGACGAGGTAGGAGAAGTAGAACGTGGCCACGACATGATCGAATCCCCACCCTCGCCGGTGTACCCGCTACGACCAGACATTGAGGACTATTTCGCACCTGCAAACTCCAAATAAATTACGGGAACCGAATCGATTAGAGGGCGGGGGAGGCGGAAGCGGAGGTCGTCGTGGGCGGCGGATCTACTTGCGGCGGAGCAAATCCCGGTCGTCGTGGGCGGCAGATCTGCTTGCAGCGGACTTTCCTGCGGTGGGTACAATGCGTGCGAACGAAACAAGTGCTAGAGCCGTGGTTGACGTGCAGCGCCGCAGTCCGTCCGACGCTGCCGGGGAACAGAGCCGGCGGCACAACGAGGCGCCGGCGATGGCTGCTCCGTCCGAGGGTGGGGAACGAGCTGCCAGCGGTTCTCCGATGACTAATGAGATGCACTTTAATTAGCGAACTTGTTTAGCACAAGATTCACTTTAGATTAAGCTGCGAAAATAGTCACCTGCTGGGTCTAGCTTAAGAAAAATTAATTAGCGAACTTGTTGCTTCTCTCTAACTAAAAGCACGGATATATGCCTTTTCACTAAGGGCGACCCCAGCGGTCATTAGCTGAGGCGGCCCCACAGAGCGGCTCTATATGATTTTCTCTAAATAAATAGACGACCCCAACGGTCATTGGCTGCGGAGGCCCCACAGAGCGGCAATATATGATTTTCTCTAAATAAATAGATGACCCCACTGGTCATTGGCTGCGGCAGCCCCACAGAGCGGCAATATATGTCTTTTCCTGAAAAATACACGACCCCACTGGTCATTGGCTGAGGCGGCCCCACAGAGCGGCTCTATATGATTTTCTCTAAATAAATAGATGACCCCAGCGGTCATTGGCTGCGGAGGCCCCACAGAGCGGCTCTATATGATTTTCTCTAAATAAATAGACGACCCCAGCGGTCATTGGCTGCGAAGGCCCCACAGAGCGGCAATATATGATTTTCTCTAAATAAATAGACGACCCCACTGGTCATTGGCTACGGCAGCCCCACAGAGCGGCAATATATGTCTTTTCCTGAAAAATACACGACCCCACTGGTCATTGGCTGCGGCAGCCCTATAGAGCGGCCCCATTTGTCATTGGCAGCACCGCGTATACAATCAGGAAATAAAACAACCCACACGTCAGCGATAGATGGATGGGTGCTCCGACGTGTCTCCTGACCCTGCCCGTCAGCACCATTCAAAAGCATCGTTCAATCCACAACCACCGCGGCTCCCTTGCCGTCACCGGTAATGGTCAAGGCCTCTGACCAGACCGCAACCCTCCCATCCGAGCGTCCGCGAGGGGTTTCAAACTAGAGCGAGGGGAAAACTGAGGAAAAACTAACGAGCTGGGGAAAACTGAGTACAACTAACGACCTGAGGGCACGAAAATAGAAATCCCAAGATATAAGTAAGGGTTTGAAATTGCTTAGTCTTTCCCCTCTATTTACAAAGTTTTGTACATGCTTCAGTTTTTACCTACTTAAAATTTTGCACACGTGAGTTGATCACTAACTTAATCTAATCTAAAATTTTGTAGATGGCACCAGTATTCACTGAGCAGTACCAGTTGGGCCATGGTGGCAGCCTTTGTTTCGAGCGCGACCTCACCACTCTGACCTTGTTTCTGGATCATCTGTATCCGGAGTTCAAGGGAGCCGTGCTCAATGAGCACCCGGATGGAGAGCTACGGTGGCTTGTCAGGGCCAGTTGCTGTGGCAAGAAGGGAGATTTGAGTTCTCCAAGGATCAAGTTTGAGCTTGTGGAGAACACTTGGGCCGATGGTTTAGTCCGAGGTATGCAGGAGATGCACGCCCGCTTGTGCGGACTGCATGTTGAGGAGGTCCAGGGGGAGCGCTTTAGGAACTTTGCTCGGCGTGATGCGGATGGGCGTCCCGCAAACATGCCAGGGCAAAATGAGCCAAGTACCTACATCGATCACATGGACTTCTTGCTGTACTCCACTCAGCAGGAGGCAGATCGTGCCCGTACCAAGGCCAACCTTGAGCACTTCGCACTGGTGGAGGCAAGGAGCACTATCAGGATTCTTGCTAGGGATCGCAAGAGTCTTCGCCGCCAGCGCGATGAGAGGGATCACACCATTGATGAGTTGAAGGCCAATGTGGCTGAGCTGACTGAGTACATTGAGAGTCTAGAGAGCCACCTTGGTGAGGAAGAAGGCATTGATCTCCGCAAGGAGGATAATACCCTCATTAGTGACGAGGATGACTTCATGGAGGACCTTGATGATTCTGAGCATGATGAGGATGCTGGATTCATTGTGGATTATGAGGAGGAAGACCCCGAGGAGCCTGGAGTTTAGAGTTGGAGAGCTCCGTGTTATCTAGTTATGAGTTTACTTTAAGTCACTTTGTGTAGGTGTGAGTTGTATCCCCCTCTCTATTAGAGGAGTCGCAATGGTTTGATGCCAACCATTTGTAATGTGTGAACTCGTATGTATGATATGTTTGATGCTTGTTGAATGAAATATGAATTTGGCCCTTAAGGCCTTAGTAAGACAAAAATTGCATCATCCATGTTCCATTTAAATCTTAGCAAAATTAGTTTTTCCATCTTGTCTTACACACCTTATCTTTAGATGCCACGAGCACCCCCACCCCCGAATCCGGAAATGGCCGAACTGCTAAGGTTGATCATGGAAGACCGAGAAGCAGCCCGAGCTGAGCGCCAAGCTAACTTGGCCACTCTTCAGCAACTAACCCAGATGGCAATGAACCACAACAATGGCAATGGAAATGGCCATGGTGAAGGAGAGAACAATAGCCATGGTGATCACCGATCCAAGTTAAGAAGTTTCCAAAACACCAACCCTCCTATGTTCACTAAGTCTGAAGAACCCTTAGATGCCGATGACTGGCTTCGCACTATGGAGAACAATTTGGCAGTCACCGAAGTTGGTGAAAATGAGAAGGTCTTGTACACCACCCACTATCTTGCGGGAGCCGCAAGAGCTTGGTGGGATAGCACTCATGCAATGCAAGCCCAAGGGTATGTGATGCCTTGGGAGGAGTTCAAGAGCAAGTTCAGCAAAGCCCATGTTCCTTTGGGATTGGTGAAAAGGATGAGAGATGAGTTCAGAAATCTGAAGCAAGGTTCCCTATCTGTGGTGGATTACCATGACAAGTTCCTTACCTTGTCTAGGTATGCCCCAGATGACACCAACACCACTGAGAAGAAGCAAGAAAGGTTTCTGGATGGACTTCATGATGAGATGCAATGTGTCTTGGTCAGCATTCACTTTGCCGACCTGGAGTCATTGGTTGATTCTGCCATTCAGATGGAAGGCAAACTCAAGCAAGCTGCAGAGAACCGTAAGCGCCGTATGATGTATCAAGGCAACTCGAGCAACTCGCAGAAGCCAAGGGGAAATCCACCTATGGGTTTCGCCCCTAGACCTATGAGGCCGTTTGCACCTGCTCCACGTCCCAACTATCCCAACCGTCCGCCCAGCAACAACTTCAACCGTGCATCTCCAAGACCTAGTGGCAACAACTTCAACACCAATACCCCTAGGCTAAATGGCGCCCCTGTGCTACCCAAGCCTGGTGACAAGTCTGGTGTTACCTGTTATGAGTGCGGACTCAAAGGGCACTACTCCAATGAATGCCCCAAGAAGCTAAATGATGCATCCAAGACCACTGCTCCTGCTCAGCAGCAGCGCCATGTTGGAAATGGCAAGAACTATCCACCAAGGAACCAGCCTCACCCTCGAGGCCGTCTGAATCACATGAATGTTGAAGAAGCTCAGGAAGCAACTGATGTTGTGCTTAGTATGTTCCCTGTTAACTCAGTTCCTGCAAGAGTTCTGTTTGATTCTGGAGCTTCCCACTCGTTTGTTACTCAGTTATTCATTGATAAAAGTGGACTTCAACCAACACCCCTGAAAAATACCATGTCTGTGCAAATACCTGGGTCAATAACCAAGGCTAGTTGGACCTGCTTGGCAGTGCCCATAGAAATCCATGGGATATCATTCTTAGCCAGTTTGATTGTGTTAGGAACTAAGGGATTGGAAGTAGTCCTAGGTATGGATTGGATATCTCAACACCAAGGAATTATAGATTGTGCCAAAAAGACCATCACTATGAGGAGTAGCCACGGAATTGTAGTAAAGCATGTGTCAGTTAAACCCACCCAAATCCCCAGATGTCATAAGAGTATCTCAGGGCCAACTCTGGAGCAAGTCCCCATCCTTTGTGAATACCCGGATGTTTTTACCGATGAGCTACCCGAAATGCCACCGGATCAAGATATTGAGTTTATCATTGAGCTTATCCCCGGAACTGGATCCATAGCCCAACGACCCTATCGTATGAACCCAGCTGAACTAGTGGAGTTAAAGAAGCAATTGGATGACCTTTTGAGTAAGGGATTGATTCAGCCAAGTTCTTCTGCTTGGAGATCACCCATCTTTTTTGTGGATAAAAGTGACGGTTCCAGCCGACTGTGCACTGATTACCGCAAGTTAAATGATGTGACCATCAAGAATAAGTATCCTCTCCCCAAGATTGATGATCTGTTTGACCGATTGACTGGAGCTCGAGTCTTCTCAAAGATAGACCTTAGAACTGGATACCATCAACTGAAGATCCATGCAACTGATATACCTAAAACCGCCTTCACTACCCATTACGGATTGTATGAGTACACCATAATGTCCTTCGGATTAACCAATGCCCCTGCTTATTTCATGAATCTCATGAATAAGGTTTTCATAGAGTTCTTGGATAAGTTTGTCATTGTCTTCATTGATGACATTCTTATCTACTCCAAGTCCGAAGAAGAGCATGCAACCCATCTGAGATTAATCTTAGAGACTCTGAGAGAGCATCAGCTGTATGCCAAGTTTAGTAAATGTGAGTTCTGGTTGAAGGAAGTTGGATTCTTAGGCCATGTATTATCAGCGGGAGGAATATCAGTAGACCCAAAGAAGATCAAATCGGTCATGGAATGGGAAGCCCCTACCACTCAAACTGAAGTTAGAGGTTTTCTCGGATTGGCGGGATATTACTGCAAGTTTGTTGAAGGGTTTTCAAGCATTGCCCGGCCAATGACCCAATTGTTGAAGAAGGACAAGAAGTTTGAATGGACCCCTAAGTGTGAAGAAAGTTTTCAAGAGCTCAAGAAGCGATTGGTGACCGCCCCCGTCCTAACCATGCCCGATATCACCAAGAACTTTGATGTCTATTGCGACGCCTCCAAACTTGGACTTGGTTGTGTGTTAATGCAAGAAGGCAAGGTCATAGCTTACCTCTCTCGGCAGCTTCGACCTCATGAAGAAAATTATCCAACCCATGATCTGGAGTTAGCAGCCGTAGTTCTAGCTTTGAAGACCTGGAGGCACTATCTTATGGGCAACCATTGCGAGATCTACACTGATCACAAGAGTTTGAAGTATATTTTCACCCAGAAGGGGTTGAACATGAGGCAAAGAAGATGGATAGAGTTGATCAAGGATTATGATCTGGAAATTCATTATCACCCCAGTAAGGCCAATGTAGTGGCCGATGCATTGAGTAGGAGGCCCTGCTCGTTGAATATGATGATCAAAGAGGAGCAACCTATGTTGCACCAAGAGTTTGAAAGGTTTGGATTGGAACTAGTCAGTCGAGGATTCTTAGCCAACCTTGAGTTTCAACCCACCTTGATGAGCCAAATTAAAGAAGCCCAGAAGGGAAATGAGAGTATTGACAGAATTAAGCGCAGAATTAGTTCCGGCAAGGTGCCAGGATTTGAAGAAGATGATCAAGGAGTTCTTTGGTATAAAGGACGTATCTGTGTGCTTGCGGACTCAGGATTGAAGGAGGTTATTATGAGAGAAGCCCATGAGACACCTTACTCCATTCATCCCGGTGGAACTAAGATGTACCAAGATTTAAAGGAACAATTTTGGTGGCATGGAATGAAGCGTGAGATTGCATTGTTCATATCTAAGTGTGATATTTGTCAAAGGGTCAAGGCTGAACATCAATGTCCTGCAGGATTGCTGCAACCTTTGCAAGTTCCGGAATGGAAGTGGGAATCTGTTGGAATGGATTTCATCACTGGATTTCCAAGGTCTAGCCATGGAAATGACTCTATCTGAGTCATTGTGGATAGACTAACCAAAGTTGCCCACTTTATTCCTGTCAAGACCACTTATACCTCAGGATAGCTGGCAGATCTTTATCTATCCAGAATTGTTAGTTTGTATGGAGTCCCTAAAACCATAGTTTCCGATCGAGGAACCCAATTCACCTCAAGATTTTGGAGAAGTTTGCATCAAGCCTTGGGAACCAAATTAGCCTTTAGTATGGCTTACCACCCTCAGACTGATGGATAGACTGAGAGAGTAAATCAGATACTTGAAGATATGTTGAGAGCCTGTGTTCTAGCCTATGGAGCTAAGTGGGAAGATTGTCTGCCTTTCGCAGAGTTTTCCTACAACAACAGTTATCAAGCCAGTTTGCAAATGGCCCCATTTGAAGCTTTATATGGACGAAAGTGCCGTACCCCTTTGAATTGGTCAGAAACAGGAGACAGTCAGATATTTGGACCAGACATTCTGCAAGAGGCTGAAGAGAAGGTTCGCCTAATTCGTGATTACCTCAAGGCAGCCCAATCTAGACAGAAGAGTTATGCGGACAAGAGACGTAGAGAACTGACCTTCCAGATTGGAGATTTTGTGTATCTTAGAGTATCACCTCTCAAGGGAATGCAAAGATTCCAAGTAAAAGGAAAGCTTGCACCAAGGTATATTGGACCCTTCAAGGTACTAAGCCGCAGAGGAGAAGTGTCATATCAGTTGGAAATGCCCCCTGAATTGTCCGAAGTGCACGATGTCTTTCACGTGTCGTTACTTCGGAAATGTCTTGAAGTTCCGGAGAAGCCAGAAATCTTTAAGAATATTGATCACCCTTCTGTGGACATCAACAAGGATTTGACCTATCGTGAAGTGCCTACCCGTATCCTCGAGGAAGCCTATCACACCACTCGAACCCGAAGCATCAAGTTTCTAAAGGTTCAGTGGAGTAATCACACCGAAGATGAAGCTACTTGGGAACAAGAAGATTACCTTCAGAAAGAATTTCCCAATCTTTTCAGTTCTTAATTAGTGAATCTCGGGGACAAGATTCTTTTTAAGGGGGGAAGATTGTAACAACTCAGAAATTTGTAATCCACTTCCTATGAATTTAAATACCAAATTTTGGGTCAAGATAAAACTTTTTATCTATCATTGCATGTATGCATGTATTTTCCATTATATGTCTTTTATGATTTCATGTGTGTGATTATTTGTTGTGCAATAGTTAGATAGTTATAACTTAACCAACAGAGACATTAGAGAAGGATTATACAAGCCAAAGAAACGAGAAATAAAAATAATAAAGAAAAAGAGAAGGATAAGTTGATCTAGAAAATGTTATTGACTACCCTACTTTGGACACCTATATTAAGAAATCTGTAACTCAAGCAAAGGTTTGGTCAGTTAGTTGAGCTTAACCAAGTCACATACTAACTCAACCAAGAAGTTTCTAACCAAATTTCAAATCAGAACATCACTCAAACATCAGCCAAACTTTGAATCTGAAATAGTGACAATACCCTAATTTCAAATACAAATTTTTGCAAAACCTGTTATTTCTTCAGAACAAAAATATCACTGGAAACCTTGGCTAATATGTTGATCACCCAAAGTGGAAATTTTCAAAATTTCGAATTTGAATCTCTTGCGGGCATTGTGTCGAACACCTGGAGAACAAAAATCGGGAGAAATCGAGTTTACTGTGAAGATCACTGCTCCCATTTGTCTCGTGCCTGTAGCCATGCTCGTTGACGATGCCGCGGTCGAGCCCAGCCCCCTCTGCTCTGAACCGAGCCGTGAGAAGTGGAGGGAAGAAGAGGAACGCGCCCAGGACCCCCCTCCCTGTCTCTCCTCTTCTTGCACGACGCCGACCGCTGTGACTGCGCCAGAGCCGACCCACAGCACTCCGCGGCCGAGACCAAACCCCTCCAGCACGCCCCCGAGGCCGCCGTGCCCAGCGTGGCCTTTGCTCACTGCCAGGGCCCCCGCACTAGCCACCTTCTGGCCGCCCTTGCCCTCGGCCTCCCGAGCCTATAAACCCCCCCCCCTTCGACCCGCAGAAGGTGCACACACTCACCGCAACCGATCCCCACTCTTCTCTCTTCCTCTCTCCCTCGGAAGCGTCCAATCTTTGGGAGCGTGCGCCGCCACGTTCCTGGAGACTCCGGCCACCGTTGGAGCTGCTGCTGGTGCGAGGTGGAGGAGCGGAGCCGCCGCCATCGATCTGCTACCCCGCCGTCAAGCTCTGCTTCCTCTCTGTCATGCCCTCGCCGTTGAACAGTCATACCTGCAAATGCCGGTGAGCCCTGCCCTAGCCGAGGAAGACGACACCCCTGAGCCGTTAGATCTCGATCCGTCGGTCGCGTACCGATTCGGTGCGTTAAGTGACCTGACCGGTGGGCTCCACCTGTCAGGTTTAAAAATTAGAAACTTATCCCACCCGGGTGAAACGGTATCGGGCCGGCCCGTTCGGGTTTCATTTGGATTCGGCCCAGCTAGGTTAGAATTAGGTCCATTTCGTTTTTAATTATTTTCCCGCCGTTTGAATTATTTCAAATATGATTCAGATATGATTTTCAAACCTTAATTCCAAGAGTTTTACAAATCCATTTCTAGCAAATGAATATGCGTTGGAAAGCTTAGGAATTGCTCTACACTGTAGAACTAGTTAGAATTCAAATTGAGTTAGGGATTTAAATAAATAAGAATAATGTGACCATAGCTTTATTAATCATAGAAAAATTCTAGAAAATTATTTAAACCTCCTAAAATGATGAAACTTGGTTTGTGAACTCACTAATTAACTTCCCTACTATTTAGTCAACCTTAATCAACTCAAACCTTGTTAGTGATATAATTTAGACCTTAATCCAACTCTAGTTAGTAACATAAAATGATAGAACTCTATTATACACTTAGAATTAATTTGCCCTCAAACACCAATTCACTTAATGAGTCCATCCTCATTGGAACTAGTACAAATACCCTTAGTTCAAAACCCATACTTAAAAAGTAAACCACACATGGCATATGGTAGAAAATTTAACTTGCACACTCAATGCAAACTTGGAAGAAAACTTGCAACACAATTCAAATAAAATCCAATAGGAAGGCTATTGTTTGAAAACAAGTATGTGTGCTTGGTGTGTTGTTAGCATTGTGTAGTGATGATGTGCTTTGTGTTTATTCATTATTAGATGCTAGTGTTGTCGAGGAGGATATTGAGGGCAAATATTATCAAGAAGAAGAAGAATACCCCGGACACTTTGCCAACCAAGGCAAGCCATCTTTTGAATAATACTCCACATACCTAGTTTTACTTTTGCATTCTACTTGTTTTAAGTAAATTGCATGATTGAATTGCTAGAGTAGAATGATAGATGTGTAGTGATATCTTGCTTAGCAAGAGCATCAAGCTGAGTTTATCCAACCTTATTTTAGTGGTATCATCACTTCTTGTAGTTGCTTAGTCACTAATAAAATTGGTGCTATCTCTAAGAGGAACCCCATTTGAACTTGGTGACTTGAACTTGAAAACTTGAATTGGAGACCTCTCATACAAGATGGTTTTATGAAGGAAAATAATCTTGACTAAGGACTATGGAATATATTTGCCAAATGATACTAAGTGATGTACTATGTGAGCCAACCATACCGTATGACCACATTACCCCTAAATGGGAAGGGGCTTAGTCCGTATCTTGTTTACCCTAGTGTGGGAGGCCTTGTATCACCCTTTATAGAATTGCACCATGCGCGGGTACTTCTGAACCGAGTGGAACTTCCATTCATCCGGCATCCCAGAGCGGGCAAAACTAGAGGCGTCGGAACAGGGATTTCCGTATCTCGGGCTCTAGGGAAGGATCCTATACTAGAGTGAGCAAGTGAAAGAGTTTGTTTGATTATCTAAACCTGGCATACTTTGTGTATGACGAACCATGGATTTCTCCCGGCAGATGTATCGAATCTTGTGGGTAAAGTGTACCCCTCTGCAGAGGTTTCAAACTATTCGAATAGCCACGTCCTCGGTTATGGACAGTTGGCAAACTGTACTTGACTTTTGTCAAGAATGATAATAACTTATGGTGACTGGGTGAATGACATGACTTGACTTGACATTGATATTGACACACTTGAAGTTCCTTTTAGATTGAACTTAGAGAACTAAACTTCTTTTCTACCAATGAACATTCTTGGGAAATAAAACTAGCTTTTGTAACTAAACTTAGTGCTTAGTCCACCATATCAACCTTGCATATCTACTTCATCATTTCATTGATAAGATGGTTTGCGAGTGCATCCAATGTACTCACGGCTGTGTCCCTGGCTATCAACTTGGCCAGACTATGGGGAAGAGTATCCGGAGGAAGGTTATGAAGAGGAGTACCAGAACTAGGATCTTCTACTGAGTCGCCATTGCCTGTAGGGTGAAGGCATGGTCCCGAAGACGTTATTTCCGCTGCTATATTGTGTTGTAATATGAACTTGGTCTCTATGACCATTGTATTTGAACCATCGTATTGTAATGTCTATGGAACTAGTTACCAACTACGTTATGTGTATCACAACAATGATTCTGGGATTGTGGTGGAATGCATAACGGGCACTTCAAATTTCTTATAAATTTGGGGGTCACAAGTAGCAACAGCACATCTACAACCTTAGAGGTTTCTATCACTCCCCCAGATTAAATAGAGGCATGAACCCACTATCGAGCATAAATACCCCCTCTTGGAGTCACTAGCAACTACTCGGCCAAGATAGCTACTAACAACGGAGAGCATGCAAGATCATAAACAACATAGAGATAACATAAGATATATTTCAGTATAGCAACTCAATCATAACACCAATATTCATCGGATCCCAACAAACCAAACATGTAGAATTACATAACGGTGATCTCAATCATGTAGGGCAGCTCATGAGATCTAAACATGAAGCACATGGTGGAGGAGACAACCATCTAGCTACTGCTATGGACCCATAGTCCAAGGTAGACTACTCACTCATTGCTCCGGAGGCAAGCATGGCGATGAAGAAGACCTCCGGTGGCGATTCCCCTCTCTGGCAGGGTGCCGGGAAGAGCTTCTGGACCCTTCCGATCTTCGGGTCGACAGCGGCGGCGGATCGCGATGTGTTTTGGAAAATTGATCGGGTACTTAGGTTTTTTCCATCGGGGGTCTTTATAGGCAAAGGGGCATCGTCAGAGGTGGACCGAGGTGACCTCGCATGTAGGGGGCACGGCCAGGGGCTGGGCCGCGCCGCCCTGGTGTGTCTGGCCCTCGTGGCCCCCCTCCGACTCCTCTTCGGATCTCTGGAAGCGTCCGGAAAAATAAGACTTCAGGAACTTGTTTCGTCCAATTCTGAGAATATTTCCTGTGTAGCTTTTTTGAAACACAAAACAACAGAAAACAAGGAACTGGCACTGTGGCAACTTGTTAATAGGTTAGTTCCGTAAAATGCATAAAAGTGCCACGAAGTGTAATGAAACATTAGGCAAATGGTGTAAAAACAAGAATGGAGCATCAAAAATTATAGAAATGTTTGAGACGTATCAAGCATCCCCAAGCTTAACTCCTGCTCGTCCTCGAGTAGGTAAGTGATAACAAAAGAATAATTTTTGAGGTGACATGCACCTACACAATCTTGATCATATATGTAAGCATTTGTGAGCTGGGATCATAAGAACTTAAAACATGGGCATGAAAGATATAATCTTGACAATAAAACTTAGCAACCATGTTATAAACATGAAAATGAACACAAACAAAAGATCATGAAAATGAAACAATGAAAGTCAAACGTGTGTTCAAATCATAAGGAAAAACATACAAATGGTTTTCAGCTTGTCCTTCATGGAGAGCAAAACATAAATGCATAGGACACCTTCAAGATTAAGAGGGCGACTAGATACAAATAATTTAAGAACAAGTGAAACCAACAATATGAATCAATCAATGAAAACTTTGGGACAATGCACATTATACTAAGAATGACAACTATGCTCTCTTAATGGTGCATAAAGATAGAAGGTGGTGACTCAACATGAAAGTAAAAGAAAGGCCCTTCGCGGAGGGAAGCAGTGATTGCAAGTTTTATAGACCTTCAAAAATTATGTTACTTACCGGCTTTGAGCTCTCATTGCCCCCATCATAAGCATCTTGAATGGTTAAAGTTAATGTGAGAACAATTATGATCTATATGCTTGACAAATCATAAGTTGAAAACCTCGTGCCCCATGAATACGAGTACCCAAACCTCATATTACTTTACTTAGAGTCCCAAGCAAGGCTCTTGTCATTGTAAGTATATATGTATCATCGAGAACCGCCAACGGGGGTACTCCGTGCCCGATGACATGGAACAAGCCCACATCAAAATGACAGGACAAGCAGACAATGAACACCTCGACATCTCTTTTATTTGCCATTTGTTTAGCTTTTTATTTTGAGATGTGTCGTCGAATGTCCACTATGGGCATGCTGCAAGTTTCCACCATGAATTATGCATGGCTTAGATTGGCGGCCCAGGCGACAAACTCCATGATCCCTGCAAGTTTCCCAATTCATTTCACACCGCGGGCATCCACAAACAAAAGATCATGATATCAACTCAAATAAGAAGTGCAATGTTGAAAGCTTGCCCCATGACAGCATGGTTGGGCTAGTATCCAACTTACAACTTGCAAGCATAATAACTCAACATAAGAGACCACAATGTCAAATTTTTAAAAACAAGGAAAAGTAAAGTGTGCCTTCCGGTTCGTGAGAGCTTTAATAACCAATTTTTGCATAACACTAGTAAGAGTTTAATTTGAAGAGAAAATAAAAGCAAGTCAAATTTACTTGGAATAGCAAATTGCTAGTAGGTATGTATGGTGGACACTTTGGCAAACTTGGTTTTTAGGAGTTGGATGCACGAGTAGAGCTCATACTCAGTACAAGGCGAGGGCTAGCAAAAGACTGGGAGTGACCAACTAAGAGAGCAATAATGGCCATAATCATGCAAAGCGATAAAGTGACATTAAAAGAAGCATAAGATGGCATCAAAAGTCAAAAACTAAATGATCATAGAGGCTATTGGTGACTTTGTAAGAGTCTAACATGTGTGAGCATGCGCCAAGTCAACCCAAATAAAGCATCAAGGAGAAAACCAAAATAATGCTTCCAAACAATAAAAATAACGCATGATTTTTTCAAAGGCTCATTAAGCAATCTCAGTTATTTGAGACAAGTCATGCTATAGCAAAACCACTAAGCATACTATCAAAAAGACATCAAGCATGACATGAAAAAGCCTAAGCCATAGTCTACACAAGCTCCTTCTTGTACCACTTTTTTGCATAAAGCTTTTTCTCTTTTCCAACACCATTTGAAAATTTTTATAAACACCTCTTTTGATAAAAACCAATAAAGATCAGAGGCAAAAATATACCTTGATGAAAAGATATGACAAGGTCTGAACGCAAATCAAGGCAAAAATAAAAACCAAAAGCAGTAGCAGAAAAAGAAGAACACTCAATTTTTGATAAGAATGAAAACTAGAGCGTTCTTGACAAATGAAAAGCAAGGCAACTTCTCAAAAGGAAATTTGTTGGGGTCCAACCGTTTATTGCAGCAAACAAAAGTAAACTAATAAATAAAACTAAAACAAATGACACTCCAAGAAAAACACATAGTGCATAAAGCAAAAAAAAAATTATTTTGAAAGGTGACCTGATTTTTGCCGATGAAGAAGGGGTGCCTCGGGGGCATCCCCAAGCTTTGACGCTTGTACTTCTTGGATATTTCTTGGGGTGATGCATGGGTATCCTCAAGCTTGAGCTTTTGTCCATTCTTCAACTCATCTCATCATTCTCCAATCCCTACACTTGAGAACTTTCTTCATACAAAACTAAACACAAATCTATTAGCAACATTAGTGTAAGCATAACATATAATCAACCTCTTTTTGCTTCAGGTTTCAACCCAAAACCACCACATATAAAGTATATACTACTGTAGCAACTTCCCCAAAAGTTCCGTGATCAAAAGAACTCAAAAGAAAGCGATAAAGCGGCAAAAACGAATAGTGACAGAAATCTGTCAAAACAGAATAGCTGACAAAGGTTGAATTTTTAAGTGGTTTTCTATTGCTCAAATCAAAAATGGTTCAACTAACGAAAGTTTGGATATAACCTGCGGCATATGCACAAGAAATTTCAGGTCCAAAAGATATACAGGGAATTTTCACGAATTGTTACGGTGCAGCACCGAAAACAGTTTCAGGACAGCAACATCCCCAAATCTTTACCTCAGTCAAATTAGAGGCTTCTCTTGGCACAACAATGAAATAAAAAGGATAAGGAGAGGTCATTACAGTATTAATGACTTCCAAGACTCAAATAAAAGAAAAAGTACAAAAAAAACATTGGGTTATCTCCCAAGAGTGCTTTTCTTTAACGCCTTTGAGGTAGGTGCAGAAAATTGCGAATCAAGTAACATCAAGAGATGAAGCATTAAGATGCATAGGAACAAAGAAATGAATACTATCCAAATGAGGTTTTGAGTACCCCTTGCAGTCACGCCTTGGTACACTATTTTCATCAAAAAGATTTTCAGGACAAATTCAACTAAAATTAGTTTCCAAGGCATCATGAATTACTACAAGTTTACAAGGTATTGGCATTCTAGAATCTTCATTGGGTGTACCAACAATTTCAATAGGCGAGCCAAGCTTATTAAACTTCTTAAAAACTTTCCTAGCTTCAATTGCAACATCTCTAAATTCTATGCGCAAAGTTTCCAAGATAAAAGCTTTCTTTTCGGGATCCTCAATTTCATGAAGCTTAAGGAACATGTATTGCATAAAAGGATTAAGGCTAGCAAACCTAGCTTCTAACATGTGAACTAAATAAGCAGAAGCAATTTCATAACTAGGAGCTAGCTCAACCAAAGATTTTTCCTCAACTTCTTTATGCATACTAATGTGATTAAAGAACTCCTTAATGTTATCTTTCCCAATAATTGAACCACTACCTACGGAGAGGTCCTCCAAAACATACTTAGGGAACAACATGATGAACTAAAAGCAAGTAGATAAAAGCAACTATAAAGTAAACTAATTTTTTGTGTTTTTTATATAAAACGATGCAAGTAAAAATAAATTAAAGCAAAACTTAAAATAAAGTAAAGGATGTGTGTGCAAAAAACTCCCCTTGCAGAGGTCTTCCACTTCTTCCCCGGCAACGGCGCCAGAAAACTTGTTGGTGGCATGGTGATGATGTATGAAATTAATGAAGTAAATGACCGGCCAGTTGGAAAACCCCAAGAGAAGGTTTTGATGAATATAGCAGCAAGTTTTCCCTCAGTTAAGAAACCAAGGTATGTCGATCAGGAGAAGAGCAGACAATACGACTGAAGGTGATGCTGCTAGCTTGCGACAGCTTCAGACAATTTATAGGGCGCCTCGTCCAAGCTTTGCTTTGCTAGCTGCAATGCAGAACCTGCACACACACAACCAAGTACTTTGTTCCCAACTTGCGATGAGGTTGTCAATCTCACCGGTTTGCTTGAAACAAAGGGTATGAGCGTATCGAGTGGAAAGTGATAATAGTATGCGAGTAAAGTAAACAGTGCGAGTAAAGTAAACAGGTGATAGCAATATGATGGAAATAGGACCGGGGTCCACAGTTCACTAGTGGTGTCTCGCCATAAGATAAATAACACCTGCTGGGTAAACAAATTACAGTTGGGCAATTGATAGAATAAAGATAAACATGATATGTCAAGAAGATCACTATGCGATTTACTCTGGGCATTACAACAAAATACATAGACCGCCATCCAACTGCATCTATGACTAATAATCCACTCTCGGGGATATCATCCAAACACCCCATGAGTATTAAGTTGCGAACAACAGATAATTGCATTAAGCAAAGTGTGTAATGTAAACAAAGCATATGCCCTCGAGCATATGATTGTTGTTTTCTCCCTAGTAGCAACAACACATCTACAACCTTAGAGGTTTCTATCACTCCCCCAGATTAAATAGAGGCATGAACCCAGTATCGAGCATAAATACCCCCTCTTGGAGTCACTAGCAACTACTCGGCCAAGATAGCTACTAACAATAGAGAGCATGCAAGATCATAAACAACATAGAGATAACATAAGATATATTTCAGTATAGCAACTCAATCATAACACCAATATTCATCGGATCCCAACAAACCAAACATGTATAATTACATAACGGTGATCTCAATCATGTAGGGCAGCTCCTGAGATCTAAACATGAAGCACATGGTGGAGGAGACAACCACCTAGCTACTGCTATGGACCCATAGTCCAAGGTAGACTACTCACTCATCGCTTCGGAGGCAAGCATGCGATGAAGAAGACCTCCAGTGGAGATTCCCCTCTCTGGCAGGGTGCCGGGAAGAGCTTCTGGACCCTCCCGATCTTTGGGTCGACGGTGGCGGCGGATCGCGATGTGTTCTAGAAAATTGATCGGGTACTTAGGTTTTTTCCGTCGGGGGGTCTTTATAGGCGAAGGGGCATCATCAGAGGTGGACCGAGGCGACCTCACACGTAGGGGGCACGGCCAGGGGTTGGGCCACGCCGCCCTGGTGTGTGGGGCCCTCGTGGCCCCCCTCCGACTCTTCTTCGGATCTCTGGAAGCTTCCGGGAAAAATAAGACTTTAGGAACTTGTTTCGTCCAATTCTGAGAATATTTCTTGTGCAGCTTTTCTGAAACACAAAAATAGCAGAAAACAGGGAACTAACACTGTGGCGACTTGTTAATAGGTTAGTTCCGGAAAATGCATAAAAGTGCCACAAAGTGTAACGAAACATTAGACAAATGGTGTAAAAACAAGCATGGAGCATCAAAAATTATAGATACGTTTGAGACGTATCAATGGCATGTAGCAACAGCCCGTTGGGAACCCCAAGAGGAAGGTATGATGAGCACAGTAGCAAGTCTTCCCTTAGTTGTGAAACCAAGGTTTATCGAACCAATAGGAGAAAGCCAAACTTCAGAAGGTGATGCTTGCTAGCTTTACGACACTCCAGACAATGGCGCCAAAAAACTTGCTGGTGCGTAGTTGACGTATGAGCTTCTTCACCTAGCAGCAACGTGAAACCTGCACACAACACAACTAAGAACTTTGCTCCCAACTTACGATGAGGTTGTCAATCTCACCGGTTTGTTGTACACAAAGGATTGAGCGTATCGAGTGGTAAAAGGATAATAGTAATGCAAGAAAGTAAACAGTGCTAGTAATAGTAAAACGGTAAAGCTATATAAAGGAAATTGGACCGGGGTCCACAGTTCACTAGTGGCGTCTCTCCATAAGACAAAAAATAACATGCTGGGTAAACAAATTACAGTTGGGCAATTGATAGAATAAAGATAACGTACATATGTCACGAGGATCACTATGAGGTTCACTCTGGGCATTATGACAAAATACATAGACCATAATCCAACTGCATCTATGACTAAAAATCCACTCGCGGGGAATCTTCCGAGGACCCCTTGAGTATTAAGTTGCAAACAACAGATAATTGCATTAAGCAAAGTGTGTAATGTAAACAAAACAAATGTCCTTGGACACAACAATGTTGTTTTCTCCCTAGTGGCAACAGCAAATCTACAACCTTAGAGGTATCTGTCACTCCCCCAGATTAAATAGAGGCATGAACCCAACTATCGAGCATAAATACTCCCTCTTGGAGTCACTAGCATCTACTCGGCCAAGATAGCTACTAGCAACGAAAAGCATGCAAGATCATAAACAACATAGAGATAACATAAGATATATAATTCAGCATATCAACTTAACATAGTACCAATACTCATCGGATCCCAACAAACACAATATGTATGATTACATCAAGATGATCTTGATCATGTAGGGCAGCTCACAAGATCTAAACATGAAGCAAATGGTGGAGAAGACAACCATCTAGCTACTGCTATGGACCCGTAGTCCAAGGTAGACTACTCACACATCACTCCAGAGGCGACCATGGTGGTGGAGAAGACCTCCGGCAGGGATTCCCCGCTCCGATAGGGTGCCGGGAAGAGCTCCTGGATCCTCCCAATCTTGTTTCGACGATAGCGGCAGCTTGCAGTATGTTTCGAGGAAAAGCGATCCATCCCTTAGGTTTTTCCCGTCGAGAGGACTTTATAGGCAAAGGTGCATCGTCAGAGGTGGGACCAGGTGGTCTCACCACAGGTGGGCGCGGCCAGGGGCTAGGCCGCACTGCCTGGTGGTGAGGCTGGCCCCTGGCCCTCCTCCGTCTCATCTTCAGTCTTCGTGAAGCTTCAGTAAAAATAGGAGGTTTGGCTTTTGTTTTGTCCAATTCTGAGAATATTTCCTGTGTAACTTTTCTGAAACACAAAATAGCAAAAAACTGGGAACTGGCACTATGGCATCTTGTTAGTAGGTTAGTTCCAGAAAATGCATAAAAATGCCACGAAGTGTAACAAAACACGAAGCAAATGGTGTAAGAACAAGCATGGAGCATCAGAAATTATAGATACGTTTGAGATGTATCAAGCATCCCCAAGCTTAACTCTTGCTCGTCCTCGAGTAGGTAAGTGATAACAAAAGAATAATTTTTGAGGTGACATGCACCATCACAATCTTGATCATCTATGTAAGCATTGAGTACTGGGATCAAAGAACTTAAAACATGGGCATAAAAGATATAATCTTGACAATAAAAACTTAGCAACCATGTTATAACATGAAAAGAAACACAAACGAAAGATCATGGATAATGAAACAATGAAAGTCAAAGATGTGTTCAAATCATATGGAAAAATATAACAAATGGTTTTCAGCTTGTCCTTCATGGAATAGCAAAATATAAATGCATAGGACACCTTCAAGTTTAAAAGGGCGACTAGATACAAATAATTTAAGAACAGATGAAACCATAATCATGAATCAATCAATGATAAACTTTGGGACTATGCACATAAAACTCAGAATGGCACCTATGCTCTCTTAGACGATGCATAAAGGTAGAAGGTGAAGACTCAACATAAAAATAAAAGAAAGGCCTTTCGCAGAGGGAAGCAGTGATTAAACATGTGCTAGAGCTTTTCATTTGTAAAACAGAGAGATAAAAATTAGTTTTAAGAGGTGGTTGTCTTTGTCAATGACTAGCAATGGGGTTCTTACTATCTTCCATACAAAAATGAGCAAGTTTTTGAGAGAGAGAGAGATTGGCACTTTTGTGCTCTTTTATAAAGCTTGGCACTCCTCCCCACCTTTTTCCTTTCACAAACCATGGCTAACCGATTCCATCGGGTGCCCACCAACATTCACATACCATGGAGGAGTGCCTTTTTTTTCTTTTTTTTTCCCTTTTTTGGAATGAAATAATATGGAAGATAGCAAATCCGACCACTATGTCCCCATGAGCTAAAAACAAATGACACAAAATGAGAAGTATTTTGAAGGTTTTTTCGAAAGGTAGCACATGAAAATTTACTTGGAATGGCATGCAAATACAATGCATAGGAGTTTATAGTGGACACATTGGAACTACTTGGTTTTTGGGAGTTGGATGCATGAGTAGAGCTCATACTAAGTACAAAATGAGGGCTAGCAAAAGACTGGGAGCGTCCAACAAAGAGAGCAATAACGGCCATAATCATGCATAGCGACAAAACATCATTAAAAGAAGCATAAAATGGCATCACAAGTCAAAAACTAAATGATCATATAGGCTTATGGTGACTTTGTATGAGTCAAACATGTTGTAAACATGCACCAAGTCAACCCAAATAAAGCATCAAGGAGAAAACCAAATAAATGCTTCCGTATAATAAAAACAACGCATGATTTTTTCAAAGGCTCATTAAGCAATCTCAGTCATTTGAGACAAGTCATGCTACAGGAAAAATCACTAAGCATGCTATCAAAACGACATTAAGCATGGCATGAAAAATTCTAAGCCGTAGTCTAAACAAGCTTCTTTTTGTACCACTTTTTTGCATGAAACTTTTTCTCTTTTCCAACGCCATTCAAACCTTTTTGAAATAACTTTTTTGATGAAATCCAACATAGACCAGAGGTCCAGATACACCTTGATGCAAAGATAAAACAAGATCTGAACAAAAATCAAGGCGAAAAATGAAAGCTAAACGCAGTTCTAGATAAAGAGAACACTCGTTGAACGATAAGAGTGAAAAATAGAGTGTTTTTGGCAAATGAAAAATGAGTACATCTCCTCCAAAAGAAATTTGTTGGGGTCCAATAATTTATTGTAGCAAAAAACAAAATAAAATTGAAAGAAAAAGTAAAGACGCTCCAAGAAAAATGCATAGTGCATGAAGCAATAAAAATATAGTGTGTTGAAAGGTGACCTGATTTTTGCCGATGAAGAAAGGGTGCCTCGGGGGCATCCCCAAGCTTTGACGCTTGTACCTCTTGGATATTTCTTGGGGTGACATGGGCATCCCCAAGCTTGAGCTTTTGTCCATACTTCATCTCATCTCATCATTCTCCAATCCCTACACTTGAAAACTTCCTTCATACAAAACTTCACACAATTCTATTAGCAACGTTAACATAAACTTAATAGTAGATCAACCCTTTTTGGTTCAGGTTTCAACTCAAAAACACCACATATAAAGCATATACTACTGTAGCAACTTCCCCAAAAGTTCCATGATCAAAAGAACTCAAAAAGAAAGCGATTGAGAGGCAAACACAAATAGTGACAGAAACCTGTCAAAACAGAACAACTGATAAAGGTCAAATTTTTCGAGGACCTTCTGTTGCTCAAATCAAAAAGTGCAAAACTAATGAAAGTTTGGATATAACCTGGTGCATATGCACAAGAAATTGCAGGTCAAAAAGATATTCTGAGAATTTTCATGAATTTTTATGGTGCAGCACCAAAATCTGTTTCAGGACAGCAACTTTCCCAAATCTTACCTCCCTCAAATTAGAGGTTCTTCTTGGCACAACAATGAAATAAAAAGGATAAGGAGCGGTTATTACAGTAGTAATAACTTCCAAGACTCAAATAAAAGAATAATAATTGAAAAGAAAACATTGGATTATCTCCTAAGAGTGATTTTCTTTAACGCCTTTGAGCTAGGCACAGAAAGTGCAAATCAAGTAATATCAAGCGATGAAGCATTAGGATTAAGGGATGTCTTATGTCTTCCTTTCTTACCTTTGCTCTTGACTCTAGGAAAGATGTGACTATTGCAAGGTGGAGAGATGAGTCTTATAGTGCCTTTTCTGACATCTATAATGGCGCCCAGGAGCTTTAGTAGAGACCTTCCAAGCATGATTTGTCCTTTTCCTACACATTCAATAACAAGATAATCAGTAGATACCATTCTTCCTAGGACTTTTGTATAAACTCCTTCAGCTATTCCAACGGGAAATATAGTGGCATTATTAGTAAGAGGAATTTCTTCTCCCCCCTCAGAAAGTTTCCAAAGAGACAAAGATTCATAAACATCCTTTGGCATAAGACAAAATTCAGACATAATATCACAACGAGCATGATAAGTTTCACCACTAATGGTGATTTTCACCGTAGGGAACCAACTCGATGGTTCATAATTTGTTGGCACATAATCAAAATGCTCGCGCAAAGTACTGTAGCAATTACCCAAACAAGCAGTGTGAGTCTCAAGAGTATTAAGTCTAGCAAAAATGCTCACAAGAGAGGAATCAAAATCAGTTGGCATGCTATAAATTGTAATCAACTTTTTTATAATATTGAAAGCTTGATCTCCATCACAATGAAGGAAATCTCCTTCTGCTGTAGCATCCAAAGCATATCTATAATGAAGAGCAAGACCAAAGTAAAAGCTACTAAGAAGCAAACTCAAAGTCATTTTCAGTTCAGTTTTTCCATGTCAATCATAAATTCTAGACCAAGCTTCTTTGAAACTCTCCTCACTCTTTTGTTTGAAAGTGAAGATCATTTCCTTGGGCAACATAGTAACAGTAACTAAACTAGACATAAAAAACAACTTAAAATAGAAATTATTTTTTTTGTATTTTGATAAAAAGATGTAAGCAAAAATAAAATAAAGCAAAAGAAAGACAAAGTAAAAGATTGTGCATGCGAAACTCCCCTTGCAGAAGTCTTCTTTCTCCCCGGCAATGGCGCCAGAAAACTGCTTGATGGCATGTAGTAATAGCCCATTGGGAACCCCAAGAGGAAGGTATGATGAGCACAGTAGCAAGTCTTCCCTCAGTTGTGAAACCAAGGTTTATCGAACCAGTAGGAGAAAGCCAAACTTCAGAAGATGATGCTTGCTAGCTTCACGACACTCCGGACAATGGCGCCAGAAAACTTGCTGGTGCATAGTTGATGTTGGAGCTTCTTCACCTAGCAGCAACGTGAAACCTGCACACAACACAACCAAGAACTTTGCTCCCAACTTACGATGAGGTTGTCAATCTCACCGGTTTGCTGTAACGAAAGGATTGAGCGTATCGAGTGGTAAAAGGATAATAGTAGTGCAAGAAAGTAAACAGTGCAATTAATAGTAAACTGGTAAAGCTATATAAAGGAGATTGGACCGAGGTCCACAGTTCACTAGTGGCGTCTCTCCATAAGATAAAAAATAACATGCTGGGTAAACAATTTATAGTTGGGCAATTGATAGAGTAAAGATAACGTACATATGTCACAAGGATCACTATGCGGTTCACTCTGGGCATTATGACAAAATACATAGACCATAATCCAACTGCATCTATGACTAAAAATCCACTCGCGGGGAATCGTCCGAGGACCTCTTGAGTATTAAGTTGCGAACAACAGATAATTGCATTAAGCAAAGTGCGTAATGTAAATAAAGCAAATGTCCTTGGACATAAGAATGTTGCTTTCTCCCTAGTGGCAATAGCACATCTACAACCTTAGAGGTATCTGTCACTCCCCCAGATTAAATAGAGGCATGAACCCAACTATCGAGCATAAATACTCCCTCTTGGAGTCACTAGAATCTACTCGGCCAAGATAGCTACTAGCAACGGAAAGCATGCAAGATCATAAACAACATAGAGATAACATAAGATATATAATTCAGCACATCAACTTAACATAGTACCAATACTCATCGGATCCTAACAAACACAATATGTATGATTACATAAAGATGATCTTGATCATGTAGGGCAGCTCACAAGATCTAAACATGAAGCACATGGTGGAGAAGACAACCATCTAGCTACTGCTATGGACCTGCAGTCTAATGTAGACTACTCACACATCACTCTGGAGGTGACCATGGTGGTGGAGAAGGCCTCCGGTAAGGATTCCCCTCTCTGGCAGGGTGCCGGGAAGAGCTCCTGGATCCTCCCGATCTTGTTTCGATGACGGCGGCGGCTTGTAGTATGTTTCGAGGAAAAGCGATCCGTCCCTTAGGTTTTTCCCGTCGAGGGGACTTTATAGGTGAAGGGGCATCGTCAGAGGTGGGACCAGGTGGTCTGACCATAGGTGGGCACCGCCAGGGGCGTGGCCGCGCCCCCTGGTGGTGAGGTTGGCCCCTGGCCCCCCTCCGTCTCATCTTCGGTCTTTGCAAAGCTTCGGTAAAAATAGGAGGTTCGGCTTTTGTTTCATCCAATTCCGAGAATATTTCCTGTGTAACTTTTGTGAAAAACAAAAACAGCAGAAAACAGGGAACTGGCACTGTGGCCTCTTGTTAGTAGGTCAGTTCTGGAAAATGCATAAAAACACCACAATGTGTAACAAAACACAAAGCAAATGGTTTAAGAACAAGCATGGATCATCGAAAATTATAGATACATTTGAGACGTATCATGTACACGGTAGGCCATCATGCCAATCACAACGCTTTGGGATTCCTGTTAGTCATTCGAGTCTTCTATCCCATACATAAGATGATCTTAGTAGTATGTAAAGACAACCTTAGTGTTTCGGCTGCTCGAACAGTTCTCACCCATCTTATGAATGTCAACGTGCACGCTCATGTGGCATGACCCACGCAATTCGTAGAACACTATAGATGGTGTCACACTTAGGAAGAGCATAACTTCATGATATTTTAGTTTAGTGAGGGATCACCCTATTTACTATGACTACCCACGCAACAAACAAAGTGTACATTAAACATGCAAGTGCTTGTGCTTGGAATTTTTCTTTCTTCTCTTTTCTTTTATTTTGAACAAGTAACCACTGAAAGTAAGTAGGGAATATATGTGCCAAGCTTTGATGCTAAAGAGAAAATAAATTTTAGAATTGTGCAGAGCAAATATGGTTCACATGATTAACACTTTACTAGTTGTAAGTCTCATACCCCATTGTTAATAGTACCTTCCACCACGCGCTACTCAACTTTATAATTACCATAGATTTTCATTGTGTGCATAATATTTTAACCAAGTGCTCACAAAGGGGTACCTCCATGCCACCTATACACACAGTGCCTTTTGGATTTTCATCTTTTTGCAAAGCATAACTTGCATTGTTATCCCCCTTTCCTTCCAAACTTAACTTTTTTTTCTCCAGTAGCTTTCTCATAAGTACTAATCATGCCTGCAGGTGTTGGCCCATTTATTCAAAACAAAATATGCAAAATAAAAACTAAAAACTAGACACGAACACTCCAAGTTTGCGCAAAAGTAAAATGGTGCTAGAAAAACAAGGTTGGAATAATATGCAAACCAAGAAGTTGATAGCTCCAGGGGGTGCCATGGAGATTGATGACCCACAAGTATAGGGGGTGTATCGTAGTACTTTCGATAAATAAGAGTGTCGAACCCAACGAGGAGCAGAAGGTGTTGACAAGTGGTTTTGATCAAGGATTCACTATAAATACTAGCAAAAGGGTTTTCAGGGGTATTTGGTAATGCAAATAAATAAAGTACGAGTAAATAAGAGCAATAATAATAATTGCTGCAAGTGGCCCAATCCTTTCTAGAGCAAAGGACAAGCCGGTTGTGTAACTTATGATGACCAAACGTTCTCGAGGACACACGAGAGTTTCTATCAAGTGCTTTCACATCATGCCGCTAAATAATCTTTATTGGTTTGATAAGTGTTATGGGGGTGAACCTGTGCTAGCGCACTGCCCTTACTAGGATAAATACACACTTGTGATTATACCCCTTGCAAGCATCTGCAAATACAAGAAAGTAATTAAGATAAATCTAACCATAGCCTTAAACTCTAAGATCCTACACTCCCTGGTGCAATAGTTTCCCAACGGAGGTTTAGGTTTCTATCACTCCAGCAACCCCACAATTGGTAGCCAAATACACAATGCATCTCACTAGGCCCATAAATGGTGAAGTATCATGTAGTCGACGTTCACATGACACCACTAGTGAAATAACACCACAACAAATAAATATCAAACCATTAAATATTACTCAACATAATTCCACTACTAACGACTTGACTTCTCCCATGTCCTCAAGAACTAAACGAACTACTCACAAGACATCATATGGATCATGATCAGAAGTGAAATAATGGTAAATAACAATCTGAACATAAACCTTAATTCAACGGTTCCACTCAATAGCATCAACCACTAGAGTAATCAACACCGGGAAAGTTTCCCCTAAGAATTTGACAAGATTCAACTCAAGATGTTACAGCGGGATGGCGTGGTGATGGTGATGATGAAGGTGCTAGTGATGAGGATGATGGTGATGATGATCCCGATGAAGTCTAGCGTGATGATGATGACTATGGCAATGATCTCCCCTCTCTGGAAAGGAATTTCCTCGGCAGATTTCTGCCTGCCGGAGAGCTTTTCTCTCTCTGGTGTTTTCCACCCCGCAGAGGCGGCGGTGTCTATCTCTGAGCCCCCCTTGACTTTGGTTTTTGGGGATGATGAAATACGCGAAGGGGCGATGGCAGAAGTGGGCCAGGACGGCCACACAATAGGCCGGCACGGCCAGGGGTCAGGCCGCGCCCCCTGTGTGTGAGCCTGCCCTGTGGCTCCTCTCGACCCCTCCTTCTGGCTTCTTCAGTCTTCTGGTAAAATGTAATTTTCTAATATTTTTCTGGAATTTCCTAATCTTCCGAAATATAGTGTCTTGACAATCCTTTTTCCAGCAGAATCCTGACTCCAGCAGCAAATCCTCCAATGATCATCAAACATGTAAAAACAGAGGAAACAACATAAGTATCATCTCTAAATGTGAAATATATCAATGAATAATAGTAAATTATGATACCCCCCAAGCTTAGACCTCGCTTGTCCCCAAGCGAAAACTAAACTCAGTAAACATGACCACAGGTTTATGGAGTGAAGTGTCGATAATCAAAATACGGACAAGAAGCATCATATTCACCAAGGCACAGCAACTTCCCTTTATATGATATAGACTTGCAATAAGTAAATGGGAATCACAAACAAAGATGCACAAGGTAAACTATAATTGGTGGTGGCAAACCTTAGTTCTTGGTCAGAGAATAATGAATAAACTATACTTGCTTTTGAACGGAGCCTTTTAAAAACAGAGCTAATATAGCAAAAACCATATGCTCAATGAAACAAACTTTTGCAATCATAGAAAGCTTTCAAAGATATATTACTTCAGATAAAAGCATTGTACTAAACGAAAGAAGTTAGTAAACATGATTAAACAGATCAACATATAGATGAGTAAAATATAACAACTCAAATGCTTGCTTGAGATAGAAGGGAATAGGTTGACTCAACATAAAAGTAAAAGATAGGCCCTTCACAGAGGGAAGCAGGGATTAAACATGTGCTAGAGGTTTTCATTTGTAAAACAGAGGTAAAAGTTATTTTGAGAGGTGGTGCTTTTGTCAACAACTAGCAATGGAGTTCTTGATATCTTCCATACTAAACAAGTGAGAGCGATTCCGAGATGTTTGATTAGTTGGCACATTGGTGCTCTTTTATAGTTTGGCACTCCTCTCCACCTTTTCCTTTCTCAAACCATGGCTAACCAATTCCATTGGGTGCCAACCAACTTTCACATACCATGGAGGAGTGCCTTTTTCTTTTCTTTTTTATTTAGATTACAATGGTCTGACCAGCTCCCTTGCAAAATTAATGATGAGCAGATAAAGCTGCCTAGTCGAGGGGTACTCAATTTAGTATGGAAGATAACAAACCCATCCACTATGTCCTCATGAGCTAAAAACAGTGGCACAAAATAAGAAGTGTTTGAAGGTTTTTTTGAAAGGTAGCACTTGAAAATATACTTGGAATGGCTTAAAATACCATGCATAGGAATTTATACTGGACTCTTTGAAAGTAACTTGGCTTTTGGGAGTTGGATGCACGAGAAGTATTCCCTCTCAGTACAGGTTTTTGGCAAGCAAGGCTGGGTAGCAAGCATAAGAGTTGCATGAAACAAACAAACATACATATAATAGGAACAATCATGCAAACTTCCTTGAAGGTACAATGATTTTAACTTTGAGAATAATAATGCTTATAAGCCAAACATGAAGGAAAACTGAAGTGATGTAACTACAAGCACTTCTTTCTTCTTTTCTACTCAAACCTCAAGGTAATGTTGCTACTGACCAAGCTAAGTTTGCCAAAACCAACTAAATTTACTCATGCTCCCAAAGTGATACCAATACTAATCAACAAGACTAGTCATATAAGAAACATTGCAAACTAAAATGAAGTGTGCGGAAAGTAAACGATAAAACTTCTCATTAATATTTCATTACTGCAACTCACACCAAGGGATACATAGATAACCAACTAAGGAGGATACTTCCACACTGTAAACTATTCTATAAGATAACTTCTCTATTCATGATATGACTCTACTTGAAAAGTAAATGAGTAAAAGATAATGATGTGATACCGCGGCACTCCCCCAAGCTTGGAACAATCCAAGGCGATGCCAATACCAATGATGAATTACTCCTTTGGTGGTGGTGGTGAGTCTTTAACATCATCATACTTCCAAGGTAAAGGTTCCCCATCAAGGAAGGATGTCTCGGTCTCCAATATCCTGAAACTAGCAGCAGCACTCATTTGTTTAAACCTAGCTTCATACTCACAGTTTTGGTTCTGCAAGTCGTAGAGTTGTGCTTGTAATTTGTTGGTGGTCTCATGGAGTGACAAGACATCGTTCCAGAGCTCTGTAGTCTCTTTCTTGTACTTGGAGATGAGTTCTTGATTTATCCTATGGATGATGTCCACCTCACGTTCTGCCATCTTTTTGTACTTAAAAACTTCTTGCTCTAGCGCTTCCATCCTGGCTTCGAGACTCCCTTCTCCTATAGGCCCTTAGACATCTTCTATCTGCAACTTCCCATCCTTGAGTGACAATTCCTTCGGATGCATCTTAAACTCCTTCATGTATGGATTAATGATGTTCGCAAGAGAGTTCTCCTTGTCATTGCTTGCAGAGGCCATGGTGCTCCTAAAACTGAGATCAACTCCTAACAGAAACAACTTGAAATGAAATCACAACGAGAAAACGATATACAGACCTCGGGGTACTCCGGGGGTTATATAGGCAAAAATTAAACATCAAAACCAAGTCACAGGAGGAAACTGGGATGGAAACGAGCTCCAGGGTGCTCACATAATAGGTGGGCGCGGCCTAGGGTGGGCCCGCGCCCCCTATGTGTGAGATCACACCGGACTCCTTCTCCTTCCCGTTTTCGTCTCGTGATTTTTCATATTTAACAAAAACAATAAAAATATAACTGAAAAAGTTTAACGCGAACCTTTTCTGACTAGAACTATTACCTATTCGAAAATGAACTCTGCAGGTTCCTACATATTGCCCTGGATGAATTCTTCCGGAGAAATCGTTTGTATAACATCAACATCTTCATTATAAGAATCTCCAGCAATATAATGTTTGAGTCTTTGCCCATTCACCACTTGTGTAGTGTCATCTTTTAACGAAGCAATCTTTATCGCACCTAAGCGGTACACTTCTACAATAACATATGGTCCTTCCCATTTAGAGAGTAATTTTCCTGCAAAAAATCTGAGACGAGACCTATACAAAAGAACTTTCTCACCAACATGAAACTCTCTCTTAAGAATTCTCTTATCATGCAATTGCTTGACTTTCTCTTTGAAAAGTCTGGCATTCTCGTAGGCTTCGTTTCTCCACTCATCTAGAGAACTCAAATCTAACAACCTTTTCTTACCAGCAAGTTTAAAATCCCTATTAAGCTCTTTCACTGCCCAAAAAGCTTTGTGTTCTAATTCTAAGGGCAAGTGACACGCTTTTCTGTAAACCATTTTGTAAGGGGACATGCCCATGGGGTTCTTATAAGCAGTTCTATAAGCCCATAAAGCATCATTTAACTTGCTAGCCCAGTTTTTCCTAGATCTATTGACCGTCTTTTGCAAGATAGACTTGATCTCTCTATTTGAAAGCTCTACCTGTCCACTACTTTGCGGATGATAAGCAGAAGCAATTCTATGATTAATGTCATATCTAGCAAGAGTTTTTCTAAAACCGCCATGAATAAAATGAGAACCTCCGTCAGTCATAAGATATCTAGGCACACCAAACCTAGAAAAAATAACATCCTTAAGCATTTTTAACGAGGTCTCACCATCAGCACTCTTTGTAGGTATGGCTTCGACCCACTTGGTAACGTAATCAACAACAACAAGTATATGAGTATAGCCTTTTGAAGGAGGAAAAGGACCCATAAAGTCAAATCCCCAACAATCAAATGGTTCAATAACAAGAGTGTAACTCATAGGCATTTCATTACGTCTAGAAATATTACCAACTCTTTGACATTCGTCACAAGATAAAACATACCTTCTAGCATCTTTAAAGAGGGTTTGTAACATCCCGTGTTTGTAATAAAGTAACTTTGCATCATAAGCATCATCTAAAGTTCACTCTGAAATTTTTGCATTTGAATTCGAATCGAAAACCCTATAAGTGATCCAAATTCAAACCCTGTTTGATTTATTGCAAATGAGTTCAATTATTTCAAAGTGTCAAATAAAAACAATCTAGGGTTTTCTAAAATAGCAGAAAAGCCCCTGGAAGTTTTTAGATGTTTTAATTAAGTTTAAAGCATCAAATCATATGAAAGTGTGCTGTTTTCAAAATTCCCTGGAAAACCTGCAAAGTCCAGGGGGTCATGTGCAATTGCACGTCATCCCTTTCCTCCAGCTGGAAGCAGGTGCGTGGAGCTCCCAGGGGCTGCCGACGCCACCTCCTGCTTCTGCCACTTCGAGCCGACGAGAAGGATCCCCTGGAGGCCCTAGCAACGCCACGAAGCTCACCCCCTCCTTTTTCCTCTTTCCCTGGTTCGCTCCGCTCTCTCTCCCGTGAAAACGCTCCCAGTAACCAAGCTCGCCGCCATGGCCGTCGTCCTCCGCCGCCGCTAGGAGCCGCCCCGAGCTCCGCTGAGTTGCTGAGAAGGTTCCCCTCGACGTCCTCTATCTCCACGCCCGAAGAATCGAGCCAGAACGCCCGGGATAGCCGACGCCGTCGCCGATTCGCTCGCAGGTCCTGACCGCCGCCGTCACCAAATACGCCACCGTCGGCTCATCTCCGGCCAAGCCACCACCTCCGGTGAGCTCAGGGTGAGCTGCTGTTTCTCCAGGACCCTTTCCCTCTCCGTCTCTCGCGTCGTAGTGCCGCCTCCATGCTTCCCTGCAGGAGCCGCCATGGCCATGGCCGTTCTTGGCCAAGCTGGTCACGTTGGCCTGGCACATGGGCCATGGGGCCCAGCAGACAGTGGCCTGGGTCAACTTGACCCTGTGTACAAAAAGTACTGCAAGCTTTATTTTCGCGTCTAGAATTTCAGAATTTTGTACAATCTTGTAAAATGCATATCTTTTGATCTGGTTATCAGAAAAATATGTATGATATACCAAAATGTTCAGGGAAACATGATCTACATTCTTGTATCGATCTCATGCATTGTTTAGCAACTTGAAACCTGTCCAAAAGTAGAAGAACACTTATACCCTCTTAATTCAAATTAGGGTTGTCGGATTGCTAACCCTGGAGCATCCGAACCCCTCTTAATATGATCTTCATGTCGTAGGGTTTATCTTGTGCATATTAAATTTGTCATATCATCATGCTTGATTGCGCATCGATGCAATTGTATTGAATATGTTGTTTCCTTTCCGGTGTTTCTTCCTCTCGGTAGAATCCGAGACCGCGTCCGAGATCAACGCCGAAACTATTCAGATCAACTACATCGAAGCACAAGGCAAGCGTAACCCCTTTTGATGCATTTCTAATCCTATGATTTACAAATGTTTCGAGCCTCCACCATATCTGCATGCGTTCAACTATCGTTTACCGGAACTTAGAGTAAACCTATTTCAGATGCATGCCCTGTTATTGTCAACTATATATCTATGATCCACTGCTCCTAGCATGACTAGGTTCTGCTTTTGCGTCACCGGAAATTTACTATTCTATGCTTAGCCATGCTTAGCATTTGCTGTTGCAAATCCGGTACTTGAGCTTGAAGCTTTATATGAATCTAGTATGATAGCTTGACGTGGTGATTGTGGAGAATTGGCGAAACTTGACAATAGGCCTGGATGAGCCGCCACGCGGGTTGTGGTTGTTTGATTCATTCTCGCCGCCCTAGGACCCGAGTTCTTGTCTCTTGATCCAAGATGAGCGTACAACCGCACGTGGAGGTATGGGACTCCTGTCGACTGACTAACTTGCTTAGACTTATCCATGAGCTACCTAGTTCGGGCTTTCCATTTGGCATACGCATCGAAAATGTTTTGAAACAAGATGGTGGAAGAGGTGCATACATACAGGATGTGGCCAGGGTGAAGGGTGCTTGGTGGCATTGAACTGGATCCCCTGCACACAACGAACGGTTCCGCGTCCGAGAACGGCCGATCTCGCGATGGCGGACTAAAACCTTTTGGCGTGGCTCATGGAATAGGTCGACGTAAGGTAAAGGTTGTAGGCGGCCATCACCCCGCTAAGGCTCCTTGCAAGGGTCCAGGGGACGGTCGTCACGTGTGGGTAAAGTTGTGCACCCCTGTAGGGTTAAATCTTTTCGAAAAGCCGTGTCCACGGTTATGGACGACTTGGAGACAGATACTAGATCATAGACAACTTGACCCTAATCTTAAAAGTGCCAACTTAAGAGTGAGGCTCTGGATCACTTCCTCGGGGTCGAGGGGGTGATATGGAATGAGTGGGTTTTGAAGGTAATGATTCGGTGGATGCTCCATGATTAAAAGAGGTTGCGAGATGCTCTCTTATCCCCTTTACAAATTCTGAGTAGTCTTCGCCTTGTGTCATTTTCTCAAAGAAAACTTGCTTTATGCAAAGAGCTACACAAAAAGACCTTGATGCCATTCATATAGTGTAGCAGGTCAGCTTGCTGAGTACACCCTCGTACTCACCCTTGTTTAATGTTGTTTTTCCATAGAAGAGACCGCCGCAGGTAATGAAGGTGGTTTCTATGCCGATATCGACTTCGATGACTAGTTTGGGGTTCCCAGGCAGCAGCCTGAGATCTACGGGTTGGGACGTCGCTTATGTTCAGGGCCTCTTAGGCCATTTGCTATCTTGTTATGTAGCATAACATATTTGCTTTCCGTTGCTTGTTGTAATGTTGGTCAGTGACCTATGCTTGTAATAAGTTGGATCTTTACTCTGTTAAGAGTTTGAACTACTACTTTGGGTCATAGAGTCACTGTTGTGTTACCAGTTGTGGATACCCCTCTCGTGCATGATGCGTGTATGGATATAAAGTGAACGAGAAGGGTTTAAGGCTCTCGAGCTCTCTGTTATGCAGTCTTGGTTATGACTAGTTTCATGGCGCTTTGAGATGTGTAGAGCCGATGTTTAATTCCGGCCTGCCTGCCGATGGTGTTCCGGCCTGGGACTGGTAACCCCAGTATCACTCATTGCTAGCGTGACTAATACACATAACATCTCTGTATAGCTTAGAACCCGGGGTCCGACAGGGTTGGCCAATAAAAACCTGATTGTAGAACCACTTGTGCAGTTCTATCTCCAGCATGATGTCCTCCATAAGCACTTCCATGGCATTTTCTCAACATTTCTTGTTGCTCATATTCTGGTACACATCTTCGCATAATATCATCAACTTCTTCTTTATATAAGTGTGGGTCATCCCAAAAGTAATGCCTCAAATCTTAAAAGAATTTTCTTCTTTTCTGAGTTGTAAAGGTTGGAGGCAAATACTTGGAAACAATAAAGTTAGCATAATCAGCATACCAAGGAAGGTCTCGTGAAGTTACATTTATTGAAGCCAACTGTTCATTTGGAAAACTATCATTAACAGGAATAGGATCAAAAGAAATGTTTTCCAATCTAGACAAATTGTCAGCAACAGGATTTTCAGCTCCTTTCCTATCTACAATATGCAAATCAAACTCTTGTAAAAGCAACACCCATCTAATAAGTCTAGGCTTAGCATCCTTCTTAGACATAAGATATCTAATAGCAGCGTGATCAGTATGAATAGTAACTTTAGAATCAACAATGTAAGGTCTAAACTTATCACATGCAAAAACAACAGCAAGAAACTCTTTCTCAGTAGTAGCATAATTCTTCTGAGCAGCATCAAGAGTCTTACTAGCATAATGAATAACATTCAACTTATTATCTACGCGCTGTCCAAGAACAGCACCAACAGCAAAATCACTAGCATCGCACATAATTTCAAAGGGTAAATTCCAATCAGGTGGTTGAACAATAGGAGCAGTAGTTAAAGCCTTCTTAAGAGTTTCAAAAGCTTCCTTACAATCATCATCAAAGACAAATGGTACATCTTTTTGAAGAAGATTAGTAAGAGGCTTTGAAATCTTAGAGAAATCTTTAATAAACCTCCTATAGAAACCAGCATGACCAAGAATACTATGAATACCTTTAACATATCTGGGACAGGGCATTTTCTCAATTGCTTCAACCTTTGCTCTATCAACTTTGATACCTCTTTCGGAGATTTTATGTCCAAGGACAATTCCTTCATTCACCATAAAGTGGCATTTCTCCCAATTAAGAACAAGATTAGTTTCTTCACACCTCTACAAAACTTTATCGAGATTGTGCAAACAATTATCAAAAGAAGTTCCATAGACGGAGAAATCGTCCATGAAAACCTCCACAATTTCTTCACAAAAACCATGAAAAATAGCAGACATGCATCTTTGAAAAGTAGCGGGAGCATTGCATAAACCAAAAGGCATACGTCTATAAGCATAAGTTCCATAAGGACAAGTAAAAGTGGTTTTCTCTTGATCTTCCTTTTTAACAGCAATCTGAGAGACACCGGAATAACCATCAAGAAAACAAAAGTGAGTCTTCTTAGACAGCCTCTCTAACATTTGATCTATAAACGGTAAAGGATAGTTATATTTCTTGGTAACTTTGTTTACCTTTCTAAAATCAATGCACATCCTATAACCAATTACTACCCTTTGAGGAATAAGCTCGTTATTCTCATTAGGCACAATAGTCATACCTCCTTTCTTAGGAACACAATGAACAGGACTAACCCATCTACTATCAGCAATAGGATAAATAATACCAGCATCAAGGAGCTTCAATACCTCATTTTCTTACCACTTCCTTCATCTTGGGAATTAAGTGGCATTGATGTTCAACAACTGGCTTTGCGTCTTCCTCCATGTTAATAGCATGCTGACATAAAGTGGGAGAAATCCCTTTTAAATCATCAAGAGTATATCCCATAGCTCCTCGATCTTTCCTCAATATCTCCAATAACCTTTCTTCTTCCTTTCCTGAAAACTTAGAACTGATAATAACAGGATATATTTTCTTATCATCTATATAAGCATACTTAAGATCATCAGGTAAAGGTTTTAATTCAAAAATAGGATCTTCCTTAGGTGGCAAAGTGGTTGATACGTCCAAAACGTATCTACTTTCCCGAACACTTTTGCTATTGTTTCTCCTCTAATTTGCGTGTTTTGAATACAACTAATACGGACTAACACTATTTTTAGCAGAATTGCTCTGGTGTCTCATTTTTGTGCAGAAATCTGACTTTCAGGAAAAATTCCAAAAATACTGCAAAAATTCTATTTTGCCAGAAGACCCACGGAGCCAGAAGGAGAGACGAAGGGAGGCTGCGGCCTGTGCTCACCACCAGGGGGCGCGGCCCAGCCCTGGCCGCGCCCACCTATGGTGAGGCCGCCTCGACCGTCGCCTCGACCCCTCCTTCCGCCTACATATACCCTCTGACCTGAAAGGAGCGGGGGTTCTGCGTTTTTCCCAGATAGACTTCCGCTACGCTGCCACCATCAGAAATCGCGATTTGGAACCAGAAACTCTATTCTGGCACCCTGCCGGGACAGGGATTTGGAGGAGATCTTCATCACCATCATCACCGACGTCTCTCCATCAACCATCCATGACTCCCCCATCCATGTGTGAGTAATTCCCGCTGTAGGCGAAGGGGGTTGGTAGGGATTAGACGAGATCATTCATGTAATTTGCTATGAGATTGTTAGGGCATAGTGCCTAGTATCTTCTATTTGTGCTTATGATATTGTTGTAACTTGTTGTGCTTAATGCTTGTCACTTTGGGCCCGAGTGCAATGATTTCAGATCTGAACTTATTATTGTTATACGATGATACTTGTTGTTTATGGTCTTACTTACAAGTTGTATACACATATTGTTGTTCAGAACCCGAGGCCCCAAAGTGACAGAAATTGGGATAACCGGAGGGATGGCTATGATGTGAGGATCACATGTGTTCACCGAGTGTTAATGCTTTGCTCTGGTACTTTATTAAAAGGAGTAGCTTAATTACCAGTAGTTTCCCTTGAGGCCCTGCTGCAACAGGCTGGTAGGACAAAAGATGTCATGCAAGTTTCTCATTGCGAGCATGTACGACTATATACAAAACACATGCCTATGATTGTTAGTACTAGGATGCTTTATCATTATTTATCTGCAATGCCCATGTCTCACTGATTTCATGAATTATCTTATCCATGCAACGCCCGTACATCCATCCCTATACCTACAGTATTTTATCCTATTGTTTACTATTGCTACTATTACTATTTTATTCTACTAGTTCTGTTACTATTTCACTACTATCACCACTATAAAACTGTTGCTACTGATAAACCGCTGCGAGCAAGTCTGTTTCTAGGTGCAGCTGAATTGACAACTCATCTGTTAAGGCTTATAAATATTCTTTGGCTCCCCTTGTGTTGAATCAATAAATTTAGGTTTTACTTCCCTCGAAGATAGTTGCGATCCCCTATACTTGTGGGTCATCAAGACTATTTTCTGGCGCCGTTGCCGGGGAGCATAACTTTATTTGTAAGTTCACTTGGGATTCATATTGTTTGCTACAATCCTTTCATCATGGGTAAACCTCGTGATGGAAAAGTTCATATATTGCCATCCACTGCAAGAAGAGGTACGACTTTGAACACTTGTGTTGCTCTTGATTCGCCATCTGTTATGAGTAAGTTGCTTACACCACCACACGCACATGCTACTGCTACTACTTCTACTGAGTTTGAAAATGCCACTGATAATTTAGATGATGCTTCTACTGTGCTTGATGAGAGTGGTTCACTAGGTTCCTTTTTAGATGCTACAATTGCTAGAGCTAAGATGGGAAACACCACTGTTACACCTGTTAGTTCACCTGAGTCTAGGGAATGTCCTAGTGATGATTTTGATGATGCTTATATTGAGCTTGACGATGATTTTATTGCTGAAGCTCGTGCTACTCATGATGCTAAAGCTGTTAAGGAACTTCTAGCGAGACGTACTGTTAGATATAAATTGTCTCCTGATCCTAAGTTTGATGCTTCTCCCATAGATATTAGAGACAAGGATTATGATTTCTCTTTAGATTTATCTTACATATCTATTGTTGAGAAAGAGCCTTTTTGTGGTACTGAGAAGGAAAGTGCTATGGAGCACATGAATGAGCTTTCTACTTTGAGTAATTTGTTTTCTGATGATATTAAGCTTTGCACTTACTTTGTTGCTAAGATTTTTCCTTTCTCATTGAAAGATGCAACTAAAACTTGGTTTAATAGCTTGTCTCCTGGATCTATTCATAGTCCTATTGCTTTGCTTAATTCTTTCTTTCAGAAATATTTTCCTGCTAGTGCTCAACATGCTGCTGTGCAGAAAATCTTTGACTTTGAACAGGGAAAAGGAGAGATACTGCCTGAATCTTGGACAAGGTTTTGTTCTTTAATTAGAGCTTTGCCTAAAGAGCCATTGCCTAAAAATGAACTCCTTGATATATTTTATAATGGACTAACTGATGAATCTAAGTCATATTTGGATAGTTGTGCTGGTTGTGTTTTCAGGGAAAGAACTCCGGCTGAAGCTGAAGAATTAATGGCTAAAATAAGCTGGAATCATAATGATTGGACTCTAGTTGAGCCAACGCCAGCACCAACACCTGCGCTAGTTACAGAGCCGACACCGAGGAAGAGAGAAATGATTAAATTAAATGATGAAGTTATGAAGGAAGCCAAGAAATCTCTTAAGGAGAAAGGTATTAAGGCCAAAGATGTGAAGAATTTACCTCCTATAGAAGAATTATGTAAGCCAATCCCTCACTCATCTACTATCGAGGTACACTCTCTCCAACATTTTGATGATAGAGATATTCCTTACTCTAAACCTCTTGATCAATGCTTAGATGAGTTAGATAATTTTATTGTTAAGCAAGATAATTTTAATAGAATGGTGCAGAATCATTTGTTGGAAAATTCTAGAGCTATTAACAGGTTGCAGGATATTGTGGAAAGAACCTCCAATGATGTGAAGATACTTGTTAAACATTTTCAAATGGTTCAGACTCAAATTGATCAGCTTACCAAGGTGCAAAAAGACTTGCTAGTTGATGTCTACGCACGCGTCTGTTCTTGTAGACAGTGTTGGGCCTCCAAGTGCAGAGGTTTGTAGAGCAGCAGCAGGTTTCCCTTAAGTGGATCACCCAAGGTTTATCGAACTCAGGGAGGAAGAGGTCAAAGCTATCCCTCTCAAGCAACCCTGCAATTACGATATAGAAAGTCTCGTGTGTCCCTAACACATCCAATACACTTGTCAGATGTATGGGTGCACTAGTTCGGCGAAGAGATAGTGAAATACAAGTAGTTGTGATGATTATAAGTAGTAAACGCAATCTGAAATAAAAGTGGCAGCAAGAAAACATGTCACAAAACAGGAAGTAAACGGTGTGCAAAGCTTGGAAACAAGGCCTAGGGATCATACTTTCACTAGTGGACACACTCTCAACAAATATAACATAATTGAACCAATAGATACTATCATCAATATGCAACTCAAAACAATTCTCCAATGGAAAATGAACATTAATCATGCGTAGGGCTATGAAGCACTCCTCAAAGTCCGTATGTCCCCAAACTAGATTGTCCCACACTATCACCGTGAACGCACTAGATGGTTCCAACAAACACCAACATTTCATAGAGATATTAACCAAAAAGATACATATGATGCACACACTAGTCACCTTTACACCATGATACGAGGTATCTCCAGAGAGTACAATAATAAAGCATAGGAGTAGCATAATATCTGAATAATAACATCTACCAATTGAACTAGATACAAAGCTCACGATCACATAAAGATCACATCATGGGAGAGAGAGGTGAACCACATAGCTACCGGTAGATCCCTCAGCCCCGGGGGAGAACTACTTCCTCCTCATCATAGGAGACAGCAAGGTTGATGGAGATGGCGGTGAGGTCGATGGAGACAGCGGAGATGGCGATGGAGGCCGATGGAGATGGCTCCGGGGGCACTTCCCCGTCCCGGTAGGGTGCTGGAACAGAGACTTTTGTCCCCCGAAATTTGTTGGTGGCGGCGGCAGAGCTACGAAACTCTTTCTGGATATTTGCCAATTCCCCTAGGGTTTTCCGTCCCAAGGCTTTATATAGGCGAAGGGGAATCATCAGGGGGCTGCCAGGGCACCCTCACACATAGGGAGTGTGGCCAGGGGCCAGGCCGCATCGCCCTATTGTGTGGGGCCCTTGTGGCCCCACTCCGTCTCCTCTTCGGTTCTCTGAAACCTTTAGTGAATTTTTGGATATTTGGCTTTTGTTTCGTCCAATTCTGAGAATATTTCCTGTGTAACTTTTCTGAAACACAAAAATTGTAGAAAATAGGGAAGTGGCACTGTGGCATCTTGTCAATAGGTTAGTTCCGAAAATCGCATAAAAATGCCACGAAGTGTAACGAAACACAAGGCAAATGGTGTAAAAACAAGCACGGAGCATCAAAAATTATAGATACATTTGAGACATATCAGCATCCCCAAGCTTAACTCCTGCTCGTCCTTGAGTAGGTAAGTGATAACAAAAGAATAATTTTTTAGGTGACATGCACCTACACAATCTTGATCATCGATGTAAGCATTGAGTGCTGAGATCAAAGAACTTAAAACATGGGCATGAAAGACATAATCTTGACAATAAGAAACTTAGCAATCATGTTATAACATGAAAAAAAACACAAACAAAAGATCATGAATAATGAAACAATGAAAGTCAAATGTATGTTCAAATCATATGGAAAAACATAGTAAATGGTTTTCAGCTTGTCCCTCATGGAATAGCAAAACATAAATGCATAGGACACCTTCAAGTTTAAGAGGGTGACTAGATACAAGTAATTTAAGAACAAGTGAATCCATAGTCATGAATCAATCAATGATAAACTTTGGGACAACGCACATTATACTCAGAATGACAACTATGCTCTCTTAGATAGTGCATAAAGATAGAAGGTGGTGACTCAACATAAAAGTAAAAGAAAGGCCCTTCGCAGAGGGAAGCAGTGATTAAACATGTGCTAGAGCTTTTCATTTGTAAAATAGAGAGATAAAAATTGGTTTTGAGAGGTAGTTGTCTTTGTCAACGACTGGCAATGGGGTTCTTCCTGTCTTCCATACAAAAATGAAGCACATTTTTGAGAGAGAGATTGGCACTTTTGTGCTCTTTTATAAAGCTTGGCACTCCTCCCCACCTTTTTTCCTTTCTCAAACCATGGCTAACCGATTCCTTCGGGTGCCCACCAACATTCACATACCATGGGGGAGTGCCTTTTTTATTTCTTTTTTTCTGTTTTTTTCTTTTTGGAATAAGACAATATGGAAGATAGCAAATCCGACCACTACGTCCCCATGAGCTGAAAACAGTGTCACAAAATGAGAAGTATTTTGAAGGTTTTTTGAAAGGTAGAACATGAAAATTTACTTGGAATGGCTTGCAAACACCATGCATAGAAATTTATAGTGGACACAATGGCAAACTTGGTTTTTGGGAGTTGGATGCACGAGTAGGGCTCATATTCAGTACAAAATGAGGGCTAGCAAAAGACTGGGAGCGACCAACTAAGAGAGCAATAACGGCCATAATTATGCAAAGCGACAAAGAAACATTAAAAGAAGCGTAAGATGGCATCAAAAGTCAAAAACTAAATGATCATAGAGGCTATAGGCGACTTATTTTTGTAGTCAACATGGTGTAAGCATGCGCCAAGTCAACCCAAATAAAGCATCAAAGGAGAAAACCAAATTAATGCTTCCAAATAATATAAACAACGCATGAATTTTTCAAAGGCTCATTAAGCAATCTTAGTCATTTGAGACAAGTCATGCTACAACAAAAATCACTAAGCATACTATCAAAAAGATATTAAGCACGACATGCAAAAGCCTAGGCCGCAGTCTACACAAGCTCCTTCTTGTACCACTTTTTTGCATAAAGCTTTTTCTCTTTTCCAACACCATTCAAACCTTTTTGAGGAAACTATTTTGATGAAAACCAACATGGACCAGAGGTCCAAATACACCTTGATGCAAAGATAAAACAAGATCTGAACAAAAATCAAGGTGAAAAACAAAAGCTAAACGCAGTAGCAGAAAAAGAGAACACCCGTTGAACGAAAAGAGAGAAAACTAGAGCGTTCTTGGCAATGAAAAACGGAGTTCATCTCCTCCAAAAAAGAACATGATGTGATCCAACCATTTATTGCAGCAAACAAAACAAAAGAAAACTGAAAGCAAAAAACAACTAACGCTCTAAGAAAAATGCATAATGCATAAAGCAATAAAAATATAGTGTCTTGAAAGGTGACCTGATTTTTTGCCGATGAAGAAGGGGGTGCTTCGGGGGCATCCCCAAGCTTTGACGCTTGTACTTCTTGGATATTTCTTGGGGTGCATGGGCATTCCCAAGCTTGAGATTTTGTCCATTCTTCATCTCAACTCATCATTCTCCAATCCCTACACTTGAAAACTTCCTTCATGCAAAACTCAACACAATTCTATTAGCAACATTAGTGTAAGCATAATAATGAATCAGCCCTTTTGCTTCAGGTTTCAACTCAAAACCACCACATATAAAGTATATACTACTGTAGCAACTTCTCCAAAAGTGTTGTGATCAAAAGAATCAAAAAGAAAGCGATAAAGCGGCAAACACAAATATTGGCAGAAATCTGTCAAAACAGAACAGCTGACAAAGGTAGAATTTTTTGAGGGTTTTCTGTTGCTCAAATCAAAAAGTGTTCAACTAATTAAAGTTTGTATATAACCTGGGGCATATGCACAAGAAATCTCAGGTCCAAAAGATATACAGAGAATTTTCACGAATTTTATGGTGCAGCACCGAAAACTGTTTTAGGACAGCAACATCCCCAAATCTTACCTCACTCAAATTAGAGGCTTCTCTTGGCACAACAACAAAATAAAAAATGATAAGGAGAGGTCATTACAGTAGTAATAACTTCCAAGACTCAAATAAAAGAAAAAGTACTAAAAGTAAAACAATGGGTTATCTCCCAAGAGTGCTTTTCTTTAACGCCTTTGAGCTAGGCGCAGTAATTTGCAAAGACGCTCATGTGGGCGCCATATAAGAGCTTGAGGCAAAGGCGCCGTATAGGAACTTAAAGCAATAGAGAGCATCAAAAAGCAAATGTGAAAGACATTTAAATCTAAACCACTTCCTATGAAAAATAGTCTTGTAAAGAGACAAGTCATGAAAGCGCAAAGCAAAAAAGCATAGGAAGACAAAACAAGTACAACTTCAAGAATTGCAACATAAAGAGGGGAAACTCAATATTGTTGAGATCCATCAAACCATGTTTCCCTCTCTCATAATAACTTTCAGTAGCATCATGAATAGAATTAATAATATAACTATCACATAAAGCTTCCCTATCATGAGCCACATGCATAAAAGAATTAGTACTCCCCACATGAACAATCATAGTAGGAGCAGATTCAACAGAATAATTATTCTTATCACCATAATCATCAAAAATAGGAGGCATATTGTAATCATAACTAGTTTTCTCCTCAAAAGTAGGTGAACTAAAAATATTATACTCATCATCATAACCATCATAAACTAGAGGTTTAGTATCATCACAAGCTAGAGAACAGCTATTTCGCAAAGCATACTCATCAAACATATCATCATAAGAAGGAATATGGATAGTACTAATGGTACAACAATTATTAACCTTAGAATTGGTACCAAAAATATTTTCAATATTAAAAGTAGAGTGCTTTTCCCAATCATGATCACTAACATAGGTAACAGGCATAGGAACATCACATAGGGGAGATAAAATATCATCAGAGTAAATTTTCTCCACTAAAGCTGGGGAACTAAAAATATCATGCTTAACAAAACCAGCTTCCCCAAGCTTAGAATTTTCTATAGCATTAGCAACAACGGCATTTAAAGCATTCATACTAACAACACTATTAGTATACAAATTAAGCTCCAAAGGTTTTTTAATTTTCTCTTCAAATCTAAACTCAGGAAAAAGACTAAAGAACTCTTTATTTTCCATTAAGCCTAACTAGTGAAAATAAAAACAAGAAACAAAAAGACGTAATTGCAGAATCTAAAGGAAATAACTCCGAGCACTCACACAGGAGGATGCGAGTACCTTTTACCTTACCTCCCCGGCAACGGCGTCAGAAAAGAGCTTGATGTCTACGTACGCGTCTGTTCTTGTAGACAGTGTTGGGCCTCCAAGTGCAGAGGTTTGTAGAGTAGCAGCAAGTTTCCCTTAAGTGGATCACCCAAGGTTTATCAAACTCAGGGAGGAAGAGGTCAAAGCTATCCCTCTCAAGCAACCCTGCAATTATGATACAGAAAGTCTCTTGTGTCCCCAACACACCCAATACACTTGTCAGATGTATGGGTGCACTAGTTCGGCGAAGAGATAGTGAAATACAAGTAGTTGTGATGATTATAAGTAGTAAACGCAATCTGAAATAAAAATGGTAGCAAGCAAACATATAACAAAATAGGAAGTAGACGGTGTGCAAAGCTTAGAAACAAGGCCTAGGGATCATACTTTCACTAGTGGACACATGCTACTCGTGTGGTGACGTGGGAGCAGTAAGTCCTTGTGCGTGGTGATGACCAGCCCGTTGGGAACCCCAAGAGGAAGGTATGATGAGTGTAGCAGCAAGTTTTCCCTCAGTTAAGAAACCAAGGTTTATCGAACAGGAGAAGAGAGACGATGACGACTGAAGGTGTTGTGGAACCTGCACACACAAAAACAAATACTTTGTTCCCAACTTGCGATGAGGTTGTCAATCTCACCGGTTTGCTTGAAACAAAGGTTATGAGCGTATCGAGTGGAAAACAATATAGTATGCAAGTAAAGTAAACAGTACGAGAAAAGTAAACAGGTGATAGCAATATAATGTAAATAGGACCGGGGTCCATAGTTTACTAGTGGTGTCTCTCCATAGATAAAATAGCACATGCTGGGTAAACAAATTACAGTTGGGCAATTGATAGAATAAAGATAACGTGATATGTCAAGAAGATCACTATGAGATTTACTCTGGGCATTACAACAAAATACATAGACCGCCATCCAACTGCATCTATGACTAATAATCCACTCCCTGGGATATCAATCCGAACACCCTAGAAGTATTAAGTTGCGAACAACAGATAATTGCATTAAGCAAAGTGTGTAATGTAAACAAAGCATATGCCCTTGAGCATATGAATGTTGTTTTCTCCCTAGTAGCAACAACACATCTACCACCTTAGAGGTTTCTGTCACTCCCCCAGGTGAAATAGAGACATGAACCCACTATCGAGCATAAATACCCCCTCTTGGAGTCACTAGCAACTACTCGGCCAAGATAGCTACTAACAACGGAGAGCATGCAAGATCATAAACAACATAGAGATAACAAAAGATATAATTCAGTACAGCAACTTAATCATAAACACCAATATTCATCGGATCCCAACAAACCAAACATGTAGAATTACATAACGGTGATCTCAATCATGTATGGCAGCTCATGAGATCTAAACATGAAGCACATAGTGGAGAAGACAACCATCTAGCTACTGCTATGGACCCATAGTCCAAGGTAGACTACTCACTCATCGCTCCGGAGGCAAGCATGGCGATGAAGAAGACCTCCGGTGGCGATTCCCCTCTCCGGCAGGGTGCCGGGAAGAGCTTCTGGACCCTCCCGATCTTCGGGTCGACGGCGGCGGCGTATCGCGATGTATTCTGGAAAATTGATCGGGCGCTTAGGTTTTTCTCGTCGGGGGGTACTTATAGGCGAAGGGGCGATGTCGGAGGAGGTACCAGGAGCCCTCACACGGGGTCGGCCCGGCCAGGGGCTGGGCCGCGCCACCCCTATGTGTGGGGCCCTGGTGGCCCCACTCCTTCTCTCCTTCGGATCTCTGGAAGCTTCCGGGTAAAATATGACTTCAGGAACTTGTTTCGTCCAATTCTGAGAATATTTCCTGTGTATCACTCTGAAACACAAAAACAGCAGAAAATAGGAAACTGGCACTGTGGCACTTCGTTAATAGGTTAGTTCCGGAAAATGTATAAAAATGCCACTAAGTGTAACGAAACAATAGGCAAATGGTGTAAAAACAAGCATGGAGCATCAAAAATTATAGATACGTTTGAGACGTATCAAGCATCCCCAAGCTTAACTCATGCTCGTCCTCGAGTAGGTAAGTGATAACAAAAGAATAATTTTTGAGGTGACATGCACCTACACAATCTTGATCATATATGTAAGCATTGGTGAGCTGGGATCAATCGAACTTAAAACATGGGCATGAAGATATAATCATGACAATAAGAACTTAGCAACCATGTTGTAAACATGCAAATGAACACAAACAAAAGATCATGAAAATGAAACAATGAAAGTCAAACATGTGTTCAAATCATAAGGAAAAACATACAAAAGGTTTTCATCTTGTCCTTCAAAGAGAGCAAAACATAAATGCATAGGACACCTTCAAGTTTAAGAGGGCAACTAGATACAAATAATTTAAGAACAAGTGAAACCAACAATATGAATCAATCAATGAACTTTGGGACAATGCATATCACACTAAGAATGACAACTATGCTCTCTTAATGGTGCATAAAGAAAGAAGGTGGTGACTCAACATAAAAGTAAAAGAAAGGCCCTTCGCAGAGGGAAGCAGTGATTGCAAGTTTTATAACCTTCACAAATTATGGTACTTACTGGCTTTGAGCTCTCATTGCCCCCATCATAAGCATCTTGAATGGTTAAAGTTAATGAGAGAACAATTATGATGCATATGCTTGGCAAATCATAAGTTGAAAACCTCGTGCCCCGTGAATACGAGTACCCAAACCTCATGCTACTTTACTTAGAGTCCCAAGCAAGGCTCCTGTCATTGTAAGTATATGCATATCATTGAGAACCGCCAATGGGGTACCTCCGTGCCTGATGACATGGAACAAGCCCACACCAAAATGACAGGACAAGCAGACAATGAACACCTCGACATCTCTTTTATTTGCTATATTGTTTAGCTTTTTATTATGAGATGCGTCGTCGAATGTTCACCATGGGTGACAAGGGTATAGCTAATAGAGCCCGTTAGTTGAGTACCCCTGAGGTCCGTTATGCTAGGCCCAATTGTAATGATAGTCGAATACGAGTTATTACCGTATGTCGATATTTGTAATCTGTATCGGACCCTACCCGATCCTCGAGACCTGGCCATCTATATATAGGGGCCAGAAGGGGACGGTGTAGGGCAGATTGAGAGCAAGCCAGGTTGAACACCCAAGTTTACTTTCGATATACACCTATTTCGACTAACTTTACCTTCGAGTTCATCCGATGCCCTATCTCCCCGATCCTAAGTCCTTCATCTAGGACATTTGTCGAGTTAACCCCTCGTCAATTGGCGCCGTCCGTGGGGACCTTGGGCGTTGGAATCATGGATTCGACGGCTTTTTCGCTTTTAGCCAATAGCAGATCAGAACTCGACGAAAGTCATGAGACGGAGTTGACAATTGGAAGTTTCAGCATCCTCATCGGGCCATCGGGTTCATCCTGCCTCTTGGACTCGACGAAACCAGATCCATCGGCAAGAAAGCCCGAAACAGAGGAAACATTGGAGTCATCAGAAGGCTCTTCCAGTGAGGTGAACTCGCCGGTCAGCCTAGAAAAAGCATCAATCGCAGAAGGCGACGAAATTGAAGAAAATCTCGACTCAGAAGAAAAAGCGTGTCAGACGCACAACAACGCAAAGGACTTCGCCGGAGGAAGCAGCGGCGTCTCTAAGGTGCATCAGATATGCGTCATTATCACTGAAGCAGAAGAAGGAAACAACAGCGAAGGAAGCAAAAAGGTCGACAGGCAAGTCGACAAAGTGAGAGATCACAACAAAAAGGAAAAAGAGAAAGTCCACGTCTCGGCTGGTGAATGGAGAATGATTACGTCGGCCATTAATCATGGTACAGAAGTACCCGAGGGATCGAGAAGAGAAGTTCTAATGGGATATCAGTATGCATTATACCAACACAAGAAGAAATTAAGGGAGGAAAGAGACATGATGTTTCAAGACAATAATAGTATATCAATGGAAGAATACTGGGAAGATTATAGTGAAGATTCAGAATACAGCAGAGGTAGGCGCGGAGATCCAAAACACAACAGGGGGGCATCAGCATACGGCAGAGAAGAAAGATACTCAAGGAGCCCCACCCCGCAACCAGAGGAGGAGGAAGACGATCTGATACAAAAAACGCCAGAGGCAACATTGGCAGCAGCGCAAGCGTATCTGCTAGCTACAAGACCAGAGCATGGAGACCCGCGAGAAGATATGCACCGAGCTGCGATGCGAAGCCTCGGAATAGTAGAAGGAAAGATCAGGGAGCAAGGCCCAGAGGCAAAGTCGACAAGCTACAAGGAAAGACGCAAGGAGAAGTTCAGATATAATTGCTCAGATGATGACTATAGTAAGTCATCAGAAGAGAAAAAGCGACGGAAAAGGAAGGAGGATGCAAGAAGTATAATAGCACAAGCTCGAGTAGATAAATCGCGGCATGCTTGGAGGGAAGAAAATGATGAAGACGATGATAAAGACATGGGTGCATTATGCTTTACCCGCAGGGTTCGCAAAATGCGAGTACCCAAAGGATTCAAACTACCACACGACCAGAATAAGTACGACGGGTCGCAGGAACCCACCTTATGGCTATCAGATTATCTACAAGCAGTGCAGATATTAGGGGGAACAAAGGCGACTGCAATGCAAAGTTTGCAGCTGCACCTCACCGGCGTCGCCCGGTCTTGGTTGAACACGCTACCCGACGAATCTATTGGAAGCTGGGGGGAACTCGAAAGTCGATTTACAAGAAATTTTCGTTCCACCTACAAACGCCCAGCATCACTGGAAGAAGTTAAAGCATGTGTGCAAAGGAAAGGCGAAACGCTACGTTCTTATATACAACGCTGGAGTATAATTAAAAACACAGCAGAGGACGTCTCTGACGAACGAGCAATAGACGCTTTTTCGGAAGGACTTCGTCGCTCAGATCTTGTGGAAGAAATAGGAAGAACAAGACCTACGACAGTAGCTGAGCTAATGGAACAAGCCAACAAATTCGCTGATGGAGAGGACGTGTATAACAACAAAAGAGGACGTTCGCCAGAAGTCGATAGAATAAGTCGACAGAGGAGACGATACCGCAGCAGGGGTGACCAAGGAAGGCGAAATCAGGTAGCCGCAGGTTATGTACTAGAAGAAGAGGAAGGGTACGAAAGTAGGAGGTTTTAGGCAAAAGGGACAGAAAAGTCAAGATACTCTGGTCCTTCGGCTGAGGATATGCTATACGGACCTTGTCGAATCCACTACGCGTACCTTGATGGGAAAAGGGTCTCAAATCACCAGATGAAGGATTGTAGAACATTCCTAAGGTTGCAAGGTGCCATGGGCTCGAGCCAAGAAGGAAGGCAAGGAGAAAAACGTAGAAGTCAAGGATATCAAACTCAAAGATTATCAAAGCACCTAGAGTCGCAAGTATACATATCAGCCATGATTCAACCAGTACCCAAGTCGAAAAAAGAGCGAAAGAGCATATCCAGGCAAGTGAACCTAGCAATATCATCACCACCAGCTACCACAGAGTACCTACGATGGTCAGAGCAACCAGTCAAGTTCAGTAGAGCAGACCACCCACGGAAAGTTCCCAGGCCGGGCCACTCGCCTATGGTTCTAAAAGCACAAATAGGAGGGTACGACATCGGAAGAGTGTTCATGGATACAGGGAGCGGCATAAACTTAATATATGCTAGAACACTGAAGGCTATGTGCATCTCACTGGCGAGTCTGAAGCCAACATATTGCTCTTTCCATGGGATAGTACCAGGAGCAGCGAACTACCCCTTGGGAAGAATAGAACTCGATGTCTGCTTTGGTAGCAGCGGAAACTATAGAAGAGAGAAACTGGAGTTCGAAGTTATGGATTGGCCGTCACAATATCATGCAATCCTGGGGCGCCCAGCATTTGCAAAATTCATGGCAGTACCGCACTACGCGTATCTCACGTTAAAAATTCCAGGGCCCAAAGGAACAATAACAGTACAAGGGAGCTTTAAAGTAGCCAACACATGCGACAGAGAATTCAACAAGATGGCGCAAACCTTCGGCATGACAGCAGAATATGAAAGGTTAAAGAGAGAAACAGATCATAATGTGCTACCCGACGTTGGACGATCCCTACCAGATAAGGCTTTCGACACAACGCAGGATTCGAAGAAAATTCAGGTCCATCCTACAGATCCAAACAAGACGACATCAATTGCGGTGAACTTGGATCTCGCATAGGAAGGCGCGCTCGTCGAGTTCCTCCGTGAGCGCTGGGAAATCTTCGCCTGGTGTCCATCGGACATGCCAGGGGTTCCCAGGGAACTCGTCGAGCACGCACTTAATGTAGATCCCAAGGCGAAACCAGTCAAGCAACCATTAAGGCGATTTGATGAACCTAAGAGGAAGGCAATAGCGTCAGAATTACACAGATTAGAAAATGTTGGATTCATCAGAGAAATCAAAACTTCGAGTTGGGTGTCGAACCCAGTAATAGTACCCAAGAAGAACACAGATGTACAAAGAGTATGTGTCGACTACACATCTCTCAATAAGCATTGTTCAAAGGATCCCTTCCCCTTACCCCGCATCGATCAAATAATCGATTCAACAGCGGGGTGCACAAGGCTTTCCTTTTTGGACGCATATTCTGGCTATAATCAGATCAAACTGAAGAAAGAAGACGAAGAGAAAACGGCCTTCATCACACCATATGGGGTGTTTTGCTACCAAGTGATGCCGTTCGGCCTAAAAAATGCAGGAGCAACTTATCAAAGGATGATGCAAAATTGCCTCGGGAGCCAAATAGGGCGCCACATACAAGTTTACATTGATGATGTAGTCATCATCACAAGAGAGGAGAAATCTTTAATTGGCGACTTGGCAGAAACCTTCGACAATCTGACCAAGTACAAGCTTAAGCTGAACCCGACAAAGTGTTCCTTCGGAGTTTCAGCAGGGCAACTCTTGGGATTCTTGGTATCAGCACGAGGAATAGAGGCAAATCCAGAGAAGATTCAAGCAATTCTAACAATGGGGAAACCCACGAAACTCCACGATGTACAGAAATTGGCAGGACGCGTCGCGGCAGTAAGTCGTTTCGTTGCTCGACTAGGGGAGAAGGCGCTTCCTTTTTATGCACTTATGAAGAAGTCAGATGACAAATTCGAGTGGACAGAAGAAGCAGACACAGCATTTGCGCAATTGAAAAAAGTGCTTTCCATGCCACCAGTGCTGGTCGCACCTAAAGAAAAAGAGCCACTGTTGTTATACATTGCCGCAACTCATCAGGTGGTAAGCACAGTTCTAGTGGTCGAAAGAAGTGAAGAAGGCAAAGCCCACGGCGTCCAGAGACCGGTATATTTCATCAGTGAAGTACTATCTCCAACCAAACAGAGGTACCCGCATTATCAGAAGCTGGCGTACAGTGTCTTCACCACTGCACGAAAATTACGACAGTATTTTACTATGCACCCAATTATAGTGGTCAATGAAGCACCACTATCGAGCATATTGAACAACCCTTTAGCAACAGGCCGTGTCTCTTTGTGGGGAATCGAGCTATCTCCCATGGACATCACGTACGAAAAGAGGAAGGCGATCAAGTCACAAATTTTGCCAGATTTTACAGCAGAGTGGCTCGAGCTGCAAAGCACGGGACCACCAGATTTATCGAGTACTTGGACAATGTACTTCGATGGTTCAAAGCGAGTCCAAGGAGCAGGCGCAGGAGTAGTATTAATATCGCCTCATGGCGACAAATTAAAGTATGTCTTACGGATGAGCTTCCCGCAGGCTTCTAACAATGAAGCGGAGTACGAGGCTTTGTTGCACGGAATGAAGATGGCCAAAGCTTGTGGAGCGACTCGCCTAAAGATATTTGGAGACTCTAACCTTGTTGTCCAGCAAGTTATGAACAGGTGTGACGCAATCAATGACAACATGATGGCCTACAAGAATTTGTACCATTATCTAGAAGGAACGTTCGATGGATGCGAAGTCTCTCACGTCAGCAGGAATAGCAATGAGGAAGCCGACACTTTAGCAAATATTGGATCACAATGCTTACTTGTACCATCTGGAGTATTTTGGGAAGAAATAGCGGAAAGGTCAATAAAAAGTGCTAAAAGTTTGACTACCACGGCAGGCTCGGGGGCTATGACAGAGCCAGAGGAGGTCATGATGATAGAAGAAACATGGATGCAGCCATATCTTGCGTACATGATAAATAAAAAGCTACCAGAAGATGCAGTGGAGGCTAAGAGGATAACTCGAAGAGCAAAAGCGTTTGTCGTGATTGAAGGAAAACTATACAAGAGAAGTATTACAGGCGTTTTACAACGCTGTGTTACACCCAGGAAGGGCAAACAATATTGAAAGACATACACGGCGGAGTATGTGGCCATCACGCCAGCAGCAGAGCAATAGCGGCAAAAGCTTTTCGAGCAGGATTCTATTGGCTAACAGCCATCGAGGACGCAAAAGATATAGTTTGAAAGTGTGAAGCATGTCAAAGGTTTGCATCCAGACCGCACGCACCAGCAGCGGAGCTACAAACAATACCATTATCCTGGCCCTTCACACAATGGGGTCTCGACATGGTGGGAAAGCTGCACAAATCTTGGCCAGGAGGGCATGTCTACATGCTAGTAGCAGTCGATAAATTCACCAAATGGGTGGAAGCAGCTCCAGTAACAACTCAAGATTCCACAGCAGCAATCAGCTTCATCAAGTCGATAGTTTTTCGTTTTGGTGTACCACACAGCATCATCACAGACAATGGGATAAATTTTACTTCAAAAGAATTCAAAAGTTACTGCGAAGGATTGGGGATCAAGCTTAAATTTGCATCTGTGGCGCACCTGAAGACAAACGGGCAAGTCGAAAAAGCCAACGGCCTGATAAGTAATGGAATAAAAAAGAGGCTTTTAGCACCTCTCGAGAAAGCCAAGAGCGCTTGGGTAGAAGAATTGCCCTCCGTTCTTTGGAGTCTAAGAACTACGCCTAATGCAGCAACTCAAGAAACTCCTTTCTTCCTGGTCCATGGCGCAGAAGCCGTGCTTCCAGTCGAGGTTACACACGAGGCTCCAAGAGTGACGGCATATGACGAGGCGACATCGACAGAAGCATTGCAAGACGATGTCGATGCTCTAGATGAAGCAAGAGACAAAGCATTAGAAAGGGCTACGCAATATCAGCAAAGCTTACGAAACTACCATAGTAGTCGAGTTCATCCGCGATCCTTTGTGGTAGGAGACCTCGTTTTGCGACTCAGGCAAGATAGCCATGGGAAATTGGAGTCCCCGTGGGTGGGACCTTACATCGTCACGGAAGTAATACCAGGAGGAGCATATCGACTACAAGACAAGAAGACTGGGAAGGACGGAAGCAACCCGTGGAATGCAGAACAGCTACGACGTTTTTACGCGTAGACTAAGTATAGATATATCAATATATTCGAGTTAACCTTCTGGACCCAGAACATGAGGCCACAGGTCGGGTTCTTTGGGTTGAACTCAACAAAATTGTACGATTCTCGTGTTACTTCTCCGCTCGGGGGCTTTAACCCCTGGGTCGTACGAAAAAATTGTTATGACAAGATGGAGGGGTTTTCCTTCACTATAAGGTTGTTTACACAACCTGATAAATACAGAGAGAACTTGGTTCATGAAAAGAACCCGATATCATCCTTACATTTATTGGTTCGCAAAGAACCCGACATATGGAAAGCATATCTCAGAGCATGACTTGTTCTCATGGTATTAGTAAACGATATCGACACAAAGTACGAATATTTATTGCAAATATCATTGCAGGAAGGACATTGTCAAACGAAATTACATGGATAACAGATCCTAATAAAAGAGGGCTTCAAGCTTCATACTTCTTCTGGCAAAGAGTGCCATTATAGATCTTCACATCAAACTTCGACGTACCGACGTGGAAGTCGAAGGCCATGATGAAGCCTTGATGGATGTCGTGGTCCTCAGCAAATTGCGACCAGCCACCTCTGAAGTACTGCTCGCCGTTGCCATCATACCACACCTCCACCTCATAGGGGATGCCACCGCCAGACTATTCATGAAGAACCGCCTCTCGCAGTTCGCGGCCATCCATAAACCTCGTGAAATCTAGCGGCAAGCGCTGAATCTCACGGCACTGCGCCATGGTGATGCAAAGGAAAGAAAAGATACGGGGAGGTGAAGCAGGAGCAGCTGGAGCAGCATATGGAGGAGCAATTGGACCTGGAGTGACGTTAGTCACTTTGGGTTTGTTCTTGCTACCCGGTGGGCGGCCGGGACGGCGCTTAGCCGGAGCATCTGACGAAGTTCCTGCGGCGGCCGGCGCGGTGTTCTTGTTCTTACTGCCGCGAGGGCAACCCCGACCTCGTGGTACCGCCAGGGAACCAAGGTTCAGACGGGAGCCTGCAGCATCTTCCATGAGTGCGAGAGAGAAACTTCAGAAAAACCCTAGATGGAGGAGAGAAGATGATGCGGCGGAGGAAAGGATCTGATTAGGGTTTTTATCCTTACCAGATGGTGCTTTATTTATAAGCGCGTATTATTGGGCCCCCGTGCTGCAGCGCAGCCCACAAACAAATTTTAAGCAGGAATTAAATTCTGCGTACAGCAGACGATAATATCAATAAAGAAAAACAAGACAGGAGACTATGATCGCGCGATATGGAAACCTCGACTTGGACTCGGGGGCTCGTCAACAGTAAGATATCCACAGAAGAAAGAAGAGCTGAACTCTGAGCCTATGCTTGACTACAAGTCCCCAAACATAGCCTCGGGGGCTACTCCCATCGGGAGCGCTGAGCGCGCACCCGATAGAGATGAAATAATCAATATTGAAGATGCAGAAGGATAAGTATACAAAACTTCGACTACGTAGTCGACAAATTGGAGAGAGATTACTCCCATCGGGAGCGAGTTTTTTGGTTGCAGAAACCCAAATATTTTCAGTCAAAATTTGACTGCGACATAAGATTCTCGAGTTGTGTTATCGCAACAAAACTCGAATGCCGTGATTTATCACGAAGGTAAGACCCCGGGATCCGTCCTGTGTGGCCTGGTATACGCACATGGATGCGCTCTACTGGTATGTATCTGTGTCTACGATGCGAAGAAAATCCTGGTGGACGCACTGGGTACCTTGAGAATCACTGGGATTCATTCTTTGTAAGTCCTAAATGCGGCAAAAGAGTGGGTTTGACCGGTATCCCGAATTCAAGTCCAAGGGGATTGAATTTGAAGTAGGTGACAAGTATCTGTTCCGGCAGTTAACTGACCTCTTGATCCGTCAGAGTTGTCAGGCTTGCTCATCAAAACCCCTTGCGAAAGAATATCATGAAATATAAGTCGAAAGACCAAGTCGAAGATTTGAAGATATGAAGAATTGATCAAGTCGAAGATTTGAAGATTAGAGATTCAACCTGAATCTGCAATTCTGGTAGAATCTCAGGGGCTACTGACAAGGGTATAGCTAATAGAGCCCGTTAGTTGAGTACCCCTGAGGTCCGTTATGCTAGGCCCAATTGTAATGATAGTCGAATACGATTTATTACCGTATGTCGATATTTGTAATCTGTATCGGACCCTACCCGATCCTCGAGACCTGGCCATCTATATATAGGGACCAGGAGGGGACGGTGTAGGGCAGATTGAGAGCAAGCCAGGTTAAACACCCAAGTTTACTTTTGATATACACCTATTTCGACTAACTTTACCTTCGAGTTCATCCGACGCCCTATCTCCCCGATCCTAAGTCCTTCATCTAGGACATTTGTTGAGTTAACCCCTCGTCAATGGGTATGCTGCAAATTTCCACCATGAATTATGCATGGCTTAGATTGGTGGCCCGGCGTTTCCCTAACACATATACAAACTCGATGATCCCTACAAGATTCCCAATTCATTTCACACCGCGGGCATCCATAAACAAAAGATCACGATATCAACTCAAAAAAAAAGTGCAATGTTGAAAGCTTGCCCCATGAAAGCATGGCTGGGCTAGAATCCAACTTACAACTTGCAAGCATAACAACTCAACATAAGATACCACAATGTCAAATTTTTAGAATAGGAAAAAGTAAAGTGTGCCTTCCGGTTCGTGAGAGCTTTACTAACCGAATTTCGCATAACACTGGTAAGAGTTTAATTTGAAGAGAAAATAAAAGCAAGTCAAATTTACTTGGAATAGCAAATTGCTAGTAGGTATGTATGGTGGACACAATGGCAAACTTTGGCTTTTAGGAGTTGGATGCACGAGTAGAGCTCATACTCAGTACAAGGCGAGGGCTAGCAAAAGACTGGGAGCGACCAACTAAGAGACCAATAATGGCCATAATCATGCAAAGCGACATTAAAAGAAGCATAAGATGGCATCAAAAGTCAAAAACTAAATGATCATGAAGGCTATAGGCGACTTTGTAAGAGTCTAACATGTGTAAGCATGCGCCAAGTCAACCCAAATAAAGCATCAAGGAGAAAACCAAAATAATGCTTCCATACAATAAAAACAACGCATGATTTTTTTTCAAAGGCTCATTAAGCAATCTCAGTTATTTGAGACAAGTCATGCTACAGCAAAACCACTAAGCATACTATCAAAAAGACATCAAGCATGACATGAAAAAGCCTAAGCCGCAGTCTACACAAGCTCCTTCTTGTACCACTATTTTGCACAAAGCTTTTTCTCTTTTCCAACACCATTTGAAATTTTTAAAGACACCTCTTTTGATGAAAACCAATAAAGATCAGAGGCAAAAATACACCTTGATGAAAAGATATGACAAGATCTGAATGCAAATCAAGGTGAAAACGAAAACCAAAAGCAGTAGCAGAAAAAGTAGAACACTCGATTTTTGATAAGAGTGAAAACTAGAGCGTTCTTTGCAAATGAAAACGAGTTAACTTCTCCAAAGGAAATTTGTTGGGGTCCAACCATTTATTGCAGCAAACAAACAAACTAAACAAACTAAGAAAACTAAAACAACTGACACTCCAAGAAAAACACATAGTGCATGAAGCAATAAAAATATAGTGTTTTGAAAGGTGACCTGATTTTTGCCGATGAAGAAGGGGTGCCTCGGGGGCATCCCCAAGCTTTGACACTTGTACTTCTTGGATATTTCTTGGGGTGATGCATGGGCATCCCCAAGCTTGAGATTTTGTCCATTCTTCAACTCATCTCATCATTCTCCAATCCCTACACTTGAAAACTTCCTTCATACAAAACTAAACACAAATCTATTAGCAACATTAGTGCAAGCATAACATATAATCAATCCTCTATTTGCTTCAGGTTTCAACTCAAAACCACCACATATATAGCATATACTACTTTAGCAACCTCCCCAAAAGTTCCATGATCAAAAGAACTCAAAAGAAAGCGATAAAGTGGCAAACACAAATATTGGCAGAAATCTGTCAAAACTGAACAGCTGACAAAGGTCGAATTTTTGAGGGATTTTCTGTTGCTCAAATAAAAAAGTGTTCAACTAAGAAAAGTTTGGATATAACCTGGGGCATATGCACAAGAAATCGCAGGTCTAAAAGATAAACAGAGAATTTTCACGAATTTTTACGGTGCAGCACCGAAAATAGTTTCAGGACAGCAACATCCCCAAATCTTTACCTCACTCAAATTAGAGGCTTCTCTTGGCACAAAAACGAAATAAACAAGATAAGGAGCGGTCATTACAGTAGTAATGACTTCCAAGACTCAAATAAAAGAAAAAGTACTAAAAAGAAAACATTGGGTTATCTCCCAAGAGTGCTTTTCTTTAACGCCTTTGAGCTAGGCGCAGAAAAGTGCGAATCAAGTAATATCAAGAGATGAAGCATCAAGCTCATAATTTGCTCTAAGAATAGAGTCAAAAAGCAATTTCTTTCTTTTCCTAGGGAAGTGTTTCATACCTTTCTTAAGTGGGAATTGATACTTGATAGTGTCTTCCCTCATATCAATGATAGCACCTACAGTTCGAAGAAAAGGTCTTCCCAAAATAATAGGACATGAAGCATGGCATTCAACGTCCATAATAAGAAAATCAACGGGAACAAGGTTATTGTTAACCACAATAAGAACATCATTAATCCTTCCCAAAGGTTTCTTCTTAGCAACATCAGCAATAGGAACATCAAAATAACATTTTTCAAGCGGTGGTAAATCAAGCATGTCATAAATCTTTCTAAGCATGATAGAAATACTAGCACCTAGATCACATAAAGCATGGCAATCATAACCATTAACATGCATATCAATGATGGGTTCCCAACCATCTTCTAACTTCTTGGGAACAGAAGCTTTTTGCTTCAACTTTTCATCCCTAATCTTTATGAGAGCATTGGTAATATGCTTAGTAAAAGCAATATTTAAAGAACTAGCATTGGGAGTCAAAGCAAGCTTTTGCAAGAACAAAATTACTTCAGATATATTGCAGCCATCAACATCAAAATCATTAAAAGAAATAGAGCTATCATCTCCCACACTCCAAAAAATTTCAGCACTCTTTTGAGAAAAAGTTTTGGCAGTTTTAGGCTTTTTAACACAAGGAGTGGGAGTTTTCTCTACACCAATCAAAGTAAGAGGATTGCTATCAGTAGGAGCAACATCATTAGAGGTAGTAATAGTACATACCTTCATCTCTCTAGCCATCTCATCTTCTCTTTCCCACCTGGCATGCAATTCCGCTAACAGTCTAATATTTTCATCAATTCCAACTTGGGTAGCATTAGCGGCAGCAACAACATTGCTCACATTCACATCATTAGGAAACACTTTTAATTTCAGAAGTTCAACATCATGAGCAAGGCTATCAACTTTAGAAGCAAGAATATCAATTTTGCCTAACTTTTCCTCAACAGACTTGTTAAAAGCAGTTTGTTTACCGATGAAGTCCTTGAGCATTACCTCAAACTCGGAGGGCGCGGCCCTAGTGTTGTTGTAGGATTACCATAAGAGTTACCATAACCATTACCATTGGTAGAAGGATACGGCCTATAATTGTTACTAGCAAAATTGTTCCTATAAGCATTGTTGTTAAAATTGTTGTTTCTAATGAAATTCACATCAACTTGCTCTTCTTGAGCAACCAAAGAGGCCAAAGGAACATTATTAGGATCAACATGAGTCCTATCATTAGCAAGCATAGCCATAATGGTATCAATCTTATCATTCAAGGAAGAGGTTTCCTCAACAGAATTTACCTTCTTACCTTGAGGAGCTCTCTCGGTGTGCCATTCAGAATAATTTATCATCATGTTATCGAGTAGCTTTGATGCGGCGCCCAAGGTAAGGGACATAAAAGTGCCTCCAGCAGCTGAATCAAGTAGGTTCCTTGAAGAAAAATTCAGTCCTGCATAAAAAGTTTGGATAATCATCCAAGTAGTCAGTCCATGAGTGGGGCAATTCTTTATCATAGATTTCATTCTTTCCCAAGCTTGAGCAACATGTTCATTATCAAACTGAGTAAACTTCATAATATTGCTACGCAAAGCTATAATCTTAGCAGGAGGATAGTATCTACCAATAAAAGCATCCTTACACTTAGCCCATGAATCAATACTATTCTTAGTCAAAGATAGCAACCAATCTTTAGCTTTTCCTCTCAGAGAAAAAGGAAACAACTTGAGCTTAATAATATCACTATCAACATCCTTATATTTCTGCATCTCACATAGCTCAACAAAATTGTTGAGATGAGCTGCAGCATCTTCAGTACTAGCACCAGAGAATTGCTCTTTCATAACAAGGTTCAATAAAGCAGGCTTAATCTCATAAAAGTTTGCAGCAGTAGCAGGTGGTGCAATAGGAGTGCAGATAAAATCACTATTGTTTGTGCTAGTGAAGTCACACAACTTGGTGTTTTCAGGATTGGCCATTTCAGCAAAACGAAAGTAAACAAGTAAAAATAGCTACCAAGGATTCTAATTTTTTTGGGTTTTTGATATAAAGCAATGCAGGTAAAATAAATAAAGTAAAGCAAAACAAATAACAAAGTAAAGAATGTGTGTGCGAAGAACTCCCCTCGCAGAAGTCTTCTCTCTTCCTCCCCGGCAACGGCGCCAGAAAAGTGGCTGCTACTCGTGTGGTGATGTGGGAGCAGTAAGTCCTTGTGCGTGGTGATGACCAGCCCGTTGGGAACCCCAAGAGGAAGGTATGATGAGTGTACCAGCAAGTTTTCCCTCAGTTAAGAAACCAAGGTTTATCGAACAGGAGAAGAGAGACGATGACGACTGAAGGTGTTGTGGAACCTGCACACACAAAAACAAATACTTTGTTCCCAACTTGCGATGAGGTTGTCAATCTCACCGGTTTGCTTGAAACAAAGGTTATGAGCGTATCGAGTGGAAAACAATATAGTATGCGAGTAAAGTAAACAGTACGAGAAAAGTAAACAGGTGATAGCAATATGATGTAAATAGGACCGGGGTCCACAGTTCACTAGTGGTGTCTCTCCATAGATAAAATAGCACATGCTGGGTAAACAAATTACAGTTGGGCAATTGATAGAATAAAGATAACGTGATATGTCAAGAAGATCACTATAAGATTTACTATGGGCATTACAACAAAATACATAGACCGCCATCCAACTGCATCTATGACTAATAATCCACTCCCTGGGATATCAATCCGAACACCCTAGAAGTATTAAGTTGCGAACAACAGATAATTGCATTAAGCAAAGTGTGTAATGTAAACAAAGCATATGCCCTTGAGCATATGAATGTTGTTTTCTCCCTAGTAGCAACAGCACATCTACCACCTTAGAGGTTTCTGTCACTCCCCCAGGTGAAATAGAGACATGAACCCACTATCGAGCATAAATACCCCCTCTTGGAGTCACTAGCAACTACTCGGCCAAGATAGCTACTGACAACGGAGAGCATGCAAGATCATAAACAACATAGAGATAACAAAAGATATAATTCAGTACAACAACTTAATCATAAACACCAATATTCATCGGATCCCAACAAACCAAACATGTAGAATTACATAACGGTGATCTCAATCATGTATGGCAGCTCATGAGATCTAAACATGAAGCACATAGTGGAGAAGACAACCATCTAGCTACTGCTATGGACCCATAGTCCAAGGTAGACTACTCACTCATCGCTCCAGAGGCAAGCATGGCGATGAAGAAGACCTCCGGTGGCGATTCCCCTCTCCGGCAGGGTGCCGGGAAGAGCTTCTGGACCCTCCCGATCTTCGGGTCGACGGCAGCGGCGTATCGCGATGTATTCTGGAAAATTGATCGGGTGCTTAGGTTTTTCTCATCGGGGGGTACTTATAGGTGAAGGGGCAATGTCAGAGGAGGTCCCAGGCGCCCTCACACGGGGTCGGCATGGCCAGGGGCTGGGCCGCGCCACCCCTATGTGTGGGGCCCTGGTGGCCCCACTCCTTCTCTCCTTTGGATCTCTGGAAGCTTCCGGGTAAAATATGACTTCAGGAACTTGTTTCGTCCAATTCCGAGAATATTTCCTGTGTATCACTCTGAAACACAAAAACAGCAGAAAACAGGAAACTGGCACTGTGGCACTTCGTTAATAGGTTAGTTCCGGAAAATGTATAAAAATGCCACTAAGTGTAACGAAACAATAGGCAAATGGTGTAAAAACAAGCATGGAGCATCAAAAATTATAGATACGTTTGAGACGTATCAACACACTCTCAACAAATATAACATAATTGAGCCAATAGATACTATCATCTATATGCAACTCAAAACAATTCTCCAATGGAAAATGAACACTAATCATGCGTAGGGCTACGAAGCACTCCTCAAAGTCCGTATGTACCCAAACTAGATTGTCCCACACTATCACCGTGAACGCACTAGATGGTTCCAACAAACACCAACATTTTATAGAGACATTAACCAAAAAGATACACATGATGCACACACTAGTCACCTTTACACCATGATACGAGGTATCTCCGGAGAGTACAATAATAAAGCATAGGAGTAGCATAATATCTGAATAATAATATCTATCAATTCAACTAGATACAAAGCTCACAATCACATAAAGATCACATCATGGGAGAGAGAGGTGAACCACATAGCTACCGGTAGAGCCCTCAGCCCCGGGGGAGAACTACTCCCTCCTCAGCAAGGTTGATGGAGATGGTAGTGAGGTCGATGGAGACGGCGATGGAGACCAATGGAGATGGCTCCGGGGGCACTTCCCCATCCTAGCAGGGTGCCGAAACCAAGACTTCTGTCCCCCAAAATTCATCGGCGGTGGCGGCGGAGCTATGGAACTCTTTTTGGAAATTTGCCGATTGCCCTAGGGTTTTTTATCCCGAGGCTTTATATAGGTGAAGGGGCGTCGTTAGGGGGCTGCTAGGGCGCCCTCACACGTAGGGGGCACGGCCAGGGGCCAGGCTGTGTCGCCCTATTGTATGGGGCCCTTGGGGCCCCACTCCATCTCCTCTTCGGTTCTCTGGAACCTTTGGTGAATTTCTGGACGTTCGGATTTTGTTTCATCCAATTCCGGGAATATTTCCTGTGTAACTTTTCTGAAATACAAAAATAGCAGAAAATAGGGAACTGGCACTGTGGCATCTTGTCAATAGGTTAGTTCCAAAAATCGCATAAAAATGCCACGAAGTGTAATGAAACACAAGGCAAATGGTGTAAAAACAAGCATGGAGCATAAAAAATTATAGATACGTTTGAGATGTATCACTAGTTAATGCTTCCAGAGAAAAACAAGCGTGTGAGATACGTACAAGAGGAGGTGCTACCACTCAAGACCCCTTATATCCTGAAGGACATCCTAAGAGGATCGAGCAAGATTCTCAACGCACTTCAAGAGATGATATTCCTTCCAAGAAGAAGAAGAAGAAGCATAAAATAACTACAGAATCCTCTAAAGCAGGTAAAGATCCTAACAGTGTTCCTATTTTTTTTATGCTGAAACTGAACCAGGAGATGCTTCCGATAAAGAAGAAGTTGAAGAGGAACCAGAAAAGATTGATAAGAATGCAAAGTATACCAAAGAAGACTTTATTGCCAACAAGCATGGTAATGAGAGAGAACCTTGGGTACAGAAACCAATGCCTTTTCCTGGTAAGAAACACAAGTCCAAGGAAGACGAACACTACAACAGGTTTTGTGAATGGATGAAACCTTTATTTTTGCAAATTCCTTTGACTGATGCTATTAGAATGGCTCCTTATGCAAAGTATATGAAAGATATTGTTACTAATAAAAGGAAGATTCCTAATGAGGAAATTTCCACTCTACTAGCTAATTATTCTTTTAATAGTAAAGTTCCGGAGAAGCTTGGAGATCCAGGTATACCAACTATTCCTTGCTCCATTAAAAATAACTATGTTAGAACTGCCTTATGTGATTTGGGAGCTGGAGCTAGTGTCATGCCTTTTTCTCTTTATAAGAGACTTGATCTAGAAAAATTGGTATCAACTGATATATCTTTGCAAATGGCTAATAAGTATACTACTATTCCTATTGGTATATGTGAAAATGTTCCTGTTCAAGTTGCTAACAGTTGTTTGATATTAACTGACTTTGTTGTGTTGGAAATGCCTGAAGATGATAATATGTCTATTATTCTTGGAAGACCTTTTCTAAACACTGCAGGTGCTGTTATTAATTGCAATCAAGGAAAATTAACTTTTAATGTCAATGACAAAGAGTATACGGTCTATTTTCCCAAGAAGATTGATAGAAAGAATGCTCTAAATTCAATCAAGAATGTTGAGACCATTCGAGTTGGTCAAATTATTTGTTCAGAGCGAAAGCCCAAGGAATAATATAAAATTGTTATGATTGGGACTATGCCTATCAAGGTCGAGGTAACATAAGCATATAGTGAAATGAAAATTAGTTTGGTAACAAGACTTGATCAACCTTGTTAACAAAGTGATTTTATATGAACGAAACCCCGTTTTCATCGCATTTACTTTACCTCACTTATATTTACTTGTTCATTTTTGTTCCCTCTGTTTAGTTACATGATTAGAATATCTTAGAGCTGCTGCATAATTAGTTTTGATTTGCTTGCAGTCTTGCCATCGTCATTTTCCCAAGTTTTATTCTCTTATCATTTTTCTGAAAAATCCTCGAAAATAAAGTTTCTCAAAAAATTCTAGAAAAATCTTTTTAAATTTTTATGTCAAAAATGGGGCAGAGAGACACCTGGGAGACCTCAGGGGGACTTGCCATGCCACCTCACCACCGGGGGGCGCTGCCCAGCCCTGGCCGCGCCCACCTATGGTGAGGGGGGCCTGGCCTCTCACTTATCTCTTCCTTCCCAGCTCTTTCTCTCTCCCAAAAACAACGACACACCTGCTCAAACTCGTGTTCTTGCTGCTCTTCATCTTGATTTTTTGATCTCCTTGCTCAGCCCATCATTTTTGCTGAGATTTGGAGCAATTGTTCTCCGGTATGTGACTCCTTCGATTGTCCAAGTAGAATTTTGTTTAGTGGAGTATTTCTTGAGTATTTTAGCTCTATAGGTGACAGGTGAGATGAGTTTGCATGCTTGTTCTATTGCTTAGAAATGTTATTTTGATGCATGTTAGCCCTCTAGTAACTCCCTATAGTAGTTCCCTACATGTGTTTGTTTCAAAATCATTTTTTATGAGGTTTGTCAAAAATTTCAGAAAAGAGACATGGACAACTATACCTATGGAGAAGTCTTTGACAGAGAAGCACCAAGGTCATCAAGGCCTTCAAGATCCACTGCTCAATATAGGATATCTTATAATGAAGATCTTATGTCACCAAACCTTGAGGGAGACGATGGAGATGCGCATAGATCCACCTTCCCTTGTGCTAACTTTTTGCGTGATGTAGGGATTCTTGATGATTTCTTGCTCCTTATTAATAGGGTTGGATTGACTATATACATGATGGATGAGAGTAATCAATATGCTATGCTCACAAAGATTTTCATTGAAAGCTTTAAATTCACTAACTCTCATTTCAAGCCTTCCATTGCATTTAAGATTTATGATAAGTCTATCACCATGTCTTTAGAGAGGTTTTGTGATATTCTAGGTATACCCATGTTTGGGACGGTAAAGAAGATGCTACATCAGCCCACTGATTTGTTGGAGCTCTACCGAGGAGTGACTAACGATGACGACCGCACAGCACAGCGTGGCAAGATAAGAAATATTCAACTCCCAGCTATTAGATATTTTACTTACTATCTTGCCACTAGTGTACTTGGTAGAGGGAACACTAGCAATATCTCCAATTATCATTTACCTTTTCTAGCTACCACTCTTGATGTTAGCAGGAAGTATAACCTTGGTGCTCTTATTGCTCATCGCCTAGCCGCTAGGGGACCTATTTTTGGAGGTATTATTGCTGCACGCATTGTTGCTGCTCTTGAACTTCCTATTACTCCTCATGATATATTGTTGACTCCACAGAGGCTTGATCTTGTTGCCATGAAGCTCCATCACTTTGTTACTGCTAACTCTTATGCAGGGAAATTAGTTTATAGAATGTTATTTACAGATGGAGAGGAAAGGGAAGTGCCCTTGCCACAGCCTAGTTTGTTCAGTATTGACAACATGCCATGGTCATGCATGAAGGAGGAGTTGGACGAGCAGCTTAGGGTGCTCGGCTTCAACGTACAGCATGGCATCATGGACTAGGAGGAAGATGAGGAGCCGGCCTATCACTACACCACATACCACACTGGGGCGCCCTCGAGCTCATATCAGGATGAAGGAGCTTCTTCGTCATATTTAGGGGACGCCACTTCATGGCCGAGCTGGAATTGATCTCCACTTAGGCCAAAAGCCTAAGCTTGGGAGGAGGTATGCTAACTATTCATTCATCTACATATCATATTTTGTCGGTACTTTGTATATCCATGTTTCGCTTTCTTTGTTGTTCTTGTTCTTATTTCTTCTTTCCAAAACACAAAAAGACCAAAAATATTTTCGTTGTTTCTATTTGATTGCCTTTTTAGTTTGCTAGCTTTGGTTTGCTTTACTTGCTATTTTCGGTTTGGTATTTGAAAAATCCAAAAATATTTTGCTTTGTTTGCTATTTCCTTCTGTTCTTGTTTCAAAAATTGAAAACCCAAAAATATTTGTTGTTCTTCTTCGGTTTTGTAAAGTTTGTTGCAGAGTTCAGTCTCTCGTGACTCTATTGGAGCTTGGTATTCACTTCATATTATTCGAGCCACACAAGTGAAAGGCAATAATGATGACATATGACAACCCAAGATGTGGTAAGAGGCTGGTATGAACTCTATTTATTTTCATTTTTGTACATATACTCATCTATGTGGACATGCTTAGCCGGTTCATGTAAGGTATATGTTATCTAATGGATGCTTTGTAGTTCTTGCTCTCATATGATTAGTTCCAATTTACTAATAGTTTGTAGCATGTCATGTAGACGCTTGCATGCATTGTTTTATTCATAATATGGTATGTAATTGTGGTATCCACCTCTGAAAGTTTCATTTGAATCGACTTGGCACATGCTCAAGCATGCACATGACTGAACAAAAAGTCAATTAAGCCTCGATGATTTACTTCGCCTCAGAGTTCTTGTATCATTTTTATGCCTATATTAATTTTGTTTTGTCGCAAGCATGATTATGACAGTTATTGCTCTCTCGATTGTCGCTTCCCAGTCTTTTGCTAGCCTTCACTTGTACTGAGAGGGAATACTTCTCATACATCCAATCACCAAAAACCAAGTCTACCAAAGAGTCCACTATAAATTCCTATACATGGTATTTGCAAGCCATTCCAAGTAAATTTTCATGTGCTACCTTTCAAAACTTTCAACTACTTCTTATTTTGTGCCACTGTTTTTTGCTCATGGGGATGTAGTGGTCGGAATTGCTATCTTCCATATTAAATTGAGTACCCCTCGACTAGGCAGCTTCATCTGCTCATCATTAATTTTGCAAGGGAGCTGGTCAGACCATTGTAATCTAATTCTAAAAAGAAAGAAAAAAGGCACTCCTCCATGGTATGTGAAAGTTGGTGGGCACCCGATGGAATAGGTTAGCCATGGTTTGAGAAAGGAAAAAGGTGGGGAGGAGTGCCAAAGCTTTATAAAAGAGCACCAATTTGCCAAATTTTCAAAGAACTCAGAACCGCTCTCACTTGTTTATTATGGAAGATAGCAAGTCCCCATTGCCAGTCGTTGACATGAAACAACCACCTCTCAAAATAAATTTTTATCTCTGTTTTGCAAATGAAAAGCTCTAGCACATGTTAAATCACTACTTCCCTCTGCGAAGGGTCTTTCTTTTACTTTTATGTTGAGTCATCATCTTCTACCTTTAAGCACCTTTTTGAGAGCATAGCTGTTATTCTTAGTGTAATGTGCTTGTCCCAGAACACGGTTAATTGTGGTATAACTTTGATGCTTGTATCTTTGATATTTTTACTTCTAGTCTTCCTTTGGACTTCAGAGGTGCCTCAGCATTTATGTTTTGCTCCATAAATAAAGGCAAGCGGGATACCACTCTTCCATATCATTTATGAATATTACAATCTTGTAGCTTCTTATGTTCATGTTACTTGTTATTAGTGCATTGGCACTCTTTCATAGCTTGCTTGACTATGAGGTAACATTAGTTGCATATTTCTTATTATGAATTGCCTGAGTACTTGATCATATAGTTAGTATATATACATCATATGAAGCAAATGTGTTCGTGAAAGTTTCTTTTATCGCTCTCAGTTGTTAACTGAATTGCTTGAGGACAAGCAAATAGCTAAGCTTGGGGGGAGTTGATACGTCCAAAATGTATCTACTTTCCCAAACACTTTTGCTATTGTTTCTCCTCTAATTTGTATGTTTTGAATACAACTAACACGGACTAACGCTGTTTTTAGCAGAATTGCTCTGGTGTCTCATTTTTGTGCAGAAATCTGACTTTCAGGAAAAATCCCAGAAAATACTGTAAAAATTATATTTTGCCAGAAGACCCATGGAGCCAAAAAGAGAGACGAAGGAGGGCTACGGCCTAGGCTCACCACCAGGGGGCGCGGCCTAGCCCTGGCCGTGCCCACCTATGGTGAGGCCGCCTCGGCCGTCGCCTCGACCCCTCCTTCCGCCTACATATACCCTCTGACCTGAAAGGAGCGGGGGTTCGACATTTTTCCCAGATAGACTTCCGCTATGCCGCTGCCATCAGAAACTGTGATTCAGAACTAGAAACTCCGTTCTGGCACCCTGCTGGGATGGGGATTTGGAGGAGATTTTCATCACCATCATCACTGATGTCTCTCCATCAACCATCCATGACTCCCCTATCCATGTGTGAGTAATTCCCGCTGTAGGCGAAGGGGATGGTAGGGATTGGATGAGATCATTCATGTAATTTGCTAAAAGATTGTTAGGGCATAGTGCCTAGTATCTTCTATTAGTGCTTATGACATTGTTGCAACTTGTTGTGCTTAATGCTTGTCACTTTGGGCCCAAGTGCCATGATTTCAGATCTGAACTTGTTATTGTTATATGATGATACTTGTTGTTTATGGTCTTACTTACAAGTTGTATACACATATTGTTGTCCGGAACCCGAGGCTCCAAAGTGACAAAAATTGGGATAACCGGAGGGGATGGCTATGATGTGAGGATCACATGTGTTCACCGAGTGTTAATACTTTGCTCTGGTACTTTATTAAAAAGAGTACCTTAATTACCAGTAGTTTCCCTTGAGGCCCTGCTGCAACAGGCTAGTAGGACAAAAGATGTCGTGCAAGTTTCTCATTGTGAGCACCTATGACTATATACGGAACACATGCCTATGATTGTTAGTACTAGGATGCTTTATCATTATTTATCTGCAATGCCCATGTCTCACTGATTTCATGAATTATCTTATCCATGCAATGCCCGTACATCCATCCCTATGCCTATAGTATTTTATCCTACTGTTTATTATTGCTACTATTACTGCTTTTATTCTACTACTGATGTTATTGTTTCACTACTATCACCACTATAAAACTGTTGCTACTGATAAACCGCTGCGAGCAAGTCTGTTTCCAGGTGCAGCTAAATTGACAACTCACCTGTTAAGGCTTATAAATATTCTTTGGCTCCCCATGCATCGAATCAATAAATTTGGGTTTTACTTCCCTCGAAGACTGTTGCGATCCCCTATACTTGTGGGTCGTCAGTGGTACCAAGATCCTCCAGAGATAAATTGTGCTTAACCAACAATGGTTGACGAAGGAAAATATCGTCAATCTCTTCTCTTTCCTTCCTGTAAACATCACTTTCATGGTCCTCCATGAATTGCGGTAAAGCATTATTAGGAGCAAGAGCAATAGAAGCAAGCTGTTCAACTCGAATTTTTTTATTAGGCATTTCATTGTCATAAGAAGTTTTAGCAAACTTAGAAAAATTAAACTCATAAGATTCTCCATTAAACTTAGTAAAAAAATTCTCCTTCTTACAGTCTATCACAGCACCACAAGTATTCAAAAAGGGTCTACCAAAAATAATAGGACAAGTTTTACTAGCTTTCGTACCAAGTACTAGGAAATCAGTAGGATATTTACTCTTACCGCATAAAACTTCTACATCTCGAACAATACCAAGAGGCCAAACAGTCTCTCTGTTAGCAAGTTGAACAACCACATCAATCTCCTCTAATTCACAAGGGCCAATCTCATGCACGATTTCTCTGTAAAGCTCTAAAGGAATGGCACTTGAACTTGTACCAATGTCACATAAACCATAATAGCAATGATCGCCAATCCTGACAGAGATAACAGGAACACTTGTTTTCCTACGCCTACTAGGATGTGAAATAATGTTAGTAGCATCTTCACAAAAGATAATATGTTTATCCCCTACATCTTTAGTAACAAGGTCCTTCACTATAGCCACAAGAGACTTAATAGTAATTTGCTCATCAGGTTTTACAGCTTTTTAGTACTTTTATTAGACACACTTACCAAAGTAGAATGCTCTTTTAACTTAGCAGGGAAAGGTGTCTTCTCAAAATAAGGTTCAGGCAAAATGCTATCAACAGTACAAACTTCAGTAGCTGTAGCAAGAATATGACTAATGGAATCTTTATAAGGCGCATGATATTTGTTCCAATCTTTCTTTGGAACATCAAGATAAGAGGCAAAAGCCTTAAAATAGTTAGCAAGTATCTGAGAATCAAGGCCATAAGCAGTGCTAACATTATGAAAGTCATCGGTTCCCATAAAAGTTTTAATGCATTCATAATCATAATTTATACCTGACCTCCTACCTTTGTCGTTTTCCCATCCTTCAGCATTTTGTTGAATACGGTCAAGAAGATTCCACTTAGCATCTTCTTTCATATGAGTAAATGATCCAAAACAGGAAGCATCCAAATAATCCTTATCATGAAGAGCAAGCCTCACATAAAAATTATCAATAACAATATTAATGGGGAGCTCATGAATGGGACATTTGAGCATTAGTAACTTCAATCTCCCCCACGCTTGGGCAATACTCTCTCCATCATGAGGCCAAAAGTTATATATTCGATTACGATCTTTATGAATTTCACTTGGAGGATAAAACTTGGAATAAAAGAGAGGTATAATTTTCTCCCACGCAATAGATGGACCATCTTTAAGTAGCCGATACCACTCCTCAGCTCTGCCTTTCAGTGATAAAGAGAATAGCTTCCTCTTAACTTTGCTTGATGAAATACCTGCACACTTGAACAACTCACATAATTCATGTATAAAGAGTAAGTGATCACCCGGATGGACAGTTCCATCTCCTGAATAGCAGTTATCCATAACACGTTCAACAATTTTCATAGGTATTTTAAAAGGATCTAATTAAGCAGGTGGTGGTGGTGGTGGTTCATCCACATGTGCAGCAGTGGTAGTAGTTTTCCCAAATAGGAAACCAAATGGAGAACTCTCCATAGCAAAATAAAATAAAAATAAAAGACAAAAATAAAAACAATACTCACAGCGACGGTTACCTTTACCAATTCCACTCTTCAATAGCGCTTCACTCCCCGGCAACGGCGCCAGAAAATGGTTTTGATGACCCACAAGTATAGGGGGTGTATCATAGTACTTTCGATAAATAAGAGTGTCGAACCCAACGAGGAGCAGAAGGTGCTGACAAGTGGTTTTGATCAAGGATTCACTGTAAATACTAGCAAAAGGGTTTTCAGGGGTATTTGGTAATGCAAATAAATAAAGTATGAGTAAATAAGAGACAGTAATAATAATTGCTGCAAGAGGCCCAATCCTTTCTAGAGCAAAGGACAAGCCGGTTGTGTAACTTATGATGACCAAACATTCTCGAGGACACACGGGAGTTTCTGTCAAGTGCTTTCGCTTCATGCCGCTAAATAATCTTTATTGGTTTGATAAGTGTTATGGGGATGAACCTATGCTAGCGCACTACCCTTTCTAGGATAAATACACACTTGTGATTATACCCCTTACAAGCATCCGCGAATACAAGAAAGTAATTAAGATAAATCTAACCACAGCCTTAAACTCTAAGATCATACGCTCCCTGGCGCAATGGTTTCCCAACGGAGGTTTAGGTTTCTGTCTCTCTAGCAACCCCACAATTGGTAGCCAAATACACAATGCATCTCACTAGGCCCATAAATGGTGAAGTATCATGTAGTCGACATTCACATGACACCACTAGTGAAATAACACCACAACAAATAAATATCAAACCATTAAATATTACTCAACATAATTCCACTACTAACAACTTGACTTCTCCCATGTCCTCAAGAACTAAACGAACTACTCACAAGATATCATATGGATCATGATCAGAGGTGAAATAATGATAAATAACAATCTGAACATAAACCTTAATTCGACGGTTCCACTCAATAGCATCAACCACAAGAGTAATCAACACTGGGAAAGTTTCCCCTAAGAATTTGACAAGATTCAACTCAAGATGTTGCAGCGGGATGGCGTAGTGATGGTGATGATGAAGGTGCTGGTGATGAGGATGATGGTGATGATGATCCCGATGAAGTCCAGCGCGATGATGATGACGATGGCGACGATCTCCCCTCTCCGAGAAGGAATTTCCCCGGCAGATTTCTGCCTGTCGGAGAGCTTTTCTCTCTCTGGTGTTTTCTGCCCCGCAAAGGCGGCGGTGTCTATCTCTGAGCCCCCCTTGACTTAGGTTTTCGGGGACGATGAAATACACGAAGGGACGATGGCAGAAGTGGGCCAGGGCGGCCACACAACAGGCCGGTGCGGCTAGGGGTCAGGCCGCGCCCCCTGTGTGTGAGCCTGCCCTGTGGCTCCTCTCGACCCCTCCTTCTGGCTTCTTTAGTCTTTCGGTAAAATATAATTTTCTGGTATTTTCTAGAATTTCCTGATCTTCCGAAATATGGTGTCTTGACAGTCCTTTTTCCAGTAGAATCCTGACTCCGACAGCAAATCCTCCGATGATCATCAAACATGTAAAAACAGAGGAAACAACATAAGTATCATCTGTAAATGCATGTGAAATATATCAATTAATAACAGTAAATTATGAAATAAAATAGTGATGCAAAACGGACGTATCAGGGATCCCCCAAGATTATGGTGTTGTATATTACTTAGATGACTCCTTGCTCGATGATCATTCCTTCCATGTGAAAAAACTTCACCATAAAACTATTTCCCATCTCTTTTCTAGAATGGATGACATTAGAGGCCATAAAGATAATATATGTGCTGCTAAAAAAAACCAAATAAAATTTGTTGTAAGGTGTCCAGAGATTATATTATGTTGCCAACATTCATAAAATATCATCTTGAGACTCAAATTAATGCTCAAAACAACAAAAGACAGAATCTGTCAATAAAAATAGCAACAGCTTGGCGAATTTTTTTCACCCTCCATAAATATGTCACAAATTTTTTCTATATTTTTATTCAGGTGAGGATGAAAATTTGCAATTTAGATAAATCATGCAGGTCGTATAAGTTACAATTTTTTTTAGGAATTTCGTACACCAAAAAGTGCTGCGCGGTTTTCAGAAACTCCAAATAAGTATTGCAACCTTAAAACATCAAAGATGGGTAAAACTTGGCACTTTATTTTATGCTACATTAGACACACTAAAATAAACTTTCTTGCTACATCAAGGACACAAAAAGAAAACTTCAAAAGAAATATAATCGGGTTGCCTCCCACAAAGGGCTTTCTTTATAGCCATATAGCTAGGCTTCATACCTTATTCCTTCAACTTCTCATGACAAAGCTCATATTCTTATATTTATCAAATTACCAATGAGGTTGATCAAGTCTCATTAATACTAGAATAAAGATAAAAAATAATGATTCATCACTTATTTTAAAATGGAGAAAACATCAAGTTACCTCATATTTGATTGGAATGGAACCAATCATTAATATTTTATATTTTGGTGGTGGATGTGGTATTGGTATTGCAATGGTACCCACCATAAGAGTCATCACTTTGACTGAGTTTACTTCTATCATTGGAGGTTCTTGAGTGGATTTCTTTGGAAAATAAATTGTATGCTCTTTTCCGTCCACCTTGAAGGTCACTTTGCTCTTAGTGCAACCTATACAGCCCCTGCAGTATTAAGAAAAGGTCTACCAAGAATAATAGAAAGATTATCATCTTCAGACATTTCCAATATAACAAAGTTAGTAGGGATTTTCACATTAGCAACAATAACGGGAATGTTCTCACATGTACCAATAGGAATAGCAGTAGATTTATCAGCCATTTGTAAAGAAACTTCAGTTGGCACCAGCTTGTCCAAATTAAGTTTCTTATACAAAGAGAAAGGCATGACACTCACTCCAGCACCCAAATCACATAAAGCATATTTAACATAATTATTATTAATGGTGCATGGTATAGTAGGAATTCTAGGATCTCCTCTCTTTTCAGACATTTTTCCTTCAAAGGAATAATCAGCAAGCATAGTAGTAATAGCTTCACTAGGAATCTTTCTTTTATTTGCAACAATGTATTTCATATACTTAGAATAAGGAGGCAGTTTAAGTTCATCAACTAAAGGAATTTGCAAGCATAAGTTCTTTAGTAATTCAATAAACCTCTCAAATCTAACATTATCTTGACTTTTAGTTACCACCTAAGGATATGGTATGGGTCTTTGCACCCAAGGATCTCTTTCTTTACCTCTTTTACGTGGATACTTGTTTCTTTCATTCTTCTTCTTTGAAGGTTGAGGATCATCTCTTGCATCAGATTCATTTTCTTCATTATGCTCATTGTCTTGTTGTTCTTCATTAACTTGTGATGATTCTTCCTCATTATTATTTCCATCTTCAGTTTTAGCATAAAAAATAGAGGTATCTTGTTCTTGATATTTATCACGCTCTTTAAATTTATTGCCATTGGGAGATTTTCTTACAGAAGATTTATTAGCTTTAAGAGCATCTTGCTCTTTCCTCTTTGGATGCCCTTCAGGAAAGTCAGGATCCTGAGTGGCTGAACCTCCCCTTGTATTTACTCCAAAAACATGTTTCTCTTTGAAGATAAGTTGTTCATATAATTGATTTTGAAGAGAAATCATTTGTTCAACTTGGTTGCTCATCATAACACAATGCTTAGTAATTGCTTTAATAGATTCAACACTAGAGCTCAAAATTTTGTGAAGATAATTTATCTTATAAGAATTTTCATTTAATTGTGCTTTAATATCATTAATAAAAGCATTTTGATGACAAACAATTTCGGTAGAAACCAGTGGATAGGACTTCAACAGGTGGGATTACCTTTTCCTTTACCTTAGTAGGGACAATAGCATGACTTGAATAGGAATACAAGGTTCATCAATATAAAGTTTAATACCTCTTTTAGACAATTCCAATAGATCCACAGATTTGATTCCCTTTTCTTCAATAGCTATATCTTCCTTCATAACTTCATCAGACAAAGTAAGAACTCCTCTCTCTTTAGGAACATTTCTAGTATCATCTCCTTCATTTAGAGTCCAATTAGCATAATTCTCATCCATCATATCCAATAATTCCTTAGCTTCTTTAATTGTCATGTTCCTAAAAATATTACCTACAGTACTATCTATATATGACCTAGATGCATCGGTTAGTTCATTATAAAAAGTATCAAGCAATTCATTATCTTTCAGACCATGCACATGATAGTTTCTAGTCATTTTACTAAACCTCCCCCAAGCTTGAGGTATTGTCTCTTTCTTCCCTTGAGAAAATTGGCATAGATCAATTTTCTTAGCATGTATTTTACTATGAGGAAAATACTTACCATAAAACAACTGAACACATGAATCTTTAATAATTATGGATTTAGAAGGCAAAGCATTGTACCAATTTCTAGCATCTCCTCCCAAAGAAAAAAGAAATAACTTCACAAAGTAATATTCTTTTAGCACATCATCATTCCCATACAGATTAGCTATATTGTGCACATGGATTATGTGATCACCAGGATACTCTTCATCTTTCCCATAGAATTTATTTTTCTCAACCAATTCAATAATCTCAGGATTAACAGAAAAATTATATGCAGGATCTATTATGCAGACTATTGGTGCATCAGGCTTTTAATCAATAGGAAATAAATCTCCTATTGAGGCATGTATGAGAGAATCAAATTCATCCAGATCATTATAATCACCCTCCATGAAGGCTCTACCAAAGGCCGCAATAGATTCATGTGAAAGTGCTTTAAAGCATTAGCCCTAGCAGTTTCTCTATCCAGTTTAGAATTAGATGATGGATTAGATAATTCATTTGTGACTTCATCATCCATACTACCATTCGACAGTTCATAATCATTATCAGTAGTCATAGACATCTTAGATAAAGGTAAACTATGCAAAGCAGCATATTTTTTGTAATAGCAGGAGCAGCATTAGCAGGTGAAAAATTGGGCCTGGAAGGTAAATTCATACCTCCACAAGTAGTTGAAGGCATGATCACCTTCGAAGTAATATCCTTACTCTTTCCCATGATGAGAATGAATAAGTTCAGCAGTAGAGATAACAAGTGGTCTTACCAATAAAGCTAGACTCCCCGGCAACGGTGCCAGAAAATATCTTGATACCCACAAGTGTAGGGGATCGCTGAAATCTTTGATGGGAAGTATTACCCAAATTTATAGTTCCACTTAAGGGGAGCAAACAAGAATATTAGCAAGACTATAGCAATTGAGATGTGGTGGCACGGTGATGATGTATGAAATTAATGAAGTAAATGACCGACCAGTTGGAAAACCCCAAGAGAAGGTTTTGATGAATATAGCAGCAAGTTTTCCCTCAGTTAAGAAACCAAGGTATGTCGATCAGGAGAAGAGCAGACAATACGACTGAAGGTGATGCTTGCAAGCTTCGCGACAGCTCCGGACAATTTATATATGGCGCCTCGTGCAAGCTTTGCTTTGTGAGCAGCAACGTGGAATCTGCACACACACAACCAAGTACTTTGTTCCCAACTTGCGATGAGGTTGTCAATCTCACCGGTTTGCTTGAAACAAAGGGTATAAGCGTATCGAGTGGAAAGTGATAATAATATGCGAGTAAAGTAAACAGTGCGAGTAAAATAAACAGGTGATAGCAATATGATGGAAATAGGACCGGGTTCCACAGTTCACTAGTGGTGTCTCTCCATAAGATAAATAACGCATGCTGGGTAAACAAATTACAGTTGGGCAATTGATAGAATAAAGATAAACGTGATATGTCAAGAAAATCACTATGCGATTTACTCTGGGCATTACAACAGAATACATAGACCGCCATCCAACTGCATCTATGACTAATAATCCACTGTCGGGGATATCATCCGAACACCCCATGAATATTAAGTTGCGAAAAACAGATAATTGCATTAAGCAAAGTGTGTAATGTAAACAAAGCATATGCCCTCGAGCATATGAATGTTGTTTTCTCCCTAGTAGCAATAGCACATCTACAACCTTAGAGGTTTCTGTCACTCCCCCAGATTAAATAGAGGCATGAACCCACTATCGAGCATAAATACCCCCTCTTGGAGTCACTAGCAACTACTCGGCCAAGATAGCTACTAACAACGGAGAGCATGCAAGATCATAAATAACATAGAGATAGCATAAGATATATTTCAGTATAGCAACTCAATCATAACACTAATATTCATCGGATCCCAACAAACCAAACATGTAGAATTACATAATGGTGATCTTAATCATGTAGGGCAGCTCATGAGATCTAAACATGAAGCACATGTTGGAGGAGACAACCATCTAGCTACTGTTATGGACCCATAGTCCAAGGTAGACTACTCACTCATCGCTTCAGAGGCAAGCATGGCGATGAAAAAGACCTCCGGTGGTGATTCCCCTCTTCGGCAGGGTGCCAGGAAGAGCTTCTGGACCCTCCCGATCTTCGGGTCGACGGCGGCGGTGGATTGCGATGTGTTTTGAAAAATTGATCGGGTGCTTAGGTTTTTTCCGTCGGGGGGTCTTTATAGGAGAAGGGGCATCGTCAGAGGTGGACCGAGGCGACCTCACACGCAGGGGGCGCGGCCAGGGGCTGGGCCGCGCTGCCCTGGTGTGTGGGGCCCTCGTGGCCCCCCTCTGACTCCTCTTCAGATCTCTGGAAGCTTCCGAGAAAAATAAGACTTCAGGAACTTGTTTTGTCTAATTCTGAGAATATTTCCTGTGTAGCTTTTCTGAAACACAAAAACAGCAGAAAATATGGAACTGGCACTGTGGCAACTTGTTAGTAGGTTAGCTCCGGAAAATGCATAAAAGTGCCAAGAAGTGTAACAAAACAGTAGGAAAATAGTGTAAAAACAAGCATGGAGCATCAAAAATTATAGATACGTTGGAGACATATCAAGCATCCCCAAGCTTAACTCCTGCTCGTCCTCAAGTAGGTAAGTGATAACAAAAGAATAATTTTTGAGGTGACATGCACCTACACAATCTTTATCATATATGTAAGCATTTGTGAGCTGGGATCATAAGAACTTAAAAACATGGGCATGAAAGATATAATCTTGACAATAAGAACTCAGCAACCATGTTATAACATGAAAATGAACACAAACAAAAGATCATGAAAATGAAACAATGAAAGTCAAACATGTGTTCAAATCATAAGGAAAAACATACAAATGGTTTTCAGCTTGTCCTTCATGGAGAGCAAAACATAAATGCATAGGACACCTTCAAGTTTAAGAGGGCGACTAGATACAAATAATTTAAGAACAAGTGAAACCAACAATATGAATCAATCAATAAAAACTTTGGGATGATGCACATTATACTAAGAATGGCAACTATGCTCTCTTAATAGTGCATAAAGATAGAAGGTGGTGACTCAACATAAAAGTAAAAGAAATGCCCTTCGCGGAGGGAAGCAGTGATTGCAAGTTTTATAGACCTTCAAAAATTATGGTACTTACCGGCTTTGAGCTCTCATTGCCCCCATCATAAGCATCTTGAATGGTTAAAGTTAATGTGAGAACAATTATGATGCATATGCTTGACAAATCATAAGTCGAAAACCACGTGTCCCATGAATACGAGTACCCAAACCTCACGTTACTTTACTTAGAGTCCCAAGCAAGGCTCTTTTCATGGTAAGTATATATGTATCATCGAGAACCGCCAACGGGGTACCTCCATGCCCGATGACATGGAAAAAGCCCACGTGTCATCGAATGTCCACTATGGGGATGCTGCAAATTTCCACCATGAATTATGCATGGCTTAGATTGGCGGTCCAGGCGTTTCCCTAACACATATACAAACTCCATGATCCCTGCAAGATTCCCAATTCATTTCACACCGCGGGCATCCATAAACAAAAGATCACGATATCAACTTAAATGAGAAGTGCAATGATGAAAGCTTGTCCCATGACGGCATGGATGGGCTAGTATCCAACTTACAACCTGCAAGCATAACAACTCAACATAAGAGACCACAATGTCAATTTTTTAAGAACAAGAAAAAGTAAAGTGTGCCTTTCGGTTCGTGAGAGCTTTACTGACCAATTTTCGCATAACACTAGTAAGAGCTTAATTTGAAGAGAAAATAAAAGCAAGTCAAATTTACTTGGAATAGCAAATTGCTAATAGGTATGTATGGTGGACACAATGGAAAACTTTGGTTTTTAGGAGTTGGATGCACGAGTAGAGCTCATACTCAGTACAAGGCGAGGGCTAGCAAAAGACTGGGAGCGACCAACTAAGAGAGCAATAATGCCCATAATCATGCAAAGTGACAAAGCAACATTAAAATAAGCATAAGATGGCATCAAAAGTCAAAAACTAAATGATCATAGAGGCTATTGGCGACTTTGTATGAGTCTAACATGTGTGAGCATGCGCCAAGTCAACCCAAATAAAGCATCAAGGAGAAAACCAAAATAATGCTTCCAAATAATTAAAACAACGCATGATTTTTTTCAAAGGCTCATTAAGCAATCTCAGTTATTTGAGACAAGTCATGCTACAGAAAAACCACTAAGCATACTATCAAAAAGACATCAAGCATGACATGAAAAAGTCTAAGCCGCAGTCTACACAAGCTCCTTCTTGTACCACTTTTTTGCATAAAGCTTTTTCTCTTTTCCAACACCATTTGAAATTTTTTAAGACACCTCTTTTGATGAAAACCAATAAAGATCAGAGGCAAAAATATACCTTGATGAAAAGATATGACAAGGTCTGAATGCAAATCAAGGTGAAAACGAAAACCAAAAACAGTAGCAGAAAAAGAAGAACACTCAGTTTTTGATAAGGGTAAAAACTAGAGCGTTCTTGGCAAATGAAAAGCAAGGTAATTTCTCCAAAGGAAATTTGTTGGGGTCCAACCATTTATTGCAGCAAACAAAACTAAACTAATAAAGAAAACTAAAACTACTGACGCTCCAAGAAAAACATGTAGTGCATGAAGCAATAAAAATATAGTGTCTTGAAAGGGGACCTGATTTTTGCCGATGAAGAAGGGGTGCCTCGGGGGCATCCCCAAGCTTTGACGCTTGTACTTCTTGGATATTTCTTGGGGTGATGCATATGCATCCCTAAGCTTGAGCTTTTGTCGATTCTTCAACTCATCTCATCATTCTCCAATCCCTACACTTGAAAACTTCCTTCATACAAAACTAAACACAAATCTATTAGCAACATTAGTGTAGCATAACATATAATCAACCTCTTTTTGCTTTAGGTTTCAACCCAAAACCACCACATATAAAGTATATACTACTGTAGCAACTTCTCCAAAAGTTCCGTGATCAAAAGAACTAAAAAAGAAAGCGATAAAGCGGCAAAAATGAATAGTGGCAGAAATCTGTCAAAACAGAACAGCTGACAAAGGTCGAATTTTTTAGGGGTTTTCTGTTTCTCAAATCAAAAAGTGTTCAACTAACGAAAGTTTGGATATAACCTGGGGCATATGCACAAGAAATTTCAGGTCCAAAAGATATACAGAGAATTTTTACGAATTTTTACGGTGCAGCACCGAAAATAGTTTTAGGACAGCAGCATCCCCAAATCTTTACCTCACTCGAATTAGAGGCTTCTCTTGGCACAACAATGAAATAAAAAGGATAAGGAGAGGTCATTACAGTAGTAATGACTTCCAAGACTCAAATAAAAGAAAAAAGTACTGAAAAGAAAATATTGGGTTATCTCCCAAGAGTGCTTTTCTTTAACGCCTTTGAGCTAGGCTCAGTAATTTGAGAAGATGCTCACATAAGAAATATGAATTGAAGCAAAAGAGAGCATCAAGGAGCAAATATAAAACACATTTAAGTCTAACCCACTTCCTATGCATAGGAATCTTGTAAGAAAATAAATCAAAGAAGCACATAGTAGCAAGTATAGGTAGATAGAACAAGAGCAACTTTGGAACTTTCAATATAAAGAGAGGTGTTTTAGTAACATGAGAATTCCAACAATCATATTTTCCTCTCTCATAATAATTTTCAGTAGCATCATGAACAAACTCAACAATATAAATATCACACTCACCCTCTTTTGTTAAGCATGGAGGGCGATCAAATAAGGTATTAGTTAGAGAGTTACTCTTATTGGAAGGTAGACATGGGTAGCTCCATTCTTCCTCCTCTTGGTCATCACTTTCCTCCTCTTTTTCATCCAATGAGCTTCCAATTTCTTCTTCCATAGGCTTCTTCAAGGCATTAGTCTCTTCCATTGGAGAGCATCTATTAAGATATTTAAGAATATAACCATTTCCTTCCTTGTAATTATCAAAGCAAAATGTGAGTATATCATAAACCTCATATTTATAAGGTGCATCATCAGTATTTTCAAGCAAATAAGTGTGACGACCTCAAATTTGATACAAATTCGAAGTGCCCGTTATGTAATCCACCGCAATCCCAGAACCATTGTTGCGATTTACATAACGTAGTTGATATCACAGTCATAGCTCTTTATAGTAAATAAAGGGGATTACATAGGTGGTCGCACAGACCAAACCTTACATTACATCAATAAGCAGCGGAATAACACTTTGGGTCCATATTGTCAAGCTTCAACCGCACAGGCAAAGCAGACAGTAGGAAACGAGCCTAATTCGCAAAGTCGTCTGAATGTCCTTCCTTCATGATCTTTCTCCTTCAAGTCTGGCCAAGTTAATAGCCAGGGACACAGCCGTGAGTACATTGGATGCACTCGCAAACCATCTTATAAACAAAGTGATGAGAGAGATATGCAAGGTTGGTATGGTGGACTAAGCACTAAGTTTATTTGCAGAAATGCTAGTTTTGTTTCCCAAGAATGTTCATTAGTAGAAAAGAGGTTTAGTTCTTTAAGTTCAATCTAAGGAGGATTTCAAGTGTCAACAACATGTCAAGTCAAGTCATTCACCAAGTCACCATTGTCACTTTTAGTCCTGACAAAAGTCACGTACAGATTGCCAACCGTCCATGACCGCGGACGCGGCTATTCGAATAGTTTCAAAGCCTCTGCAGAGGGGTACACTTTACCCACAAGATTCGATACATCTGCCGGGAGAAATCCACGGTTCGACATACACAAAGTATGCGAGGTTCAGATAATCAAACAAAATCTTTCACTTGCTCATCCTAGTATAGGATCCTTCCCTAGAGCCCGGGATACGGAATTCCCGCTCCGGCGCCTCTAGTTCTGCCCATCCCGGAGGCCGGGTTAGTGGAATCCACCTGGTCAAGAAGTATCTGCCCGTGGAGTCCTTCCATGAAGATTTGATGCAAGACCTCCCATACTAAGATAAACAAGCTACGGATTGAGCCCCTTCCCATATAGGGGTAATATGGTTGTACGGTAAAATTGGCTCCCATGGTACATCACTCGTTGTCATTGAGAAGATATTTCATAGTTCTTAGTCAAGATTGATTTTCTTTCATAAAGCCATTATGTAGGAGAGATCTCCATTTCAAGTTCAAGTCACCACTTTTCAAATGGGGTTCCTCCAGAGATGGCATCAACTTTTATTAGCGACTAAGCAACTACATTGAGTGATAGTACTACTAGCTAGGGTTGGATAAACTCAGCTTGATGCTCTTGACAATCAAGACATCAATCTACTTCTATCATTCTACTCTAGCAATTCAATCATGAAATTTACTTAAAACAAGTAGAATGCAATATTAAAACTAGGTAGTGGGAGTATGAATCAAAAGATGGCTTGCCTGGCTTGGCAAAGTCAAAATAGTCTTCATCTTCATCTTGGGTTGATTGATCTCCATCTCCATTTCTTGGTGGACTTCGGGATCCATTCTCCTTACTCTCGTTGTCGTCTAATCGTAGGAAAGTAAATAAGCATACAATCACCACACAATTCACAAACAACACATACTCACTATAAGGATACTTGGGTAAGAGAAATGATCTAGGAAGTCTATGGAGAGTGGTTTCGAAGATGATTGAGTTCCGATGGATGAGATTATTGAGTTGTTGTATCTAAGTAGGGTTTATTTGTTTTGGATTATGAAAATATCTCCTGCAAGTCCTCATTGACCAAGGTTGTGGACTACAAGTAGATATTTAGGATTAGGGTTTACCCAAGGTGGTTTCATAATTTAAAGTCTTATTTTCAATTACTTGTTCGATTTCTAGTTTGCAACTATTTAGTGATCAAGTTTGAATCTATAAGTGCAATATATTAATCCTAGTGGACTTGGATCAGTGGCTATAGATTAATATTTAGAAATGTGGTTGATTCGAATTGGTTTCATATCATTTCCATATTTTGAGATAGGTGTGCAAGTTTGAGTTTTCTAATTACTACTATGTAGTATTAAATTTCCAAATATCTTCTACAAGTACTCATGGGCTAAGATCAATAACTATAGATAGGTATTTGGAAATATGGTTTAACAATAAAGGTTCCATAAAAATTTCGATTTATAGAATTGAGTTTAATAAAATCCTATATGGCAAATGCTTAATTAACCATATGGGTCAATAGCATTTGATTTTAAAAAGGTTCAAAAATTAGATCTAATGCTACAGGAAGATAGGTACCACTAATTATGAATTTATAGAGTTGGATTTATATTTTTAGGAATTTTATTTGAATTGATATGAATTTGGCAAGGTTGCATAACTGTAAGTTTGTTATTTTTACCCAACTATAAATATAAGTCTAAGTGGGTTAAAAACACTTCCATTGGATAGGGTATGTTCTAAACTTTCCAAAAAGTATTTATTTGCTAGATTTGGATTCCTAAATCTCTCAGAATTTGAATTCGAAGTTGCAGCAATTAAACAAATGCTAAAACGGTTTCAAAGAAAAAAAAAGTAAACAGACTGGAACTTCTACGGGCCGGGGAGGCGAACTTGGGCCGGTCCAGCTACGGTCATGGGCGCGCGTGGGAAAAAAAAGAACAAGGGGGCCTGACCAGCGGGGCCCACCGGTCAGGGCTTTAATAAACGAATCGGTATCGGCTGGGATCTTCTTCCTGGCGCGCGATGGACAGCGAGCGAGAGTACTGGGAGGGCGACGGCGACGGGGAGGCTCACCGGCGGCGACGGGGAGCGGCGGCGAGGGGTCCTGGCGGCGGAGAAACTTCTCCTCCGTCACTTCTGACCAGCGGCGGCGCGGAAGGCGGTCCGGTTTGCCGGAGCCAGAGGCGGAGCGGGCTCAGCTCCGGCGAGCTGTCGCGGGCGGAGGAGGAAGAGGGGGAGCTCGGGGTGAGGTGCTGCGGTGGTGTGGACTTCTTGGGGTGCATCGGGGCCATTTTATAGGGTCGGGGTGAGCGGGAGCGGGCCGGGGAAGGTGGTGGCCACCGCGGGCGTCGCGGGTGCGGTCGCAGCATGGGCGGCTCGGTCCACGGCGTGGCCACTCCAGGGCGTTGCTGTGCGGGCGTCACGGCGTCCTGGCGCGGTGTGGGGCGGTGCAGGCTAGAGGGGAACAGAGGAGGCAGGAGGGGACCCGACAGCGACAAGGGCGGGCAGGTCATGTCGGATTCTTGCGGCTGCAGGGCGTGGCGCGGCACTGGCGCCTTGGCACGGCTCAAGCGGTTCAACGACAGGGGCGTGCGCGCGTGCAGAGGGGCCGGGTCGGGGTCGTGCGGCCGCAGTGGCCACAGTGATGCCACTGTGCGCCCTGCCCCGATGGTGTTTGCTAAAATGCCCGAAAGAAAAGAATAAAAAAATTTCAAATTTGAATTTATGGTTGGAGTTTATAAATGACCAGAAGGTTGTGTGATTAATCTCAGCTCAGAATGAGCAGTTTTGATGGCATGTTCTTTGAGAATTTTCAAATGGTCATTTTAAAAGATTCAGTTTTTTGGCTGAATTTTAAAAGCACTTGCTCAATGATTTTTGAAAAAATTCTTTTGTGTTGAGCTTGTCTTCAAATTGTACTACAAGATTGCCCAAAGGCACCTGCAGTTTTGATGCATGGTTTGCTAAATAAATGGGTGTAAAGAGGGGTTCAGAACAATATTTTGAAGATCACCCAAAACTTAAGATTCTTAAGATTTTGCTTGCAGGGCTGATTTTGGATCCTTGTGCTCATGTTTATAATTAGTAGGGATGATGTATTTCTTTTATTTCTATACTTGGTTTGAAATATTTTCTAACAACCAAGATTTTGGGGAGTTAGGTTAAATATAAACTTTAGTTTTCGAATCTTTAAATAAATTGCTCCACACATCAGTGTTTTCGGAGACCAATATTTCATTTTATGTTGAAATAAAAGTTTTTGTTGCTTCAAAATTTTGGGTATTTTGAAGTAAATAATTTATTTTCTATTTTCCAAAAATTTGGGTTGTTACAATAAGCAAGTTCAAATGCACCCTTCCAAGCAATAAATTCTTCAATTTGTTCCACATCATAAAAATCATAATTTCCATTAATATAAGAAGATATGGTAACATCATCATTATACTCACATTGAAAAGGGAGGTGTTTATACCTCCTACAGCAACAAGATTCATCAAAGCAATAAGTAACATTATAAGTAGAGCACATATTTCTAGCAATGATATATAATCTATTGATTTGTTCCCATAAGTGTTTCCCTTTTTGTGACAAGCGGTGTTCCTCATAATAATTTTGTTGCTCTTCCGTGAACCCACCTTGCCAAAAAGATTTAGTTTCAAAGAAACCAACCATTGATAGAAAGCATGATAAAGCAAGACAAGTAAAAAAAACAACTAATAGGAAACTAATTTTTTTTCGGTTTTTGATAAAATGATGCAAGTAAAAATAAAGTAAAGCAAAACAATAAAACAAAGTAAAGGATGTGCATGCGAAAAACTCCCCTTGCAGAGGTCATCCACTTCTTCCCCGGCAACGGCGCCAGAAAACTTGTTGGTGGCGCGGTGATGATGTATGAAATTAATGAAGTAAATGACCAGCCAGTTGAAAAACCCCAAGAGAAGGTTTTGATTAATATAGCAGCAAGTTTTCCCTCAGTTAAAAAACCAAGGTATGTCGATCAGGAGAAGAGCAGACAATACGACTGAAGGTGATGCTTGCAAGCTTTGCGACAGCTCCGGACAATTTATACATGGCGCCTCGTCCAAGCTTTGCTTTGCGAGCAGCAACGTGGAACCTGCACACACACAACCAAGTACTTTGTTCCCAACTTGCGATAAGATTGTCAATCTCACCGGTTTGCTTGAAACAAAGGGTATGAGCGTATCGAGTGGAAAGTGATAATAGTATGCGAGTAAAGTAAACAGTGCGAGTAAAGTAAACAAGTGATAGCAATATGATGGAAATAGGACCGGGGTCCACAGTTCACTAGTGGTGTCTCTCCATAAGATAAATAACGCATGCTGGGTAAATAAATTACAGTTGGGCAATTGATAGAATAAAGATAAACGTGATATGTCAAGAAGATCACTATGCGATTTACTCTGGGCATTACAATAAAATACATAGACCACCATCCAACTGCATCTATGACTAATAATTCACTATCGGGGATATCATCCGAACACCCCATGAGTATTAAGTTGTGAATAACAGATAATTGTATTAAGCAAAGTGTGTAATGTAAACAAAGCATATGCCCTCGAGCATATGAATGTTGTTTTCTCCCTAGTAGCAACAGCACATCTACAACCTTAGAGGTTTCTGTCACTCCCCCAGATTAAATAGAGGCATGAACCCACTATCGAGCATAAATACCCCCTCTTGGAGTCACTAGCAACTACTCGGCCAAGATAGCTACTAACAACGGAGAGCATGCAAGATCATAAACAACATAGAGATAGCATAAGATATATTTCAGTATAGCAACTCAATCATAACACCAATATTCATCGGATCCCAACAAACCAAACATGTATAATTACATAACGGTGATCTCAATCATGTAGGGCAGCTCATGAGATCTAAACATGAAGCACATGGTGGAGAAGACAACCATCTAGCTACTGCTATGTACCCATAGTCCAAGGTAGACTACTCACTCATCACTCCGAAGGCAAGCATGACGATGAAGAAGACCTCCGGTGGCGATTCCCCTCTCCGACAGGGTGCCGGGAAGAGCTTCTGGACCCTCCCGATCTTCGGGTCGACGGCGGCGGCGGATCGCGATGTGTTTTGCAAAATTGATCGGGTGCTAAAGTTTTCTCCGTCGGGGGGTCTTTATAGGCGAAGGGGCATCGTCAGAGGTGGACCGAGGCGACCTCACACGTAGGGGGCGCGGCCAGGGGCTGGGCCGCGCCGCCCTGGTGTGTGGGGCCCTCGTGGCCCCCCTCCGACTCCTCTTCGGATCTCTGGAAGCTTTCGGGAAAAGTAAGACTTCAGGAACTTGTTTTGTCCAATTACGAGAATATTTTCTGTGTAGCTTTTCTGAAACACAAAAATAGCAGAAAACAGGGAACTAGCACTGTGGCGACTTGTTAGTAGGTTAGTTCCGGAAAATGCATAAAAGTGCCACGAAGTGTAACGAAACAGTAGGCAAATAGTGTAAAAACAATCATGGAGCATCAAAAATTATTGATACGTTGGAGACGTATCAAGATGTCACTCTCAACCACACATGTATATCAATATTCTAACAAGCAAGTTGTGATTGTAGCAGTTCAGAGAAAACAATGATTGCAGTAGTAACAACAGATTTCTAGTTTTCACCGAAAAGAAAAAGTTGTAACTTCAGAGATTAAAAGTGTAGGCATTGCTTGTTGCGGAGGTGTTGATATAAATCACCGTCCCGTTGGGAACCCCAAGAGGAAGGTATGATGAGTATAGCAGCAAATTTTCCCTCAGTAAGAAACCAAGGTTTATCGTATCCAGGAAAAAGCCAAACTCAAGAAGGTGATGCCTGCTAGCTTCGCGACAGCTCCGGACAATTTATAGGGCGCCTCGTCTAGGCTTTGCTTTGCAAGAAGCAACGTGGAACCTGCACACAACACAACCAAATACTTTTCTCCCAACTTACGATGAGGTTGTCAATCTCACAGGTTTGCTGTAAACAAAGGTATGAGTGTATCGAGTGGAAAGCAATAGTAGTACGCGAGAAAGTAAACAATGCGAGTAAAGTAAATAGGTGATAGTAATATAAAGGAAATTGGACCGGGGTCCATAGTTCACTAGTGGTGTCTCTCCATAAGATAAATAGCACATGCTGGGTAAACAAATTACAGTTAGGCAATTGTTAGAATAAAGATAACATGCATATGTCACGAGGATCACTATGAGATTTACTCTGGGCATTACAATAAAATACATAGACCGCCATCCAACTGCATCTATGACTAATAATCCACTCACGCTCACGGGGATATCGTCCGAACACCCCATGAGTATTAAGTTGCGAACAACAGATAACTGCATTAAGCAAAGTGTGAAATGTAAACAAAGCATATGCCCTTGGACATAAGAATGTTATTTTCTCCCTAGTGGCAACAGCACATCTACAATCTTAGATGTTTTTGTCACTCCCCCAGATTAAATAGAGGCATGAACCCAACTATTGAGCATAAATACCCCCTTTTGGAGTCACTAGTATCTACTTGGCCAAGATAGCTACTAACAACGGAGAGCATGCAAGATCATAAACAACATAGAGATAACATAAGATATATGATTCAGCACATCAACTCAACATAATGCCAATATTCATCAGATCCCAACAAACACAACATGTAGAATTACATAACGATGATCTCGATCACGTAAGTCAGCTCACGAGATCTAAATATGAAGCACATGGTGGAGAAGACAACCATCTAGCTACTACTATGGACCCATAGTCCAAGATAGACTACTCACTCATCGCGCCGGAGGCAAGCATGGTGATGAAGAAGACCTCCGGTGGCAATTCCCCTCTCCGGCAGGGTGCTGGGAAGAGCTTCTGGACCCTACCGATCTTGGGTCGATGACGACGGCGGATCGCGATGTGTTTCTGGAAAATTTATCGGGTACTTAGGTTTTTCTCGTCGGGGGGTCTTTATAGGAGAAGGGGCAGCGTCAGAGGTGGACCAGGGTGGTCTCACCCATAGGGGGCGCGGCTAGGGGCTGGGCCGCGCCCCCCATGGTGAGGCTGGCCCCTGGCTCGGCTCCGTCTCCTCTTTCGTATTCTGGAAGCTTTATTTAATATCTGGACGTTCGGCTTTTGTTTCGTCCAATTCTGAGAATATTTCCTGTGTAATTTTTCTGAAACACAAAAACAGCAGAAAACAGGAAACTGACACTGTGGCATCTTGTTAATAGGTTAGTTCCAGAAAATGCATAAAAACGCCACGAAATATAACGAAACTCTAAGCAAATGGTGTAAAAACAAGCATGGAGCATCAAAAATTATAGATACATTTGAGACGTATCAGCATCCCCAAGCTTAACTCCTGCTCGTCCTCGAGTAGGTAAGTGATAAAAAAAAAAATTTGAGGTGACATGCACCTACACAATCTTGATCATCTATGTAAAGCATTGAGTGTTGGGATCAAAAGAACTTAAAACATGGACATGAAAGATATAATCTTGATAGAAGAAACTTAGCAACCATGTTATAATATGAAAATAAACACAAATTAAAGATCATAAAAATGAAACAATGAAAGTTAAACGTGTGTTCAAATCATATGGAAAAACATACAAATAGTTTTCAGCTTGTCCTTCATGGAGAGTAAAACATAAATGCATAGGACACCTTCAAGTTTAAGAGGGCGACTAGATACAAATAATTTAAGAACAAGTGAAACCAACATCATGAATCAATCAATGAAAACTTTGGGACAATGCAGATTATACTCAGAATGACAACTATGCTCTCTTAGACGGTGCATAAAGATAGAAGGTGGTGACTTAGCATAAAAGTAAAAGAAAAGTCCTTCGCAGAGGGAAGCAGTGATTGCAAGTTTTATAAACCTTCAAAAATTATGGTACTTACTAGCTTTGAGCTCTCATTGCCCCCATCATATGCATCTTGAATGGTTAAAGTTAATGCGAATACACTTATGATGCATATGCTTGACAAATCATAAGTTAAAAACCTCGTGTCCTATGAAGTACGAATATCCAAACCTCATGCTACTCGACTTAGAGTCCCAAGCAAGCTCTTGTCATTATAAGTATACACGTATCATCAAGAACCGCCAACGGGGTACCTCCGTGCCCGATGACATGGAACAAGCCCAAATCAAAATAACAGGACAAACAGACAATGAACACCTCGGCATCTCTTTTATTTACTATTGGTATAGCTTTTTATTGTGAGATGCGTTGTCAAATATTCACTATGGACATGCTATAAATTTTCACCATAAATTACGCATGACTTAGATTAGCGGCCCAGGCGTTTCTCTATTACATATACAAACTCTATGATCCTGCAAGATTCCCAAATTATTTCACATCGTGAGTATCCATAAACAAAAGATCATGATATCAACTCAAATAAGAAGTGTAATGTTGAAAGCTTGCCCCATGACGATATGGCTCGGCTAATTTCTAACTTACAACTTGCAAGCATAACAACTCAACATAAGAGAGCCACAATATCAAATTTTTAAGAACGAGAAAAGTAAAATATGCGGCCATGGAAGAGGCGACGATGGCTGCCTCCTGCCGGCAGTACCCCCCCCCTCCCCTAAAGCTATGTGGCGGACATGATTCTAGACCGGTGAGACGAAAATGATCCGTTCCTTCCAAGCCGACGAGTCAGGGAATATTGGCGTGAAGACGACATTACAGTCATCAACGGCAGCGGCCAAAGCAAGTCACAGTGGCGAACTGGCGATGTTGCTCGAGGAGGGGCAGCCTCCTCGGGAAGGGCGTTGCAGCTTTGGGCGACCATCCTGGAGCGGATGAGGTCGAGGGTTAGGTTGGGTACAATCTGGAGTGGCAGATTGACTCGGCGGCATCACAGATCGGAAGGGGAAAAAACGACCACCGCACACGTAATTTAGAGCATCCGACGGCGACCCCTTTGACAGGGAAGACTAGGCAACAAGGTAGAGCAAACGCAGCAACCGGACGGATGTGGGGAAGGTTCACCGCGCCACTCTTTTCCATCCTCGTAGCAAAATCTAGAAACAGGCCCAAGATCGATGGATGTGCGGCTGATTAAGAGGAGGAGGAGAGATTATCGGGACGAGAATCAATTTCTCGGTTTGAGGATGGCCAACTCCGCAGTCATCTGTTGTTATCGGCGACAAGCGGAAACCAACTACAAGTCGTGGTGGACGCCCTCAGCACGGAGGTGCGTCGCCCGGCGCGGTCATCGTCGCCAAAATTGAGCCGTCGGTGCCTCCCTCCCCTGTGACGTTGCCCCCTCCGACGGCTCCCTCCGACGGCCCCGATGCCCTCCAAGCACCACAGCTTAGTAGAGTTGGTATCCACGAGGCAGAAGCGATTCAAGTGATAAACTGTAGTTGTTTCTTTAGGCAAGGAACTGCAGTATTGTTTCTTTAGGCAAGGAACTGCAGTATTGTTTCAGTTCAGCAACAATTTTCTGTAGCCAGGCGGGGCGGGGCGGGGCGGAGGACGCCATTTTCTTCAGTGGCCCGCCGCCGCTAGAGCTCCCACAACACCGGCGGTGGCCATGCTCTGCCCGGGAATAGCCGAGAGCTTTTCCCTTTCCTGCCTGGCTCTTGTTACTCGCGCGTGAGGAAGAAGTACCGGAGGAAGAACGAGGGAACACAGGTCGTTTTCATGTTGACTGCTTCTGTCCATAGGATGCCAGTGGACGGGGGGATGAGGGGGCGAGGCACGCTGTGGCAAGGCACTGGATCTCATTCCCCTGCTGTCTATGCTGACGCTGGAGATTAGAAATTGCATAGGAAACCAAAATCCATCCTAGCCAGTTTAAGACACCAAAAATCTCCAAATCGCCGACAATCAGGTAGAATCTTGTAGTATCTAAGGGCAGCATGCATGTCAGGATGTGTATGTTTTCTGAAAAAAAGGGATTTCTTTTTCGCTGTTGTACTAATTTGCTGCATGATAAAGAAACGCCAGCGGCAAGAGTTGGGAGGGCAGAGAAGAAATAGCACAGGAAATTAATAGAAGCTTCGACATGCTATATGTAATTAGAATAGAAGGCCATGAATGATTAAGAGGAATATGAGGAGATGAACTAACGAAAATCTGGTACAGTTATCTGAGCCATCATGATCGATTGCATACCTGTTTCATCAGAAATAAGTTTAGAGATGGGGGCACAATAAAACTAGCATAAAATAAGAGTAATTAGAAATCACTTATATAGGTAAACAGAAAAGGTATAACTAAATTACATAGTTCGGCAGTCTCAAATGTTTGATTTCATCATTGAGGATTGTGAGGTTGAGGACATGGAAATAAGAGACTTTATATTCACCATACGTCCTTTAAGCAGCAGATTTTTACTGTATGTATTCTTGTCACATTTTTCATCTTTTCTTATCAAGCATTATATCATAAATAGCGGATTTATATTGATGCATATTTATTGTGATGTGGCGTTTGAAAGCAACGCATGTGCAGAGTAAAAGGAAAAAAAATAGTTAGTTAGGCTTGCTCTATCAGGTATGGATTAGTAGGCTACACAGAGGCTTATCCTAGGAAATTAGTTTTATAGCAGTTCCTGCTAGCATATTATGTACTTGATTGCTTTAGAAAATACAAAAAGGAAAAACATATAAAGATCTGTGTTGCTGCATTCAAACAATTTGATTGTTCCTTATGTCGCCTTTCAATAAATCTTTCTTTTTGAGGATCTTATGTTGTAATGCACATTAAACAACAGAAGTAGAGCCATGTTAATCAACCCGCTGCAACGCACTGGCATATTATCATATGCCTGTTATGAAGAGTGGCAAAATAAAATATCAGTTTCAGCTTTCTAGACGTACATCTATATTTTTGGCATTGATTATTTTTTATGTATGTTTATTCATATGTTGTCGTCTTTGTAACAAAATATTTTATCTTCCGGTGCAACGCATGGATATATTTCCTAGTATATGCATCAACGTGTACAGTTTGTAATAGCGTAGAATATGTATACGAAAACTTATTTAAAATAAAAAAGAATTAAATAGAAAACACAAAAATTCCTAAACCCTAAAACAGAAAATAAAGGCCTCTATGTGGCTGGTGTCTGGAAAACCTACCAACTATGACTAAAGGTTCTCTAGGCCGCAACACTCGGTCACAACCACGTGAAGGCCTTTAGTCCCAGTTTGTGTTCAACCGGGAATAAAGAACTGAGCCTTTAGTCTCAATTGTGTAATCTCGGTTGGGCAACCGAGACTAGAGCCCGTTATAAACCAGGACACAAATGTTGGTCTGGCTCACTTCTGCTGGTTCAGTTCCAGAAAGAGAACGCTTTATTAACCAAGAAGTCTTTACAATGACTTAGGAGCTAACCTATTAACGAGATGCCACAGTGCCAGTTCCCCGTTTTCTGTTGTTTTTGTGTTTCAGAAAAGTTATACAGGAAATATTCTCGGAATTGTATGAAACAAAAGCTGAAGTCCCTAATTACCTGACATGAAGACGGGGTCCAAAGGAGTGCAGGAGACGGACCCAGCATACCACTGCATGTGTAGTATGCAAGTCGTTGACATAACACCAATGAAACACCGTCTCACTAGTATTACATCGATCAGAGTGGTACAACAGAAACATCGCAGGTCCAAGGTATGTCTCCAGGATTACAATTTCATCATAGAGAAGATCTCAGAACCTCCTCAACAGGTAGAGGGTTAGTTTTGGCGATTACAATCGAGAAAGAACAACTAGAAGACTAAACTAAAGCTACAACTAATGCAGTCGGCTTGCTACAGAAACTACAGGACTACCTTAAATACTTAGGTTCTAGGATTAGGGAATTGGTTCCCTACTATTCCTATTCTTGTTTTCCTCCAATCTTGGTATAGTTGTTGACTCCCTTGATGATTCTGACATTGGTAGAAGGCTTCAACTTCATCTTCAATGTCTCGAGGTTGCCTCCTTGTGTTGCCTCCAATCTAAGCAAGGGTTACGAGGGAGTGAGGTGAGTAAGTTACCCAGCAAGTTCAAATAAGGGATAAGGTGTTTGATGCACTATCTACAGCCTTTGACCCAAGAATCGTTTGGCAATGCAAATTTTCGTAAACATTTCTTCAAGAGGTTGCTTTTATTCAGAAGAACTATGTTCGTCAGCCTTCACAGGTTGATTAGAGCTTTGATGGGCTCCTTTTCTGCCGCGTTCGCAGCTCCTTCCCGGAACAAGGAGTATCCAGATACTTTCTTACACTCTGCAGAGGTGGTCACTTGTACCCATAAGAGATCAATGCCTTGCTGCACAACCGGGCGATCTTTCCCGTCCATACTTCCTTGGTCTGGGGCCCAGTTGATGATCCAAGCCAATCACTGTCCTCCTCCATGACCTCGCATACCCACCCTTTTGTAGTTCCAACCTCGGAAACAATCCTCGCCGGCCTCCTACTCTTTGGTAGTCCCGACCTCGATTGATACAATCCACACCGGCCTCCTACCCGTAGGTAGTCCCGACCTCAATTTAACTTACCCACACCGGTCTCCTACCCTTTGGTAGTTCCGACCTCGGCAGATATACCCCAGGCCGGTCTACTACTCTTTGGTAGATTTCCTGACCTCGGGCTTTCCTCGTTGGTCTCCTACAATCCATCATAGACCACCGATACACGTGAGCACTAAGGGGTCCCACCCATTACTGCAACCCAGCAGGATGCAGGTACGGTATGGTGCATCTGTTGATATGCGAGAGAAAGTTGGTACAGCTGACTTCTCCGTCCTAAACCAGATCTTATGGTTGACCATTATTTACGGCGCTAGAATCACTGGCGACATTGGTTATTAATTCCTAGGTGAACTTTTCAGTTGCAGTAGGACCTCCACCAATAGTCATAACATAGTCCCACTGCCCACCATCCTAGGTCAACAACCACCGTGGTTGCTAACCACTAATCAAGTTGATTAAGAAAGCAGAACTTTTGCTTTTAAATGCAGTAGTAGTACCACCGGTACATTTGCAAGTAATTTGCTAGAAATAAATAAGAGATATGAGCAAGAGTGAACTTGCCTTTTTGACTGCAAGATTTGAACAAGAGAACGCTTTATTAATCAAGAAGTCTTTACAATGACTTAGGAGCTTGGTAGTACATGAGAATATTTGTTCCAAAATAAAAACATCCTTGAGGTGCAGTTACATTGGTGGCCAAATGTTAACTATTACAATGACTTAGGAGCTTGGTAGCACATCGTAAAACTCGGAGCCAATTTTTTGATAACGCAGCTTGAGTCAAGCTTCAGCTGGAAAAAGCCAAGTCGGAAACCACCTGCCCCATTGACGTGACAGAGCTTGTGTCTCCACCGGCAAGTACTCCACTGTCTGATTTCTCATGTTGTACACACAGGAATTGAGAAGGTCGACCTCAACAAAGGTGACCCCACCAATCTCACTCAAGAAGTATATGCAATCTTCTTGAGCTCCCCCACTGACAGGTTGGCCGCCAACAGGAAGCGAGCGAGAGTAGCCTCGGCTGAGGAAAAGAGCATGCCCCATCAATGTATCCACCTTGCTCCACCACCCATGGCCGCTGATCAGGTCAGCTGCTTGGAAGACCTTGAAGCACCGAGATGGCATTGGCGTTTTGATGGGGTTCAGATCAAAAGTCCACCCAACCGTCAACAGCCGATCTCCCGACTCAACGAGGTAAAAGATGAAGTGTGTTGCGTCATAATCTCTATGAGTGTTCCGTATGCATTGGACGGACATGATGCTCATGTTCCCGGCTTCCAGGACATGGAGCTCCGGTAGACCATAGGCAGTATCCAACTCTGGCAGACTATAATTTTCTCTGGTGAGGACGTAGAGCTTCCCATGAAAGATTGCAATGTCGAAGGCGTGGCTGTTCACAGGCGGCCCCCACTCCATGGCTATGGTCCCTTGTGGCCCGCGAGCATAAACAGTGACATTCTTGCCGTTGGTCTTGCCGGAGGTCAGAACGGCAACAATGTGCAGATCATCGGACACCACCACCTTGCAGATGTCCCATTCATACCTTAGCTCGAGATAATCCAGGTTGATCTGTAGAGGTGTCGCCTTCCCAGAGGAAGGGTTCATGAGGAAGCACCCACCGTCGCGGTCCACCAGGAAAAGCATGCTGCCAGTGGACAGACGGTACAAGATGCGATCGTAGTCGGGAACGGGCTTGCAGTGGATGGCGCCGTCAGGGAGGCTGAGAAAGGTGCCGTCTCGCAGAGCGAACCAGGGGAGCAGTGGGGGCATCGGCTGTAGCCGCGCGCCAGAGCGCCACGAGCGGCAGACAGCGCAGATGCGGACACGGTCGGCCCGGGATGTCAGGCGCAGGAGAACAAGGCCCAACAACTCCGGCGGGAGGTCCGGCCAAGGCACTTCCTTGCTTGGCACAGTGTCTTCAAGCATCTGACCGAGTCGGGCTACCATCGCCGCCTTCTTGCTTGGTGGACTGATGGCGACGGTGGCGGCGAAGCCAAAACAGAACCAGAGCCACTGGAGCATCGTCGCCTTCTTGCTTGGCCAAACGAGGGGGAGTCCGAGGGCGACGGTGAGCCAAAACAACTGGAGTAGGACCACCTTCACCTTATTTGGCCGAATGTAGGCAAGCGAAAAGGCAAACCAGAGCCACTGGATCACGGCCGCCGCTATGCTTGGCTCACATAGGCAGAGGCCAAGGGAGACGCCGAGCCAGAGGATTTTTGCGAGCGTTGTCATCGCCGTCTTCTTCTACCGGAGAGGTTGAGGGAGCTGTGAATATGGCTTGTGGATCTGGGTGTTGGATCGGTCTCCCCTTATCGTCGGCCTATATGTAGGCTCGTTTTCCAGCTCCGGTTCCGACCTCAACTGAACTCTCTCGCGTGTATCTTAAGCAGACGCAGGCGGGGAGCGCAAGCAAGCGCAGGTTTCCCGCTCGTCGATTACTTTTCCGCATAATCTAATTCTTGACTGGGCACAACGGTCAACGGTGTCTTATACGGTGCTCACGGCTCACGCTCGTCGGATCGTGATCTAGCGGCCTGGGACGAAACAAGATAGCAAGAGTGAATACGAGGGCATACTCAGCAATCATCGCGATTTAAAGGAGGAGCAGATGACACTGGATCAAACATAATATGCTTAGCAGACTGACAAGATAAAAGTAGCTGCAATTTAAAAGAAGTTTAAATGGAGAGAAAATATCTGGCATCACACATGACAGTAAGCCTTCCCTACCTGGGAGTTACAGCCTTATAGGGGTAAATATTCCCTCTTTTACACTCTACAGATGGGTACTTCGATATCGACAGTCTCGACTAATTTCACATGGACGCTAGCCGAGCAGTGCTCTTTGACCCACTAGAACCCGAACACCTAAACCTACTGATGTCGATCGCTCCTACGGATCCATCATCGACACGTTCCCGAACACAGGGTCGTCCCTAGCGGAGAACATAGACAGTCCCATACCCGGTACAATATGTTTGCCGTCGTGATACCAGAGTCTTACAAGGATTGTGGGACTAGGATATGAACAAGGAACTTACAAGGATTGCGTAATTACCGGTGGTCACCTTCGAATGAATATTGTTGAGAAATTATCATCGATAACCTAGGCACAGTTGAAGAGTTATTGTTGGGTAATTACCGGCGGTAAAATATTCCTGGTGTTCAAGATTCGCTTCAAAGAATTACTGCCGAGATATTATTCGGGGCGATCAGTAGAAGAAGATAGTGGCATTTTGTTGAATTAAAGAGGCGATGAATAGTGGATTATTTTGTTTATCAAAATTCCAATAGGCAATTCCGAAGCTAGGGTAGAAGAAGGCATTTAGCGTTGAAATATTACCAATGGAGATGCTCGTGCACCGTTGAAGGATTATTGTTTGGAAATCGCCATCAACGACCTAGACGTTGTTGATGGTCAGCTTCAAAGTAATATTGTTAGGAAATTATCAGCAACATCCTAGGCATCTTTGGAGAGTTACTGTTGGACTACCGGCAGTGGATTATTCTTGGTGCTCAAGCTTCTCTTCACAAAATTATTGTGAGATATTACTCGAGGTGATCAGCTAAAGAAGTTAGTGGCATTTTTTAAAATCAAATTGGCGATAAATAATGGATTATTTTTTGGTCAAATTTATCGTAGGGGAATCCTAAATCTAGGGTAAAAGAAGGCAGTACCGTTGAAGAATTACCAATGGAGGTGTGTGTCAACCGCCGAAGGATTATTGTTGGGAATTACCTTCGATGACCTAGGTTCCGCTGAAGAGTTACTGTGTAATTACTGGTGGTCACCTTCGAAGGAATATTGTTGGGAAATTGTCATCAACAACCTAGGCGATGTTGAAGATTTACTGCTGGAAATTTACCGACAGTGAATTATTCTTGGTGTTCAAGCTTCGCTTCAAAGAATTCATTCCGAGAAATTATTCAAGGCGATAAGTAGAAGAGGGTAATGAAATTTTACAAATAAAAGAGGCGACAAATACTAGATTATGTTATTTGTCAAATTTACCGTAGGACAATCCCAACGCTAGGGAAGAACAAGCAGTTACCGGTAAAGAATCACTGATGGAGATGTTTGTGCACCGACGAAAGATTATTGTTGGGAAATTGCCGTTGATGACCTAAGCACCATTGAATAGTTATTGTTGTGTAATTAGCTCGATGGTCACTGTCAAAGGATATTGTTGGGAAAATATAGTTGGCGACCTAGGCGCCGTTGAAGAGTTATTGTTGGATAGTTACAATTTTTGGTGTTAAAGTTTCACTTCAAAGAATTACGGTTGGAAAATTACTACTCGTGCACCGTCAAATAAATAATGTTGCGAAATTTTCGTCAAAAATTGTATAGCACTAAAAAAATTACTGTTCAAGTTGAAGGTTTGTACGGAAAAATTTTCCTAAAAAAATAAGTTGCTGAAATACTATAGTTGTACACTATTCATATCATATCAAGAAACTACTTTGAAAAAAATAATAAAAAAATCAAAGAAACCATTCAGAAACCCCCAATAGAAAGAGAAGATTGAGAGAGAAAAAGAAAATATCTGCATGTATGTACCATTGTAGAAGGAAACAAAAGAATCAAAGAAAATCAGCACACTGTAGATATTCACCGTAGATTGCATCTACAGTTTCAAAAGAGTAGGTGGCATACCTAATAGAATGCTATAACCCTTAGCTTTTATATATCTACTAGGAATTACTGCGCCGGCGGCACGCCGCGCCCTTGGTGCTAGTCCTCTGATATCAAATTATTCTGTTTTAATATTGATGGACTTAATTAGTATATTTTAGAAAGTTTGATAGCAACTTACTTTTTTTGCGACTTTGGGGTGAGTAACCATGAATGAAAATTAATAGCTTACTCATGTTTTTTGAGGTATTTTATTTTATACTAACTTAACTATTTTATGTTTTACCATATAGACATATAGTTAGTCAATTTTTGTAAAGTTGGACTTTTTCCTAAAACCTATGCGCAACAGAATTTGAGACGGAGGGTGTCGCTTTTGGGGTCGGGCAGTTCCTTGTTTACTTTACTTTTCTCATTAGCTGCTGATGATCCACAAGTATAGGGGATCGCAACCGTCTTTGAGGGAAGTAAAACCCAAATTTATTGATTCGACACAAGGGGAGCCAAAGAATATTTATAAGCCTTAACAGATGAGTTGCCAATTCAGCTACATCTGGAAACAGACTTGCTCGCATCTGTTTATCAGTAGCAATAGTTTTATAATGGTGATAGTAGCAAAACAGTAACAACAATTGTAAAATAAAAGCAGTAATAGTAGCAATAGTAAACAGTAGGATTAAAGACTGTGGGCATAGGGATAGATGTACGGGCGTTGCATGGATAAGATAATTCATGAAATCAGTGAGACATGGGCATTGCAAATAAATAATGATAAAGCAACCTAGTACTAAATAATCATAGGCATGTGTTCCGTATATAGTCGTACGTGCTCGCAATGAGAAACTTGGACGACATCTTTTATCCTACCAGCCTGTTGCAGCAGGGCTCAAGGGAAACTACTGGTAATTAAGGTACTCCTTTTAATAAAGTACCGGAGCAAAGCATTAAAACTCGGTGAACACGTGTGATCCTCACATCATAGCCATCCCCTCCGGTTATCCCAATTTCTATCACTTTGGGACCACGGGTTCTGGATAATGATATGTGTAAACAACTTGCAGATAAGATCATAAATAACAAGTATCATCATAAAACAATAACAAGTTCAGATCTGAGATCATGGCACTCGGGCCCAGAGTGACAAGCATTAAGCACAACAAGTTGCAACAATGTCATAAGCACTAACAGTAGATACTAGGCACTATGCCCTAACAATCTCATAGCAAATTACATGAATGATCTCATCCAATCCCTACCATCCCCTTCGCCTACAGCGGAAATTACTCACATATGGACGGGGGAGTCATGGATGGTTGATAGAGAGGCGTCGGTCATGATGGTGATGAAGATCTCCTCCAAATCACTGTCCCAGCAGGGTGCCAGAATGGAGTTTCTGTTTCCGAATCGTGGTTTCTGATGGTGGCGGCGCAGCGGAAGTCTATCTGGGAAAAACGCTGAACCCCCACTCCTTTCAGGTCAGAGGGTATATGTAGGCGGAAGGAGGGGTCGAGGCGACGGCCGAGGCTGTCTCACCACAGGTGGGCGCGGCCAGGGCTCGGCCGCGCCCCCTGGTGGTGAGCCCAGTTCCCAGCCTCTCTTCGTCTCTCCTTCTTGCTCCGTGGGTCTTCTGGTAAAATAGAATTTTTGCAATATTTTCTAGGATTTTTCCTAAAAGTTGGATTTCTGCACAAAAACAAGACACCACGGCAATTCTGCTGAAAACAGCGTTAGTTCATGTTAGTTGTATTCAAAACACACAAATTAGAGGAGAAACAATAGCAAAAGTGTTCGGGAAAGTACATACGTTTTGGACGTATCAACTCCCACCAAGCTTAGCTATTTGCTTGTCCTCAAGCAATTCAGTTAACAACTGAGAGCAATAAAAGAGACTTTCACGAACACATTTGCTTCATATGATGTAAATATACTCACTATATGATCAAGTACTCAGGCAATTCATAATAAGAAATATGCATCTAATGTAACCTCATAGTCAAGCAAGCTATGAAAGAGAGCCAATGCACTAATAACAAGTATCATGAACATAAGAAGCTACAAGATTGTAGTGTTCATAAATGATATGGAAGAGTGGTATCCCGCTTGCCTTTATTTGTGGAGCAAAACATAAATGTTGAGGCACCTCTAAAGTTTAAGGGAAGACTAGAAGTAAAACTATCAAAGATACAAGCATCAAAGTTATACCACAATTAACCGTGTTCTGGGACAAGCACATTACACTAAGAATAACAGCTATGCTCTCAAGAAGGTGCTTAAAGTTCGAAGATAAAGACTCAATATAAAAGTAAAAGAAAGTCCCTTTGCTGAGGGAAGCAGTGATTTAACATGTGCTAGAGCTTTTCATTTGTAAAACAGAGATAAAAATTTATTTTGAGAGGTGGTTGTTTCATGTCAACAACTGGCAATGGGGACTTGCTATCTTCCATAATAAACAAGTGAGAGCGGTTCTGAGTTCTTTAAAAATTTGGCATATTGGTGCTCTTTTATAAAGCTTTGGCACTCCTCCCCACCCTTTTTCCTTTCTCAAACCATGGCTAACCGATTCCATCGGGTGCCCACCAACTTTCACATACCATGGAGGAGTGCTTTTTTATTTTCTTTTATTTTAGATTTAGATTACAATGGTCTGACCAGCTCCCTTGCAAAATTAATGACAAGTAGATGAAGCTGCCTAGTCGAGGGGTACTTAATTTAATATGGAAGATAGCAATTCCGACCACTATGTCCCCATGAGCTAAAAACAGTGGCACAAAATGAGAAGTAGTTGAAAGTTTTGAAAGGTAGCACATGAAAATATACTTGGAATGGCTTGCAAATACCATGCATAGGAATTTATAGTGGACTCTTTGGTAGACTTGGTTTTTAGTGATTGGATGCATGAAAAGTATTCCCTCTCAGTACAAGTGAAGGCTAGCAAACGACTGGGAAGCGACAATCGAGAGAGCAATAGCTATCATAATCATGCTTGCGACAAAACAAAATTAATATAGGCATAAAAATGATACAAGAACTCTGAGGCAAAGTAAATCATCGAGGCTCAATTGACTTTTTATTCAGTCATATGCATGCTTGAGCATGTGCCAAGTCGATTCAAATGAAACTTTTAGAGGAGGATACCACAATAACATACCATATTACGAATAAAACAATGCAAGCAAGCGTCTACATGACATGCTACAAACTATTAGTAAATTGGAACTAATCATATGAGAGCAAGAACTACAAAGCATATGTTGTGGAGGTCGGGCAGTTCCTTGTTTACTTTACTTTTCTCATTAGCTGCACTGTAAAAAAGATAACATAGTTTTTTTGGCTGCTTGATTTTTTCTTGTCTTGCCATCTGTTGTGGAGGCTATGTCCTTGCATAAGAAAAGTGAGATGGTTGTAAACATTGCACTAAGCAACGGTGGTATAGGGCATAGTCATTATTATGAAAGAGCTGCTAAAAAAGGAAAATAATTAGTTTTATTTACCGGACAGAAAACAATTAGTCTTTCTTTTAGCGGATAGGAATCGAATAACGGCTATGGGCGGCCGGGCCATATTAGCCATTTTGATCCATGTCTGAGTTACTGATTTTGGTTGCTTCCTTTGTTTTTGGGGGAAATTTTGGATGCTTCCTTTGTTTTTGGGGGAAATTTTGGATGCTTCCTTGTTTTGTACTACATGTCAAGATTCCTAGCAAGCGATGGATACTGAACGCTTTGGTATCATCGATCTAGTCAGTGAGCCCTGGATGAAGAGAAGGTGGGCGGTGGCAGATTAGGCTATAGAGTAGAAGGGGGAGAAGTTTGGCCTCAGCGGCGTGCGTGCCAATGGGAGACGTTGCCCCACGCGACAGAGAATCATCCTTCGGCGGCCACGGCGAACCAGTCGTCGCGATGGAGATGCGACCCTGCCACCACATGGCGGGCGGCTCTGCGGCCATGCCACCACGCAACGGCGGCTCGGCGGCCATGGCTCTGCTCCACATGAAGGCGGTGAGTCTCACTAGACTAGTTGGGAAATCCCAAGAGGAAGATATGATGAGCACAATAGTATGTTTTCCCTCAGTATGAAAACAAGGTTTAATCGAACCAGTAGGAGAAAGAAATCACTTCCGAAGGTTGTTGCTAGCTGACTTTAGCAACGGCACCAGAAAAGGTCTGGTGCGTGGCTTCAGCGCCAATAGCAACGTAGAACCTGCACACAACACAACCAAAATACTTTGCCCCAACTTACAGTGAGGTTGTCAATCTCACTGGTTTGCTGATAACAAAGGATTAGACATATAGTGTGGAAAAAGGTGTTTGCGTGCGGTAAAGTAAATAATGCTTGCGGAAATAAAACAGTGCTTGCAGTAGATGGTAATATAAATATAAAAGAATGGACCGGGGTCCACAGTTCACTAGAGGTGTCTCTCCATAAAGATAAATAACATGCTGGGTAAACAAATTGCAGTTGGGCAATTGACAAAATAAAGAATGCATAACAATGCATGTACATGTCATGAAGATCACTATGAGATTCACTTGGGCATTACAACATAATACATAGACCATAATCTAACTGTATCTATGACTAATAATCCACCGCCGGATATCATCCGAACAACCATTGGGTATTAAGTTGCAAGCAACAGATTTATCGCCTTAAGCAAAGTGTGTAATGTAAACAATACAATTATCCATGAACAAAATATTGTTGTTTTCTCCCTAGTAGCAACAAAACATCTACATCGTTATAAGTTATTGTCACTCTCCGATATTACTAGAGGCATGAACCTATCAAGCATAAATACTCCCTCTTGGAGTCACTAGCATCTACTTGGCCAAGATATCTACTAGCAACGGAGAGCATGCAAGATCACAAATAACATAGATATGATAAATCAACAATCAACTTAACATAGTACTCAATATTCATCGGATCCCAACAAACACAACATGTAGAATTACATAAAGATTATCTTGATCATGATAGGCAGCTCACAAGATCTAACATAAGGCACATGGAGGAGAAGACAACCATCTAGCTACTGCTATGGACCCATGGTCTAGTGGTGGACTACTCACGCATCACTCCGGAGGCTGGCATGGTGATAAAGAAGGCCTCCGATGATGATTTCCCTCTTCGGCAGGGTGCCGGGAAGAGCTTTTGGACCCTCCCGATCTCGGGACAACAACGGCGGCGGCTTGCAGTATGTTTTGTGGAAATGTGTTTCATCCCTTAGGGTTTTCTCAATGAAGGGAATTTATAGGTGGAAGGACGATGTCAGGAGGTGGACCAGGGGCCCACACCACCTGGTGGCGTGGCCAGGGGGTAGGCCGCGCTGCCCTATGGTGCGGCCGCCTCCTGGCCCCTCTTTGTCTCTTCTTTGGACTCCATCTTCGTGTCAGGTAAATAGGAACTTTGGCTTTCATTTTGTTCAATTCCGAGAATATTTTCTGTGTAACTTTTTTGAAACACAAAAATAGCAGAAAATAGGAACTGGCACTGTGGCATCTTATTAATAGGTTAGTTCCAGAAAATGCATAAAATTGCGTGAAGTGTAAATAAAACACAAAGCAATTGGTGTAAAACAACCATGGAGAATCAAAAATTATAGATACGTTTGCAACGTATGAAGCATCCCCAAGCTGAACTCCTGCTCGTCCTCAAGTAGGTAAGTGATAACAAAATAATACTCCCTCCGTTCGGAAATATAAGATGTTTTAGCTTTGTGAAGTGGGTGTATCTAGACATCTTTTAGTGTATAGATTCGAACGAATCTATACACTAAAAGATGTCTAGATACACCCACTTCACAAAGCTAAAACATCTTATATTTCTAAACGGAGGGAGTAACTTTTGAGGTGACATGCACCCAACACAATCTTGATCAAGTCTATGTAAAGCATTGCTAGCTGAGATCGAAGTACTCTAAACATGGGCATAAGAGATATAATTCTAACCATAGAATTTAGCAACCATGTTACAACATGAAAAGTAACACAAACAAAAGATTTTTCTCCTGTATGCTCCCTCCGGTTTGGTTTTCTATCCTAGATCATCAGTTTTAATATAATAATTGACTAGAGGAATGCTCATGCGTTGCTACGGTATAACAAATATAACCCTCTCTTCGCGTGCCTTTCCTGTCGGCCAACCTATCATGGAGTCCATGTCTTCCCTCTACATGGCCTCGTCCTTCATGCATGTCTTCCTTGGGATCGAGATACATGAATGATTGGTTTGAAGGGATTTAATCTAATTTCAAGAGGAGGCAGCCTGGTTTGTCTCTTTTCCGTTCCCTGGTTGGGACGAAGGACGTAGCTTCAACGTTGCTGAAATCGACACAAATTATTTTTCCATTTGTTTTTTAAAAGTTTAATTTGATTCTATTCGATGTCGAACCAAATGAATATATAATTATATTTTTATATTTTCTCATAAATGTAGATAACAAGCACATCATTCTACACACTACCAAATAATTAAACATCTTACTCTTGCTCTAACAAATATTGCGCCCCTGTCACAGGAACTCTTTCGGTTCGGCTTATGGCCACTGACCTTTTGTGTTCCGACTCCTTGATGACCCACAAGTATAGGGGATGTATTGTAGTACTTTTGAAAAATAAGAGTGTCGAATCCAACGAGGAGCAGAAGGTGTTGATGAGCGGTTTTGATCAAGGAATCACTGTAAATACTAGCAAACAGGTTTTCAGGGGTATTTGGTAATACGAGTAAATAAAGTGCGAGTAAATAAAAGACAGTAGTAACAATTGCAGCAAGTGGCCCAATGCTTTCTTCAACAAAGGACAAGCCGGTTGTGTACTTATAATAACCAAACATTCTCGAGGACACACGGGAGTTTCTGTCAAGAGCTTTCGCTTTATAAAGCCAATAGTCTTTATTGGTTTGATAGGTGTTATGGGGGTGAACCTGTGCTAGCGCACTACCCTTACTAGGATAAATACACACTTGTGATTATACCCCTTGTAAGCATCCGCAAATATAAGAAAGTAATTAAGATAAATATAACCACAGCCTTAAACTCTAAGATCCTACGCTCCCTGGTGCAATGGTTTTCCAACGGAGGTTTAGGTTTCTGTCACTCCAGCAACCCCACAATCGGTAGCCAAATACACAATGCATCTCACTAGGCCCATAAATGGTGAAGTATCATGTAGTCGATGTTCACATGACACCACTAGTGAAATAGCACCACAACAATATCAAACCATTATATATTTCTCAACAATAATTCACTACTAACATCTTGACTTCTCCCATGTCCTCAAGAACTAAACGAACTACTCACAAGATATCATATGGATCATGATCAGAGGTGAAATAATGGTAAATAACAATCTGAACATAAACCTTAATTCAATGGTTCCACTCAATAGCATTAACTACAAGAGTAATCAACACCGGGAAAGTTTTCCCTATGAATATAACAAGATCCAACTCAAGATGTTACAGCGGGATGGCGTGCTGATGGTGAAGATGAAGGTGCTGGTGATGGGGATGATGATGATGATCCCGATGAAGTCCGGTGTGATGGTGATGACGATGGCGATGATCTCCCCTCTCCAGGAAGGAATTTCCCCAGCAGATTTCTGCCTGCCGGAGAGCTTTTCTCTCTCTGGTGTTTTCTGCCCCGCAGAGGCGGCGGTGTCTAACTCTGAGCCTCCCCCTGACTTAGGTTTTTGGGGATGATGAAGTACGCGCAGGGGCAAGATCAGAAGTGGGCCAGGGCGGCCTCACATAGGGCTGGCGCGGCCAGGGGTCAGGCCGCACCACCCTGGCATGTGGGCCCCTCCTGGCTCCTCTCGACTCCTCCTTCTGGCTTTCTGAGTCTTCTAGGAAAATGTAATTTCCTGGTATTTTTCTGGAATTTTCCTGATCTTCAAAATATGGTCCCTTGATGGTCCTTTTTCTAGCAGAATCCTGACTCCGGCAGCAACTCCTCCAAAGATCATCAAACATGTGAAAACAAAGGAAATAACATAAGTATCAACTCTAAATATGAAATATATCAATGAATAACAGTAAATTATGATACAAAATAGTGATGCAAAATGGATGTATCAACCCCCCCAAGCTTAGACCTCGCTTGTCCCCAAGCAAAAACTAAACTCGGTAAACATGACCACAGGTTTATGGAGTGAAGTGTCGATAATCAAAATACGGACAAGAAGCATCACATTCACCAAGGCACAAATTATAATAGACAGCAACTTCCCTTTATAAGATATAGACTTGCAATGGGTAAAAGGGAATCACATATAAAGATGCACAAGGTAAACTATAATTGGCAATGGCAAACCTTAGTTCTTGGTCAAAGAACGATGAACAAGCTATTCTTTCTTTTAAACGGAGCCTTTTAAAACAGAGCTAACATAGCAAAGACCATATGCTCAACAAGGTAAACTTTTGCATTCATAGAAAGCTTTCAAAGATATATTCCTTCAGACAAAAGCATTATACAAAACAAGGAAGATAGTAAACATGATTAAATGGATCAACATATGGATGAGTGAAACATAACAACTCAAATGCTTGCTTTAGATAGAGGGAAATAGGTTGACTCAACATAAAAGTAAAAGATAGGCCCTTCGCAGAGGGAAGCAGGGATTAAACAAGTGCTAGAGCTTTTCATTTGTAAAACAGAGGTAAAAAGTTATTTTGAGAGGTGGTTGCTTTTGTCAACGACTAGCAACGGAGTTCTTTGTGGGGAGCCCGGCTTACCACCCGGGATACCCGTTATGCATACAATTCACGATCTCAGGAGATCATCGTGAATCCACATAACAGAGTTGGCATTACAGATATATCATCCATTACATAAATAAGTCGTTAAGTCTTACATAGCCGCTTGGCTGAATACACACGCCTCACAGGGCAAGTTCAACAGACACACTAATATAACAGCAGCGGATACACTTAGCGTAGTGACCCAAGTCAGGCCTACTACCCTACAGGCGACTGACCAGGGAATGAATCCTAATTCGCACCGGCGTCGTCATACTCCTCGTCATCTTCATCGTAGTCATCTCCGAAGTCTGGCCAAGTTAATAGCCAGGGGCAAAGCCGTGAGTACACTTTGGAATTGTACTTGCAAACCATCTAAGGGAGAGAGTGGATTCACATTCTATATGGCTGTAGCAAGGGTTGGCTTAGTTTCAGCTTCTATGTGCTACTAACTTCTCGTGTCGATATAGCATGTCCCACGACATTTCTATATCCTTATTAAAGAAGACTTTTAGAAACATTTAGTAAAATCTCTAGGGAAGGGGGAAACTCCATTAAAGAAATAGATCGGTGGTCAATCGAACATGACCACCTCCAAACATCGGCAGTACCCTCCAAGTACTTCGATCCACCTCCGTGCCACGGCAGTACCCTCCAAGTACTCCGTCCGGCGCAAACTCCATTTTTCTGAGAACACTTTATAAAAACAAAACCTGACATTGGGCAATGTAGTGATCTCCACAACCGTCCATGACCGAGGACGCGGCTATTCGAATAGTTTTACACTCTGCAGAGGTTGTACACTTTACCCACACCAACCGATAAATCCGCCGGGATACCACCACGGACGTCATACACAAGTATGCAGGGTTCGGATAATCGATCGAAGCCCTCCATCTATCTACCTTAGTACGGGTGCCTATCCTGTGGAGTTTACCTCCCCGGCATGTCCCGGCAGTACCTCCTCCAGAGCGTAACTCTGGCGCCACGGTGGGAGAACCCAAGTGTCTTCCGGCGGCTCGGGATATGCCGTGATATGTGTTGACCTTCATCAAGCGTCAACCCGGATTCAGGGGTCCTGCAGACCCTTATATAGTTGTGAGGTTCCCCGCACTAAAGCAAATAAACTTCAAACTAAGCCCATCCCATACCAGGTAATGTGGTTGCACGGTTTAATTGCTTCGAGCGACTACAAAGAAACGCTGATGCCTTTTTCTGAAACCACCAACTCCTTTCTTCCATAACCCAAGTGTCCATTTGTCCCAAAATTCATTTAGAAAACACTTCAGTGGAGTAGATACTACTCCAAGGTTTTCATAAACATTTTTGAAACCATTTCCAGAAGTTATCCCATCCTAGAGTTTTTGGCTCCACTACAAGTGTTTCCCAAAGACTTTGATGCTAATCATCGAGCCTCTACAATCAGGGGTAATGATAGGTGGTAAATGAGTCATCCTCGTTTGGATGATGTCAATGTGACCCGTGGAGCTAAGTCACCAACTATTGCTAACTAGAGATAATTAGCAATATAAGAAAAACAATGCGTATGTAAGAGTAATAGTAGAATAATGCATAGTGTTGTGATAGGGTTTCAGATATGAGTCAAGTAGATGGCTTGCCTCGATTTGCTTGTCCCTGATCACCCTCCTCCTGATACTCAAACACTTCTCCCTCCTCGGCACAGTCGTCGTTCGATTCTATCGCCGGAAAAGAAGAGAAACACACATACAATAAGCATTCATGCATACATGAAGTTCATCCAACAACAGCACACAACTCAAGCATTTGAGTATCAAAAGCAAACAAGTTTTGATTTCTGAACATATACCTATTTTATAAAAGAAAATAATCAACAACATAAAAGCAAGCAAATTCTAGTCACATGGTACTATTCAAACACAAGCAAGCACTTGCATGCATCAAACATATCAAAACATGGCATCAGTATACCTATTGTCAAACTTACAATATAACAGAACCAACACCACTGGAATCAATTTTTAATTAGTAAAGAAGTAATTTAATAAAGATTTAACAATCCTAGATATCTCTAGAATAGCAATATATTCCCCTAAGATTCTCTGCAAGTCCTAAAATTCTAACAGAGACCATCTTGGAAAGCTAATCAAATGCACAACACACCAGAAGTGGAATCATTCCAAAATAAATAATATATTACTCACAATAAATAAATTACTGCAGAATATTAGTAACACCAAATTAATTACTGCAACCAATTCACAAATCCTAAAATGGTGAAACCAGTTTCTATAAATCAGAAAAACAGTAGGCTGTCAGTGAAAATTGGATTCACCAACTTTCACCATACAGAACATCACATTTGCATAAACATGTGTAAATCACTAGATCTACTCTATTTATTTATAGGATAAAATTGGGGGCCCTAAAAATCACACATGCAGTAGGATTGGTTGACATGCAGTATAAGGACTTTATAGAAATTTGAATCATAATTTTTGAATGCATAGAATAATTTCTACACATTTTTGCAACTTGCAGTCATTTTGCAAAAAGGAAAGAAATAGATTTGCTAAAAAAAAGAAGATGGGCCAGAGCGGCGGACGCTGGCCAGGTCGGCCCAGATGCGCGGCCTGCCCGGGGTCCGGCTAGCCGAATAGGTATGCTGCCGTCTGATCCAGATCGGACGGTGCATACCCCTTCTTCCTCACGCGTCAGCGCATGCCGGCGCGAGCGACGGGCTGGCTAGGGTTTCGGTGGAACGGCGCTTACCGAGGGGTAGATGATGGTCGACGGGGGCTGGTTTGGCGGCGGAGAGGTTCAGTAGATGAGGCGCAGCCAGCAGAGGTGCATGCAGAGGGAGTGGTGCTCGTGTTGCTGTCGACGACATCGTGACGAGTTCCGGTAATGGACGGCCAGGTCGCTGGCTACGGCATTCCTGGCCATCAGAGAGAGGTGAGATCCGGCGATGGAAGCAAACTCGCGAGCTAGAGAGAGGGAGCAGAGAGATGATGAGGTTGACAGCAACCTTCACCTAGGCCGGTGGCGATCTATTCGAGTAGATCGAGCTGTCCGGCGGTGGCTTCTGCTCGGCTAGGCGACGGCGAGCTCCAGAGGAGGTGAGGGAGGTGGAGAGGGACAAATGGCAAGCATAGAGGAGCACGGAGGGTCCATGGGGGTTTTATATGGTTGCGGTGAGCTCGGACCACGGTGGTCTCGAGTGGACACGATTGGCTTCGGTGGGCGGCTCTCTGGGACGGCGTTGTACGCTGAGTTTAGCGATATGGTGGTGGCTGTCGGTGGTGGAGCAGTATGGTCGGGGTAGCCTCGGGTTTAGTTCGGGCTCGTCTGAATCCCGGCCTCCCCGGGTCGGTTAGATCGGTGAGAGGGCAGGGAGAGGGAGCCAGGGGGCTAGGGGTACGGTGCCGTGCACAGTCGTGCACGGTTCGGAGCGGGCGCGTGTGCGCGTGCACGGGAACGCGTTACGCGCTCTGCGCGTGCTGGGCTACGTAGCGGCGTCGATCTAGCGAGGGCATGGCGACGTGGACGGCCGGGATCGCTGGCATCTGCTTCAGGGAATTGGTCAAGGGGTACAGCGAGAGGCCAGTGGCGAGGTGACCGGTCAGGAAACGGTCGGTGACACTCTGCCCCGATTTCTTGATCTCGATGGCCATGGCAACGCTCAGAGGTGGCGTGGGGTGCCTTCGCATGGTCTCTGTGAGCTGGGTCCAGTTCTAGGGCTTCTGTAGGGTGGCGATCAGGCACTGGGGGTTGATGGCGGCGGGGTGGTTGACAAACAGAGGGGGAGGGAGGCTCTGGCAGGGTTTTGCCCTCGGGCTACCCTACTCCTCCTCGATGCCAAACCCAAAACGACAAGGGGGATGGATTTGAGAATCCCCTGGACTCCAGAGGGAAATCCCCCAGCAGATCCTCTTCTCTCCCTTTGGTCGGTTTGGCAAGAGAAAAAGGAGAGGGAAAGATACAAGGCAAGACTAGGGTGGTTTGGTTGAGATACGAAATCAAATTTGAATCTTGAAGAATTTATTTTGAAAACTCCCCAAATTGGTTTCCAAGGGTTTTAAATAAAACCAGCAAGTCATAGCCAAAGTTTGAGAATTTTAGGTATAGTTAAACTAGGGTTTTAGACATGCTCCCAATTTCGGGTTTAAGATCAAAAATAAAAGAAAAGAAAAGAAAAGAAAAGAGAGAGATGATTACACCAAAGTTCTATGCTAGGGTTTTGGTGTACTCAAACATGAACTAAGGAAGAGGTGGGATGCATAAAATCATAACACCACTCCTAGATGATAAGCATATGAGTTGGAAAAGAAGATAAGCTTTAAATAAAACAAACACCCCCACATGAAATCATGGGCATACACAATTTCACACATAAAATCATGCATAAGCATTCACATGAAATTACACATGCTAGCACACACACATGCAATCATGCATTCATAGGGCACATATGCATTGCTGAGCAAAAGTTTCTAATTACCCACAAATAGCGCTTAAGTAGGTTTTAACTCGGGCAAGAAAAGTGGGGTGTTACATTCTTGATATCTTCCATACTAAACAAGTGAGAGCGGTTCCGAGATGTTTGATTAATTGGCACTTTGGTACTCTTTTATAGCTTTGCACTCCTCCCCACCTTTTTCCTTTCTCAAACCATGGCTAACCGATTCCATCGGGTGCCAACCAACTTTCACATACCATGGAGAAGTGCTCTTTTCTTTCTTTTCTTTTTGAGATTATAATGGTCTGACCAGCTCCCTTGCAAAATTAATGACGAGCAGATGAAGCTTCCTAGTCGAGGGGTACTCAATTTAGTATGGAAGATAACAAACCCATCCACTACGTCCTCATGAGCTAAAAACAGTGGCACAAAAATGAGAAGTGTTTGAATGTTTTTTTGAAAGGTAGCACATGAAAATTTACTTGGAATGGCTTGAAATACCATGCATAGGAATTTATAGTGGACTCTTTGGAAGTGACTTGGCTTTTGGGAATTGGATGCACGAGAAGTATTTCCTCTCAGTACAGGTTTTTGGCTAGCAAGGCTGGGTAGCAAGCATAAGAGTTACATGTAACAAACAAACATACATATAATAAGAACAATCATGCAAACTCCCTTGAAGGTATAATGATTTTGACTTCAAGAATAACACTGCTTATAAGCCAAACATAAGGAAAACTGAAGTGATGTAACTACAAGCACTTCTTTATTCTTTTCTACTCAAACCTCAAGGTAAAGTTGCTACTGACCAAGCTAGGTTTGCCAAGACCAACTAAATTTACTCATGCTCCTAAAGTGATACCAATACCAATCAACAAGACTAGTCATATAAGAGAGATTGCAGACTAACATAAAGTGCGTAGAAAGTAAACGATAAAACTTCTTATTAATATTTTATTACCGCAACTCACACCAAGGGATACATAGATAACCAACTAAGGAGGATACTTCCAAACTACAAACTATTCTATAAGATAACTTCTCTATTCATGATATGACACTACTTGAAAAGTAAATGAGCAAAAGGTAATGATGTGATACCGCGGCACTCCCCCAAGCTTGAAACAAGCCAAAGGGATGCCTATACCGATGACAAATTACTCCTTTGGTGGTGATGGTGGATAATCTTCGTTGTCATACTTCCAAGGCAGAGGTCCTCCATCAAGGAAGGATGTCTTGGTCTCCAAAATCCTGAAACTTGCAGCAGCACTCATTTGTTGAAATCTAGCTTCATACTCACAATTTTGGTTCTGCACGTTGTAGAGTTGTGCTTGTAATTGGCTAGTCATCTCCTGGAGTGAGAGGACATCCCTCTAGAGCTCTGTAGTCTCCTTCTTGTACTTGGCAACAAGCTCTTGATTAATCCTATAGATAATGTCCACCTCGCGTTCTGCCATCTTCTTGTATTTGAAAACTTCTTGTTCCAGTGCTTCCATCCTCGCTTCGAGACTCCCTTCTCCCTTGGGTCCTTGAACATCTTTAATCTGCAACTCCCCATCCTTGAGTGACAATTCCTTCAGATGCATCCTCAGCTCCCTCATGTACGGATTGATGGAATCTGCAAGAGGGTTCTCCTCAGATGGACCGGACGAAGACATTGTAACTCCCAAGCCGAGAGCAACCCCTGACAGAAACAGCTCGAAACAAAACACGGCGAGAAAACGATATACAGACATCCGGGACTCCGGGGGGGGGTTAAATAGGTGAAAATTATACATCGAAACAAAATCACAGGAGGAAATCAGGATGGAAACGAGTTCCGGGGTGCTCTCATACCTAGGTGGTGCGGCCAGGGGTGGGCCCACGCCACCTGTGTGTGAGAGGCACACGGACTCTTTTTCTTGCCCGTTTTCATCTCGTGATTTTTAATATTTAGTAAAAATAGCAAAAATATTAAAGGAAGAGCTTTTCGCGAAACTTCTCTGACTAGAACTGTTACCTATTCGAAAACGAACTCTGCAGGTACCTGCAATTTGTCTTGGATGAATTCTTTCGGAGAAATTGTTTCAATAACATCAACATCTTCATTATAAGAATCTCCAGAAATATAATATTTGAGTCTTTGCCCATTCACCACTTGTGTAGAGTCATCTTTCAATAAAGTGATCTTAATAGCACCTGAGCAGTACACTTCCACAATAACATATGGTCCTTCCCATTTAGAGAGTAATTTTCCTGCAAAAAATCTGAGACGAGACCTATACAAAAGAACTTTATCACCAACATGAAACTCTCTCTTAAGAATTCTCTTATCATGCCATTGCTTGACTTTCTCTTTAAAAAACCTGGCACTCTCATATGCTTCATTTCTCCACTCATCTAGAGAACTCAAATCTAATAACCTTTTCCTACCAGCTAGTTTAAAATCTCTATTAAGCTCTCTCACTGCCCAAAAAGCTTTGTGTTCTAATTCTAAGGGCAAGTGACATGCTTTTCCGTAAACCATCTTATAAGGAGACATACCCATGGGGTTCTTATAAGCAGTTCTATAAGCCCATAAAGTATCGTTTAACTTACTAGCCCAGTTTTTCCTAGATCTATTGACAGTCTTCTGCAAGATAGACTTGATCTCCCTATTTAAAAGCTCTACCTGCCCACTAGTTTGGGGATGATAAGCAGAAGCAATTCTATGATTAACATCGTATTTAGCAAGAGTTTTTCTAAAACCACCGTGAATAAAATGAGAACCTCCATCAGTCATAAGATATCTAGGCACACCAAACCTAGGAAAAATAACATCCTTAAGCATTTTTAACGAGGTCTCACCATCGGCACTCTTTGTAGGTATGGCTTCTACCCATTTAGTAACATAATCTACAGCAACAAGTATATGGGTATAGCCTTTTGAAGGAGGAAAAGGACCCATAAAGTCAAATCCCCAACAATCAAACGGTTCAATAACAAGAGTGTAACTCATAGGCATTTCATTGCGTCTAGAAATATTACCAACTCTTTGACATTCATCACAAGATAAAACATACCTTCTGGTATCTTTAAAGAGAGTTGGCCAATAAAAACTTGATTGTAGAACCTTCTGCGCGGTTCTATCTCCAGCATGATGCCCTCCATAGGCGCTGCTATGGCATTTTCTTAATATCTCTTATTGCTCATATTCTGGTACGCATCTTCTCATAATACCATCAACTCCTTCTTTATATAAATGTGGGTCATCCCAAAAGTAATGTCTCAAATCATAAAAGAATTTTCTTCTTCGCTGAGCTGTAAAGGTCGGAGGCAAATACTTGGAAACAATAAAGTTAGCATAATTAGCATACCAAGGAAGGTCTCGCGAAGTTATATTTATTGCAGCCAACTATTCATTTGGAAAACTATCGTTAACAGGAATAGGATCAAAGGAAATATTTTCCAATCTAGACAAGTTGTCAGCCATAGGATTTTCAGCACCTTTTCTATCTATGATATGCAAATCAAACTCTTGTAAAAGTAACACCCATCTAATAAGCCTAGGCTTAGCATCCTTCTTAGTCATAAGATATCTAATAGCTGCGTGATCAGTATGAATAGTAACTTTAGAATCAACAATGTAAGATCTAAACTTATCACATGCAAAAACAACAGCAAGAAACTCTTTCTCAGTAGTAGCATAATTCTTTTGAGCAACATCAAGAGTCTTACTAGCATAATGAATAACATTCAACTTATTATCAACGCGCTGTCCAAGAACAGCACCAACAGCAAAATCACTAGAATCACACATAATTTCAAAAGGTAAATTCCAATCAGGTGGTTGAACAATAGGAGCAGTAGTTAAAGCCTTCTTAAGAGTTTCAAAAGCTTCCTTACAATCATCATCAAAGACAAATGGTACATCTTTTTGAAGAAGATTAGTAAGAGGCTTTGAAATCTTAGAGAAATCTTTAATAAACCTCCTATAGAAACCAGCATGACCAAGAATACTATGAATACCTTTCACATCTCTGGGACAGGGCATTTTCTCAATTGCCTCCACTTTCGCTCTGTCAACTTCAATACCTCTTTCAGAAATTTTATGTCCAAGGATAATTCCTTCATTTACCATAAAGTGGCATTTCTCCCAATTAAGAACAAGGTTAGTTTCTTCACACCTCTGCAAAACTTTATCAAGGTTGTGCAAACAATTATCAAAAGAAGTTCCATAGATAGAGAAATCGTCCATGAAGACCTCCACAATTTCTTCACAAAAGCCATGAAAAATAGCAGACATGCATCTTTGAAAAGTAGCAGGAGCATTGCATAAAACAAACGGCATACGTCTATAAGCATAAGTTCCATAAGGACAAGTAAAAGTGGTTTTCTCTTGATCATCCTTCTTAACAACAATTTGAGAAAAGCAAGAATAACCATCAAGGAAACAAAAATGAGTCTTCTTAGACAACCTTTCTAACATCTGATATATAAACGGTAAAGGGTAATGATCTTTCTTAGTAACTTTGTTCACCTTCCTATAATCAATGCACATTCTATAACCAACTACTACCCTTTGAGGAATAAGCTCGTTATTCTCATTAGGCACAACAGTCATACCTCCTTTCTTAGGAACACAATGAACATGACTAACCCATCTACTATCAGCAATAGGATAAATAATACCAGCATCAAGGAGTTTTAATACCTCATTTCTTACCACATCCTTCATCTTGGGAATTAGGCGGCGTTGATACTCCATGACTGGCTTCGCGTCTTTCTCCATATTAATGGCATGCTGACATAAAGTGGGAGAAATCTCTTTTAAATCATCAAGAGTATATCCCATAGCTCCTCGGTGTTTCCTCAATATCTCCAATAATCTTTCTTCTTCCTTTCCTGAAAGTTTAGAGCTAATAATAACAGGATATATTTTCTTATCATCTATGTAAGCATATTTAAGATTATCAGGCAAAGGTTTTAATTCAAACACAGGATCTTCCTTAGGTGGCAAAGTGGTGCCAAGATCCTCCACGGGTAGATTATGCTTGATTAATGGTGGTTAACGAAGAAGAATATCGTCAATCTCTTCTCTTTCCTTGCTGAAAACATCACTTTTGTGATCTTCCATGAATTGCTGCAAGGCATTATTAGGAGTAAGAGCAATAGAAGCAAGCTGTTCAACTCAAAAATTTTCATTAAGCGTGTCATTTTCATAAGAAGTCTTAGCAAACTTGGAAAAATTAAACTCATAAGACTCTCCATTGAACTTAGTAAAAAATTTCTCCTTCTTACAATCTATCACGGTGCCACAGGTGTTCAAAAATGGTCTACCAAAAATAATAGGACAAGTTTTACTAGCCTCCTTACCAAGTACTAGAAAATCAGTAGGGTATTTAGTCTTACCGCAAAGAACTTCCACATCTCGAACAATACCAAGAGGCCAAACAGTCTCTCTGTTAGCAAGCTGAACAACCACATCAATATCTTTAAGTTCACAAGCGCCAATCTTGTGCATGATTTCTTTGTAAAGCTCTAAGGTAATAGCACTTGCACTAGCACCAATATCACATAAACCATAATAGCAATGATCTCCAATCCTGACAGAAATAACATGAACACTTGTTTTCCTATGCTTTTTAGGATGTGAGAGAATGTTAGAAGTATCTTCACAAAAAAGAATATATTCATCCCCTACATCTTTAGTAACAAGATCCTTCAATATAGCTACAGGAGACTTAATAGTAATTTGCTCATCAGGTTCTGCAGCTTTCTTAGTACTTTTATTAGACACACTTACCAAAGTAGAATACTTCTTTACCTTAGCAGGGAAAGGTGTCTTCTCAAAATAAGGTTCAGGCACAATGCTATCAACAGTACAAACTTCAGTAGCTGCAGCAGGTATATGACTAATAGAATCTTTATAAGGCGCATGATATTTGTTCCAATCTTTCTTTGGAACATCAAGATAAGAGGCAAAGGCCTTAAGACAATTAGCAAGTATTTGAGGATCAAGACCATAAGCAGTGCTAACACTATGAAAGTCATCGGTTCCCATAAAAGATTTAATGCATTCATAATCATAGTTTATACCTGACTTCCTACCTTTGTCGTTTTCTCATCCTTCAGCATTCTCTTGTATACGGTCAAGAAGTTTCCACTTAGCATCTTCTTTCATATGAGGAAATGATCCAAAGCAAGAAGCATCCAAATAATCCTTATCAGGAAGAGTAAGCCGCACATAAAAATCATCAATAACAATATTATTGGGGAGCTCATGAATGGGGCATTTGAGCATTAGTAACTTCAATCTCCCCCACGCTTGGGAAATACTCTCTCCATCATGAGGCCAAAAATTATATATCCGTTTACGATCTTTATGAATTTCACTTGGAGGATAAAACTTGGAATAAAAGAGAGGTACAATATCCTCCCATGCCATAGATGGACCATCTTGGAGTAGTCGATACCACTCTTCAGCTCTGTCTTTCAATGATAATGAGAATAGTTTCTTCTTGACCTGGCTTGATTAAATACCTGCACATCTGAACAACTCGCATAATTCATGTATAAATAATAAGTGATCACCCAGATGGACAGTTCCATCACCTGAATAGCAGTTATCCATAATACGCCCAACAATTTTCATAGGTATCTTAAAAGGATCAATTTCAGCAGGCGGTGGTGGTGGTGGTTCATCCACATGTGCAGCAGTAGTAGTAGATGTGTTTCCAAATAGGAAACCAAATGGAGAGTTCTCCATAGCAGAGTAAAATAAAAATAAAAATAAAAGACGAAATAAAAATGATACTCATAGCGATGGTTACCTTTACCAATTCCACTCTTCAATAGCGCTACACTCCCCGGCAACGGCGCCAGAAAATAGTCTTGATGACCCACAAGTATAGGGGATGTATCGTAGTACTTTCGATAAATAAGAGTGTCGAACCCAACAAGGAGCAGAAGGTGTTGATGAGCGGTTTTGATCAAGGAATCACTGTAAATACTAGCAAACAGGTTTTCAGGGGTATTTGGTAATACGAGTAAATAAAGTGCGAGTAAATAAAACACAGTAGTAACAATTGCAGCAAGTGGCCCAATCCTTTCTTCAGCAAAGGACAAGCCGGTTGTGTACTTATAATAACCAAACGTTCTCGAGGACACACGGGAGTTTCTGTCAAGAGCTTTCGCTTCATAAAGCCAATAGTCTTTATTGGTTTGATAGGTGTTATGGGGGTGAATCTGTGCTAGCGCACTACCCTTACTAGGATAAATACACACTTGTGATTATACCCCTTGCAAGCATCCGCAAATACAAGAAAGTAATTAAGATAAATCTAACCATAACCTTAAACTCTAAGATCCTACGCTCCCTGGTGCAATGGTTTTCCAACGGAGGTTTAGGTTTCTGTCACTCCAGCAACCCCACAATCGGTAGCCAAATACACAATGCATCTCACTAGGCCCATAAAATGGTGAAGTATCATGTAGTCGACGTTCACATGACATCACTAGTGAAATAGCACCACAACAATATCAAACCATTAAATATTTCTCAACAATAATTTACTACTAACATCTTGACTTCTCCCATGTCCTCAAGAACTAAACGAACTACTCACAAGACATCATATGGATCATGATCAGGGGTGAAATAATGGTAAATAATGATCTGAACATAAACCTTAATTCAATGGTTCCACTCAATAGCATCAACTACAACAGTAATTAACACCGGGAAAGTTTTCCCTATGAATATAACAAGATCCAACTCAAGATGTTACAGCGGGATGGCGTGGTGATGGTGAAGATGAAGGTGCTGGTGATGGGGATGATGATGATGATAATCCCGATGAAGTCCGGTGCGATGGTGATGACGATGGCGACGATCTCTCCTCACCGGGAAGGAATTTTTCCAGCAGATTTCTGCCTGCCGGAGAGCTTTTCTCTCTCTGGTGTTTTCCGCCCCGCAGAGGCGGCGGTGTCTAACTCTGAGCCTCCCCCTGACTTAGGTTTTCGGGGACGATGAAGTACGCGCAGGGGCGAGACCAGAAGTGGGCCAGGGCAGCCTCACACAGGGCTGGCGCGGCCAGGGGTCAGGCCGCGCCACCCTGGCATGTGGGCCCCTCCTGGCTCCTCTCGACTCCTCCTTCTGGCTTCCTGAGTCTTCTGGGAAAATATAATTTCCTGGTATTTTTTGGAATTTTCCTGATATTCAAAATATGGTCCCTTGATGGTCATTTTTCCAGCAGAATCCTGACTCCGGCAGCAACTCCTCCAAAGATCATCAAACATGTGAAAACAAAGGAAATAACATAAGTATCAACTCTAAATATGAAATATATCAATGAATAACAGTAAATTATGATACAAAATAGTGATGCAAAATGGACGTATCACTCCTTCGTCCCTACTCATCTCTACCAATGCTAGATTTATAGGCATATTTCTTACACCTATCTCATAATGTATACTAATATATTTTGAATATCAAATTAATTTGAGATTTCATTATGCCCCTTGATATTTAGCTTCCTACCTAACAAAACATTCGGTCGATTCCTTTATATATTCTTCTATCGCCTTCGCGTCATTATCCTCATCTTTACATTGGATTTTTTAGGGATTGAATTAGATTTTCCTAGCCGTATTTTTGTATTGATATTATTTGGTTTTCTAAAGTATATCTTTGCTCTTTCGGTTGAAAATACTCGTCTAAAAAAATATATATCTAGAGAAATTCTAGTGTGTAGCTTCGCTTATTCCAAGTATTTTGGATCAGAGTTAGTACCTAAATCTTATAGCTAATGTTTTCTAAAGAAAGTTTTATATATTGCTTATATTTTAGCCAACCATTTTTCTCATTGCTTTGTTCTAGCACTAATCAGTCACCCGTACCTACATTTCTCCTGAAAATCCAGCAAGAAAAATCCCCTACCTCTTCTTTACTTGTTCACATACTGTATCAAATTGCTGGAAATAATGGAAGACGATATTTTGTTGGCTTGCACGCGCATCCTAATGCTTTGCAGGACATGCTCTTGGAGGTTACGTCTGAGTATGGCCACGACATGGAGGTGCACACCATAGCTGATTTTGAATGTAGACGACGGTGGCTTGCAAGGTCATAGCAAAACAGTGTCCTTGCAGTGCAAACCCTGCATGAACATGGATATTGTCAACAGCGACGAAGATGGCAGTAGGGTGCAGGAGAGCCGGAGAGGCCCTCAGTATTTGTTGACGCCGTGGCACGGCCGCCCGCAGCTCGGACAACAACCCCACGGCGACCAAGACGGCTAGCCCTCGATGGGCGTCCGCACTGCAGGTTGCAAGCTGGAGGTTCTTGATGTCGATGTTGCGGAGCGACGTCGAGTTTATCGAGGCGTCTGTGGAGATGGCACGGGAACAACTCCGGCATAGAACTTGCAGGCTGCGTCTATGCGCGAACAACCCCCTCCAGCGGTCGAACATAAAAGCGAGGAGACAATGTAGAAAGTACGAACATGGAAGGTAAGTACGACCATTTTTGGTAGCGATTGAATTAGAAAAGAATTAATGGAGATTGATTTCATAGGCGGCAAGAAAAAAGAATATCCTATTTTATTGATTAGCACTGATCATATTTATGATTTGTTGCTTAATTAGTGGGCGGGTTGAGAGGCGTTTTTGTATCACTAGTAAGCTTGCACGTGCAACGCACGTCTTATAAAATATATAATATCAACACATCTTTAAAACTATATTACAGTTTTTGGTGAAACTTTCCAAACACATTTAGATTGTAGATATGTAAATGCAAAAAAATTGGTCAATTTTTTTTGACATTCCGAAATATGTTTTTTTGCGTATAGGGAGTATATGCATCTGGGAGCCGAATTGAATGTCCGATATTACTTTTGCAAAATTTTTTACACCCAACGATGTAAGAAATCACACAATTCATGCATGTAATACTTAAAATTCACAATGCATAAAAATTGGCTAGAAATACACAACATAGAATATGTATGACGATGCAGAGCTAGATATACTTGTTTAGACGTCTTAGACAAAATATCTAATGTTACTTATACTCGATAAAATTTAACACCCACAGACCACAAGACGACATGCATAATTTATAAACTATTCGTATATTCAATAAAGAATTACAAAAACTGGAATTTTAAAATCATGAATAAACTATTTTTTGAAACCCATGTGACATAGCCCAATTGTTAGAAAGATGGCATGCACACAGCCGAATCCTACGGGGTGTGCACGCTCAATTTTATCTCCTCTTCCACACATAGTACATTATTTTACCAAAAGAATAATATAAATAACTTCATTAAATCTCACATGTTATAACTCACTGAATATTTTCGAAATTTGCAAAAGTGGCAACAGGCAGATCCCATAGCGATTGGAAAAGCTGGAAGTTTGCCTCAGTGGCTATCTGATTCTAGTGTCCCTGTGTGGCCACTTGTCTCGGCCGGCCGGAGTTTGCCCCGACGCCCCCACACAGTACTCTCCTTTTCTCTCTGTCTCTCTGGTCAAAGCCTCCGGGCCACGTACTTCCCCACCGCTGAACAGCTCGCACAGATGCGTCCCCTCCCCTCCGTTCCCCACTCCGGTGGTCGCCAGCTCCCTCTCTCGATCTCTTGCCCAGCGACCTAGCGCTAGGCGCCGACAGAGGCGGACGCATAGCGGCGTAGGCGCGGGCTCATGTCCACCGGTCAACGCCTCGACGACCGCGACCATCGCGATGTTCCCCTTATCAGTATAGCTCTTCCTCTATCGCAAAGCTTCCCCTGCGTCCTATCGCCCCCGCGAGGTGATGCAGAAGCTCACCGTCCCCCACTCCCGCGTCAGCCCCCGGCCGCGCCCGCTACCGCGGCCCCAGCCCCACCTTCGTCGCGTCCTCTCATGGCCCCTACACCGCATCCCCCGCCGCTTGCCCCGCGCCCACTAGTGGGAAAAGGCTTATAGATAGATATTTTATCAGTGGAGCATATTTTTCAATATGCTCCACTAGTATTTACTAGTGGCGCATTTTGTAATATGCTCCACTGATAAAAAAATTATTAGTGGCGCATTACTTCCAATATGCGCCACCAATAATACTGTGGGACCCACCAGGAGGGTCGTCGACAAAATATCTTGAGTTATCAATGGCGCATATTGTAAATGCGCCACGCATATTTGAGCCATTAGTGGCGCATATAGTGAATAATGCGCCACCAATAAGTCTGTGGGACCCAGCTGGGCCCCACTGGCCTGACCCTGCCAGAGTTATGCGTGGCGCATATGGCAATATGCGCCACTGATAAATAAAATATCAGTGGCGCATATTGCCATATGCGCCACGCATAACTGGTGGGGCCCACACCTCTGAAAAGGTGGCAGACTTATTGGTGGCACATTTTTCACTATATGCGCCACTGATAAGGTAGGCCAGATCTATAAGTTGGCAGCCCCACCACCACCATTTCATTCTTCTTCATCCAACACCAAACTAGATCTAGGTCGTCCTCCTCCTCCCCACCACCTCAATTTCTCCATTCTTGTCTCCATTTTTGGTTTTTAAACCTACTTTGCTCCATAGTTTTGAGAGGGGATGCCTCTCTAAGTTGTAGATCTACTAGACCAACTAGGTGAGTTGTTTGAGGACATGCATGTGTGGATGTTTTGTGTGGCCGGTGGACGTCTCGCGTGCGGTGTACACGCATGCATGCATGCTTGTGTGTGGTGCATGAATGTTTACAGGTGACGAAGAAGCAAGAGCATGTTTGCCGAAATGTTGATTAACTTCCGTTTCGGCAAATTTTTGCACTACCCATACGTCCTATTTTTAGGAGAGGTCATGTCGAATTTTTCTGGCGACCATGCATGCATGCATATGTGTGTGTGTGTGTGTGTGAGTGCATGATGATGTGTGATTCATAAGGTACTCTCTTTTCTCTATACCACGCAGGCAACCATGGTCAGACACATGAGCGAAGGTCAAGTGGCTAGATACAAGGAACGCGCGGTGGCCGATATGAGGATGAACAAGAGGACCCACATAAGATGTCCGTGTCGAAAATGCAAACTCGGGAGCTTACTTGACCCTGATTCCGCAGACCTGGAGAGTCACCTGCTCACGCGTGGTTTCATGCCCGGCTATGATTCTGAAGATGACGAGGACGTCAACAATGGTGTTTCTGAAGACGAGGGCGTACATCATGATGATCATGAAGGAGATGGCGGCGGCGGACATGATGATGATGATCACGAAGGAGATGGCGGCGACGGACATGATGATGATCATCACGAAGGAGATGGCGGCGACGGACATGATGATGATCATCACGAAGGAGATGGCGGTGACGGATATGATGATGATGGAGAAGACGCGGCGTCGACCGGCACACAGACACGACTAACCTCAGCCTTGCAGGACCCACATATTCAGGAACTGCTCCTCAAGGAGACGAGCAATGCGAAAGCTGCTGCCAGAGAGAAAGCCAAGCTGGAGCAGATGGAGATTGACGGGAAAACTCCGTTGTTTCCTGGGTGTCGACCCGAGGATACACGCTTGAGCGTCACGCTCAAGGCTCTAGAGATGAAGGCGGAAAGCAAATGGACCGACGTAAGCTTCAATAAAAATATGAGATTCTGGCAAAAACGTCTTCCCAAGGGAAACACGTGTCCAACTAATATCGAGGAGGCCAAGAAAATCGTGTGCCCTCTGGACATGCCGTACGTTAAGTACCACGCCTGCATCAATGATTGCGCACTTTATCGGGATGAGTACGCGGAGAGAACCACATGTCCGGTGTGCGGCCAAGGACGATACAAGATAGGGAACAAGAAAGTACCTCGGAAAGTGGTATGGTACTTCCCTATCACTCCCCGTCTGCAGCGGTATTTCGTAGACCCTAAGGAAGCAAAGCTCATGCGATGGCACACAGATAGGAAGAAGACCGAAGATGATCCGCATAAGGGCAAGATCCTGACACACCCTTCGGACGCTAGCCAGTGGAACGCACTTGACATCGACTTCCATGAGTTCGGGGCTGATCCAAGGAACATCAGGCTTGGTATGAGCACTGATGGACTCAATCCGTTTGGCAACCAGAGTAGCACGCACAGTACCTGGCCCGTGTTTGTATGGCCGTACAACCTCCCTCCATGGTTGTGCACCAAGCAGAGATACATACACATGTGTATTCTAATTCAGGGCCCAAAACAGCCAGGTGTCGACATGCATTTGTATCTCGGGCTGTTGAAAGAAGAGCTAGCCACGCTGTGGGAGACGCCTCCTCGTACGTGGGATGCATACTCAGAAGATTATTTCCCTTTGAGAGTCGCGTTGTTCACGACGGTGCAGGACTATCCAGGTTACAGTTACGTCTCTGGCCAGGTGAACCACGGACACAACGCATGTGTCAGGTGCATGGATAAGACCCCGCATCTCCAGCTACCAAGGGATCCCGGTTCCTCGAAGACCGTGTTCCAACGGACTCGGATGTGGCTTCGAATGGATCACCCGTGGAGAAAGCGCGGAGACCTGTTCAATGGTAAAGAAGAGCTTGAAAAAGCCCCACGTCCGAGGAGCGGTGAAGTAATCGATGACATGCTAGAAAACTGGGAAGAGTGCCCTTTGCCGGGAAAGAAGCGTCCGAGGACAAAGCCGCTGCATGGTGTGTGGAAAGCGAGGTCTGTTTTCTGGGACCTGCCGTACTGGAAATACCTCCACACGCCCCATAGCCTTGATGTCATGCACGTCACGAAGAACGTATGTGAGAGTCTGCTGGCCACTATCGTCAACATGCCGGATAGGACCAAGGACGGGCCAAAGGCAAGACACGACCTGGAATTCCTTGGCATCAAGAAAGAACTTCATGGTCCGCCCGATAATGATGATGATGAGACGATGGACGAAGATACTCAGGGTCCCCGCAAGAGGGCTAAGAAGAGGGATGTGGTGTTTCCCGCTGCCTGCTTCACTCTAAGTGAGAAGGAGCTCGAGCAGTTTTTTAAGTGCCTCCTAGGAGTTAAAGTTTCTCACGGTTACTCTGGGAACATAGGCAGATATCTGGATGAAGCGAAGAAGAGGTTCAGCGGGATGAAGTCTCACGACTGTCACGTCTTGATGACACAGATACTTCCCGTTGCGATCCGAGGGATAATGGACGAGCACGTCCGTGAGACGTTGTTTGGCCTCTGCAACTTCTTCGACGTCATCTCGAGGAAATCTATCGGCTTGAAGCAGCTCGACGCGCTGCAAGAAGAGATCGTCGTGATACTGTGCGAGCTCGAGATTTACTTCCCGCCCGCGTTCTTTGATATCATGGTGCATCTGCTCGTCCATCTCGTGGATGACATCATTCATCTCGGTCGTGATAAAGTTTCTCACGGTTACTCTGGGAACATAGGCAGATATATGATATATGCGCCACCAATAATCATATTATGCGTGGCGCATACAGTAATGCGCCACCAATAAACTGTTATTGGTGGCGTGGCATGGGTGGCGCATACCATATGCGCCACGCATATCAAAAATAATGCGCCACCTATAAGCATTTTTCCACTAGTGGCCGTCCATCGATGCGGAGAGCGTACTGAAGTGGCGGCTTGGAGGAGGCCATAGAAGACGCCATGAACCTGTATCAGGCGTTCCGTTCCACGGAGGCGACAAGTATTTCCACTACTCCATGCCCCAGGCGCAGAGCCTCCTCTACATGCAGGTAAGCCACAAGCTACAAGCTCATCGATCTTGCTTGCATAATATGTCATATGTGTGCTGCATCTCTTTGTGTTGATGGGATAGTGTGATGGATTTGCTGTCCATGCAACTTCCTGATTATAATTCTTGGTAAATTGTATACTATGTTAATGGTGTGTATTCATCAATCTTAGTACACAACTGGGGAGCAATAATAGAACAAAAATATGTCAGGATGTGGAGGGCTTGGAGTTGTCTGTCCAGCGAGAGGAGTAGGGAGATGTCGATTGGAGGAAACAACATACAAAATATATTTCTGAACTCTGAAGTGGTACTCAGAAGTAGCTATGAGGTGATACAAAATGTAAAAAACTCAACCAGAGGACACACAGCCTACACATGATTGCAATCTCTGAATGCATAGATCAGCAGAAAACCTGTCAAAGACTTGCAAAATTATACTGTACAATAAAACAAGATCTAAAGGGGAGCTTTTTATATACTCTATAAACAAAATAACATGATTCATAACCTTGTTTCTCGAGCAGCTTGGCGGCCATCCCGCTCAATACCGACCGCATTCCTCTCCAGCAGAAAATCTGACCTGCATCAGTTTACCGAATTTTAGAAGTTAATTTGTCGGGGATACAATGCATCAGTTTTCAAAATACAAATAGGTAAGATACCTCATAATCATTTTTGTTGTTTATGTTTTATCAGCACCAGTCTGACTCTATTGGAAAAATTCCTTTTGATGTAAGTGGAAGGATCTTAGGATCACTCAAAAGAAGTGTTACTTACTCCACTCTGACTGAGAGAATCTTTTAGCATGCATGCTATTGTGCCAAGAAATTAAGCCCACGTATCAGTGTATCACTGCTAATTATTAGGAACGGATGGAAACCTTACACAGTCTGTTCAAGGAGGTATTCACTCACTTAATTCTCATTGCTTTCCATTGTCAAACATTATAAGATAATCAAAACCTTGGTGGTGTGCTTCCTGCAAAAAAAGTACATAACACATGCATCAGTAATAATTCATATGTATGCTTTTGATGTCAGACAAAAGCAATCCTTATATAATTTGGAAGGCTCTCATAGTCTTATTCAGACAAACACAATACTTATAAATACATCCATGTTCATCACATGAATACTTCAAGGCAGATGAGACATAATTAAATATCAATATCTAGAATAGCATCTTTATGCCATTCAATTTCCTATAGAAATTCAGGTGTGGATTTTCTTTACCTTTGCAGATGTGGTTGAGCTTCAATCATCAATAAGCAACTCAGTGTATCCCGACGGATGAACAGGAGGGCTCCTGGCGGCGAGGCTGACAGTGGCATGATCGAGCTGGCAACAGTGTCGGTGAGCGGATCGTTGGCGTTGGGGCGTGGGAAGTTGGGGACGATGATTGCGGCGGTGGCGTGCAGAGATTACAGCGGCGACGTCGTCTGCCGGTGGGGTAGTCGGGCACGGGGACTGCTATGACGGCGGTGGCGCGCGGAGATTGCGGGGGCAACGCCTCTGCTGCGGGTGGGGTAGCCACGCGAGGGAATCGTCACCATGGCAGCGTCTCTACTGCTGGTGGGTTGTCGGACTCGGGCAGCGGCAAGCGTGGACAGTGGCCTGCGGGAGTAGCGGATCGGCCTGCGGGAGTAGCGGATCTATTTTCGCGTTTGTTGAGATCGTGCCACTAATCGTGCCTGTGGACGCGGGGGCGCTGGACGGGATGAGTATTAGTCCGTCGTTATAAAATGATAAGTGCACCCAATAATTCTGATTAGGTGGGATTACATGAATCTGGATGGTTAGATTTGATTGATGGGACTGATCTATTGGTGCTGTTTTGTCCGTATACATTTGCTGGGTGGTTTTAGAAAAGAAAACGTTGGTGCTTTTATAAGTAGTATAGATAAATCTTAATCGTTTGATATTGATTGGATGATCAGGATGCTCTCAATGATGTATGTTAAGCATATTTTAGAACCTACCGCCGTCACGAACTCCCATTTAAGACTAAAGAATTAATTACCGGAGCAAAATCTCGGAGGTACACAACGTGGTGATTCTGGCAGCGGTGTGGGTAACTGGCAAGCAGCGGCAGAGGACCACGCTGCCCGCCGATGGATCGACGCCAGCATTCATGAAGACCGACATGATTGACACATGGAAATTGCTGATGTGTGGCCACCTTGTTGGCTTCTTCACTGTCGCAAAGCTACAAACTTTGCTACCGCTAGCAATGGTAACGTATATACGCGCTGTCCTCATCGATCAAGTCGTCGCGCAGCCGCTGTACATGCAAAGCTGCAAACTGACCGACGCTCACCTAGTCGCCAGCAGGAACACGCGCAAAGAGACAAGCGCGCGCACGGCAGGAGCAGCGTGATCGATAACGTATCGGCGCCATAGCCCATAGCTCGTCCCAGCTATATATCCGTCTCGCCATGAGGCCTTGCGGATGCTGTCCTCTCTGCTCACTCAGTCACTACTCCCAGCCTTGCACTGCACGGTGTGACGCAGTGGCGGTATCGATCATGCCGACCGCCGCATCCTCCTCGTCCACCTCCTCGTCTTCCGCCGCCGCGTCGCCTCACGGTGGCGCCGCGCGGAGGCCAGGATACCAGCGACAGAACAGTCCACCGGCGCAGAGCCAGGGCGGCCGCCGGCGCCGGCTGGCCGCGTGGGCGTCGATCGATCCCCGGGCGAGGTGGGCGCAAGAGTGGGACCGGGCGTACCTCCTGGCCTGCGCGGCGGGGCTCGCGGTGGACCCGCTCTTCCTCTACGCCGTGTCCGTCAGCGGCCCGCTCATGTGCGTCTTCCTCGACGGCTGGTTCGCCGGCACCGTCACCGCGCTCCGGTGCTTGGTGGACGCCGTGCACGTCTGGAACCTGCTCATGCGGCTCCGGATGGCGTGCGCGCAGCCGGATCAGGAGGCGGAGGCGGAGGAGGACGCCGACGAGGAGGGAGGCGAAGCTGCAGGGGAGCGGCCGCGGCAACGACAACGTCGGCGGCGCCGCGTTGCCCGCTCAGCTGCCAAAATCCAAGCGAGGGCTCTTCCTCGACCTCTTCGTCATCCTTCCGGTGATGCAGGTGCGTGCATGGTCTCAGTAAGTAATCAGTTCCCATGCATCTGTTTGTTCGGTAAGAAGCATCTTCCACATACAAACAATTTTGCAATGGCCCATGCACAGTGCCTGATCCGATTAGGACGCTTGTCAAAAACATTTTGGAAGAATGGAGAGAATTTGGAACATCGATCATCCATATAATTAGTCCCTTCTGTGGCATGTCGTATGTTCCGTAGCATCACAGTTCCCCAGCGCATTCTGGCAACGGTGCATGTGATCCACTGTTCTTCCATCTCCGACCAGACCGCTCACAAACGCGAGAATATTAGCTGTAGATTGGACCTGTAATCAAGCAACAGTATACATTCGTTTTGCATTGCCGTACATGCGCAGTATTCTGTAAGATGCACACATATATACATGACCATGATGCTGGCACGGTCCCGTTCCATGTACAAGTGCACTGGTGCTAGCTAAGCCATGGAGATTGGACCCCTTCAGAGTCCTTGTTTTACCATGTCTGAGCCAGCTACCTATTGAATGCAGACTCAAAGTTTGTTGTAGAATGAATTGTAGTGGGCTATGGCTGACTGTCCGATACTATCTCCAGCTTGCTATCTCTGCTTATGCAAAAACATACTGTCAGTCAATCAGTCAATCACTGTGTCTTGCCAGTTGTGGAACATCGTCGGGCAAACCTTGGCATGCATCTCGATCTAGTAATAATAAGGTTATGCGAGTTCGTCACCGAAAATGTATAAGCAGGTTATGTGGGTTTGTCACCCAAAATGTATAAGCAGGTTGTGACCTGGGTGGGCATACCGGCGATGATCCGCGCCGGAGCGACGACGTCGGTGATGACGGTGCTGATGGTGGCGTTCCTGTTCGAGTACCTGCCCAAGATCTACCACTCCGTCCGCTTCCTCCGCCGGATGCAGAACGTCTCCGGCTACATCTTCGGCACCATCTGGTGGGGGATCGCCCTCAACTTCATGGCCTACTTCGTCGCCGCCCACGTACGTTCTCCTCATTCCGGCCAAACATTTCATCTTCCATCGTGCGCACGCCGACACGCGGTGACGCTCTGCCGTGTCGCGCGTGCGCGCACATGGGCGTCTGGCAAGCGAGTTTTACTGCCGAGGCAGCGAAAGGACGACCGATCCATGCCGATGTTGGCTTGTTGCTGCAGGCGGTGGGCGCGCGTGCTGGTACTTGCTCGGGGCGCAGCGGGCACCAAGTGCCTGAGGGAGCAGTACTGCGACGACGGGCGCGGCGGGTGCGCGGCCGCGGCGCTGGCGTGCGCGCAGCCGCTCTACTACGGCAGCGGCACGGCCGGGGGCGGCGCGGCCGTGGGCGTGGGCGCGGACACGCTCGACTGGGCCGGCAACGCCAGCGCCACGGCGACGTGCCTCGACAGCGGCGACAACTACCAGTACGGGGCGTACAAGTGGACCGTCATGCTGGTGGCCAACCCCAGCTGGCTCGAGAAGATCCTCCTCCCTATCTTCTGGGGCCTCATGACGCTCAGGTGACGAGCCGAGCTTCTTAATTAGATGCTGATTGATGTGTTTTGTGTTGGTTTCTGATGTTGTCGCTGATCATCAGTACCTTTGGGAATCTGGCGAGCACGACGGAGTGGTCGGAGATCGTGTTCAACATCATCACCATCACCGGCGTGCTCATACTCGTCACCATGCTCATAGGTAACATCAAGGGACGTGACCAACTGACCACGCTCGTCACTTGGCATGCATCCTGGCTGGTCGATCGATGAGTGACACGCTGGAGCGAATGCTACCA